>OY751321.1:28790785-29171491 GCA_963564615.1 Rhorus exstirpatorius
TTTAACATGACTAACTTACGCGTGCATAGCGTCTGAGATAACTTACGCAAAACAGAACAATAGCTCGGAAAAAATCACAGATCAACCCCCTTGACTGGTATTAACACCCCTTGCATCAAAACGACCCAGTTCCCTTTGGAGCTCAATAGAGAATGCTCGAAGTAAACAGCACAATTGAAATCTTATCGTCGATTTGACCTGTATAAATGATTTGATTGCAAATTATTGCAAGCACATAATTTTACCTCCTACACGCTCAAGAGAGAACGTTTCAAAATAGATTCCAAAATTTAAATTTAATCGCCGCTTTAACCTATAAGAATCGTCTGCTTTCAAGATATTTTATGTACGATTTTATTGCTCCACTTTTTTCGAACAAAAAATACCACTGTTCGACCGAGGCTCAAGAGAGAACATGTTGAAATAAACGGTACAATTTGAAGTTTTGAAACTCAAACAAACAGATCCAAAATTTCAACAAGCCGCATTACACCTGACACTTCTTTGGTCCATCATTGGTTAATAGTATCATCAAAAACCATACCGTGAAAAATAGTTTATTTTTGATGATATCTAAAATCGGTTATATTTATGATATTGGTATCCTATCGACACGACATGCTAAACTTTTCAACGATGCTAAAAAATTCACTCAAATTAATTTGAGGCCAAATTTTTTTTATGTACTCGCAGTTGGTAAATGTCGGTGAAATGCTTTCATGCATAGTCACTTCGCAACCCCGTTTGAGTGACTCTTCCGTCCCGAGCTGCACCGCAATTGAATCAATGTTGAACCCTCGTTGATGCCTCCCTCGACGTGATGGTACTGCTGTGTGCTCTGTTGGAGCGAGAGATGAGAGGCTGTTGCTCCATATAGAGAATACTACATTCAGTTTTTGTCATGCACGCGATCTTAGGTCGACTCGTGACAAACCGTCGTACCAAAATAGCGTGTCGCATACTTCAGCCCGCTCCACCAGCTGCTGTATGATGGGCTGATTGTATCGTAACTTTGGTAGCTTCAAATGCGTACGAAGGAATTTCAAAAAGCTCATCTTTATCGTCTACAGGCCACTTTTATCAGTTTTCTATCGCTTCATCTCTTTTTCGCGTTTTCTCGGAGCTTGAATTTTCTCTCATCGCAGTTTCCCAGAAGCGAATAGAATACATTACAAACCATATGTCCACTTTGATGTGGTATTATAAGAGCATTGAAAAAGACGCGCACGGAAAACTGAAATTACCGTGTATGTATATAGAAGAGAAAGAGAAGAAGAGTGAGGAAGAAAAAGAGATCGTTCAGTGCGCCCTCTTTTGATTGCTCTTTCCTGAGAGCATGATCCAGTAATTGTATCAAAAATTTTTAAAGTATCTTCATATATCGCCAAGACCCGTCCAATTTATTCGCCAATTATGTTCGATCGTCGATCAGAGGCATGAAGACGATGCGTACATAAATTTATTCACACGTACAATCCGATACTTCGCTTATTGTAAAGTTCACGAAATAATTTCGTGAATATCATTCGTGAATTTCAAATGAATATCGTTTACACGATCAATTCGATGCTTCGTTCATTGTAAAATTCACGAAATAATTTCATCAGAGCATAACTCCAAATACCCTGGATATATATATATGAAACTTGGCGAAGCTGATTAACAGATGGAGCACGTGAGTTATGTTACCGAATTCACTCATCGGTGGGGTACATCAGTAGCAGGAAATGACGGTACAAGAGAAGCAAGAGAGAGAGAGAGAGAGAGAGTGCGTTATTGTGTGCGGAAACGTACCAGAGCTTTGGAATTCGTTTAAGCGCCCAGTTTAATCCTCTGCCATGCGGTACTAAAAGGATCATGCGGATCGAGCTACAATTTCCCCTCAATCTATATCTCACACATGCCCATACGATATCGTTTACGTGTATAAATAACCGAGACGAATTTGAAACCAACCAACGATAAATGTTCCCGCTTGTCTTGCGGTGCAACCCGTGCACCGAAACGAAGAAATACAAAAGCTCGTATTTCAAGCATACTCTGAGACAAATGTTCGCATATAAATGAAGAATCCGTGGGTGGTAAAATGATGGATACGAAAAGTTACGAACTTTACTAATCACCTGATACATCTGTCAGATCTATATTTAGCAGTATTTTTTAATCAATACGTAAATATGCTTACCATTTGGAAGCCTCGTCTGTGAGGAAAAAAATACATGGAATATTTGATAAATTTATTAAGAGTTTGCATCAGACGCTACTGTATACCTCTCATGCTCGCTGTGAATGCATTAACCGTCATATGGTGTAGGCACTATCGTTATAATTTATAATGTATAATATACTATCTATACATATATATAGAAAACGCAAGGTCGCTGAACGTCGCAAAGCGAAGGTTTAGGACTCACCATGGTTACCTGCATATATATATAATATATATATATATATATATATTCCGATTCACACCTCTCACCTTGCCCTATAACAAACGCTCTTATTTCTATTATGTATGCGATATAACTTATGCCCCATGCTCTTTTCCCTATATCCATCTCAAGGAGAAAATAAACAGAGAAAGTAAGTAGGCTTTTTTGTTGGCTGTGAGATAGCGAAAGCTCTGCCAGAGAAATTGCAGAATCGGGAAAAAGACTATGGACTATGTCCAAGTTCGGTTTATTCGGCGATTATGATGGCGATATCGAGGGGTAAAAAATAAAGGGAAAATAAGCAGTAGAGCAGATAACTTATAAAATGGGTATACAATGTGAAATATTTATTCATGCAGCTTCACCGGTATATTGTCATTTTACAATGATTACTTTTCCAAAAACCGATGAAACCTCGTTCGAACTTGTTTGTATATTCCCACGAGATGATTTCCGACATTTCACGTCCCGAACATATGATGAGAGACGAGGGCGAATCCCGCTCAGTCGAATTACATTTTCAAGTACATATACTATAATTTATACATCGCACACCTAATATACGGTAGAGTGACTAACATTGCATGCATCGGTGTGAAAGCGGTAATTAACTTTGCGAAGGAATATCGTCCCGATGTATACATAACCACATCGAAGGAAAGGTTCACGCTTCGCGTGTTTCGCTTGGTTAACATTTTTACTTGTTAATGTTTCTGCGGCAAGAATGAGGAGGAGTGTAGTAGATGTGTGCGGGCAATCGCAAAGTTAGCTTGAACGCGTTCTTGGAGAACTTGTGAGTAAATTTCTACCATCAGCACGAGAAGGAAATATTCGATTCATGGAAAATTCGTTAGAGATTCCAGATAACATCAAAAAGTTTGATAAGAAATCGCACATTTATATACACGTTTAAAGGGGTATCCATATAAGTTCGGTGCTTAAATGAAGAGGTCCATTTTCAATTTGTTTCAACGCGGGTATTGCGATGACAAGGTCGGCCTTTGCACACAACTAATACATAATCTTGACAAGTTCTATGTTTCGTAAGAAAGTATTCATAAACACAACAGAGCCATTATTATTAAGCGCTGCCGCTGTTGCATAGCCAGTCGGTATATAGAAGTTGGTGAATTGAGGTTAGCCGTGTCTTTAAACATATAATAATAATCGAAATTAACACAAACTTAACAGCAATGTAAATAGTATCTCGAATTCAGTAATCAATCACAAATATTATCGCATAAAAAAAGGAAGCGTCATCGACCTCTATAATTGAAAAGAAAAGATGTTCCTTATTCTCGCCCGCGACTTGTCCCACATGGTGCATACCGCCGCATTTATCCCCTCCACAAAGGTTCGAATGTATCTGCGTATGGGGCGTTTCATGGCAATTACAATTCAAGAGTACATTGAACTTTCTAGAAATAAATAAATGAATGTTGTGTAGAAAAAATGTGTGTGGCTAGTAACACATTTTTTATAGAAACAGACACGTTGTGCTATCTCTTAGAATCCATTTTTATAAATATTAAAATAAAAATAGTCAATAATAAAGAAAAAAAAGAACGACCAACTTCCTGATTCACAAGATCCGCCCGTCAGAATTTAACGTCTCTGGTAAATCAAATTTCTAAAATTGAATACGACTACCATCGCGGTTAGACAGTGCTGAGCGTTTCTCTATAAAAGAAATTGGAATTCCTCCCCAATCTATTATTCATTTGACTATTCCATTTTATATCGGAAAAATAAATGGAATATTACTATTAAACGCGTAAAGGTAAACAAAGCCAGTGCTGATACTATTCTATAATAAATAGATACCCCGGAACACTCTTCGTTTGCAACCGCATCGAACGAAACTATCGCGCAGAGTGTGAGGGGCGCGCTGATACATTGAGAGGATATGGTGAATTAGTTCGGTTCGTATGTGTACCTTACGACGCTCTCAAATTAAATTACATGCAGTCGTCACAGTCACGAAGATGACACACTTGGCACGAGTACCGTGAGTCTCTGCCCCATTCCTTATTCTTCCCTACTCTTTTTCTCCTCCTACGGGTTTTATTTCCCTTCTTCCACCCCTATATACGCTTTTTCATTCTTCGTTTCCACGTGCTCGCTCTTATACGTACCAAACATTCTCTTTTCGTCGTTCTCTCCCATGCATAATGCATACGGTATTTTGCGAGGCATCCTGGGACGCAATTCAGTAAAGCGGCCAACTCCATCTCCTCTCACTCTTGCTGCGATCCTTCTTTTCCTTCGCTTTGCGTGCCACTTTGCCTCCTTTCGTGCACTTCTCCACCTACAGATATATATATATATATATATATATATATATATATATATATATATATATATATGAAAGCGCGCGAGAGGTGCTCGGTAAAAATTGTATAAACATCGAGAGTCGATCGTGCGTTTTTTACACATTTTTCCGGGGCACAAGAAATTTCTCGTCTCTAAAAGATGTATGTGTAAAGTTATGTGTGTACACGAAAAATGACGCGTACATATAGAAGAGGGACCATCGTAAAAGATTACCGCTCTATAGGAATACGAAACGCAAAATTTGATTGAATAAAAATATTGATTGGGCGGGCAGCAATTATTTTATGACATATATTCTGGAAAAGACGCTCAGAACCGATTCTTCTGACTCCTTGAACGTACGAGTGTCGAGAGGGAAGTTCGCACAAAAAAACACCAGCGTATAAAATAGCAGGGGATGAACGGGTCTACTTCGTAAAACAAAAAATTTCAAGGGTCAAGCACCTGACAAAATTATAGGATTGAAAGCTCATTATGACTGTTGAAAAGAGAAATATTCGTCACTGAGTGAATAAATCATCACACCACACATAAATCATATAAGTATATCGTGAGCGATAAGAAGAGTGGAAATGTGGGACGAAAACGCATAGACAGAAAAAGAGGGAGAGAGAAATAAAACAAGTATGCACACCCTGAGATGGGCTCGAGGAAGAGAGAGAGCAAACGAGAGAGGGAGAGAGAAAACGGGATGCAAGCGTCGAACCAATGTAATGAATAATTCATAGCTTATTTTCTTCTCGTGTCATTACCATATTTTAGTTGTGCTACCCCTGTTATACAGCTTCAGCACCCCGTTTTTCTCACGTATTCGAGTAATATGCATTCGAAGGGTTATGCGCGCGCTAGCGACGGTGCTGACCCCCCCCCCCCCCCATATCTCTCTCTCTCTCTATCTCTCTCTATCTCGCTTAGTCCCACGAGATATGAAATGTAATAAGAAAAATCAATTACGAAGAAGAAAAAAAAAACCTTTACAGAATAAGCCTTTTGATTCGATGAGAATTTCTAAGCATTCCAAAATGAAACTACAAAAATCAAGTACTATAATCAGTGAGTCTGAACAATAATAGTGGTACTATTATTTTAACTATTGCTGTTAATGTAAAAATTTGCAATTGTGACGTTACCCTACTAATATGAAAAAACTTGCATTGAATTCAAATGGTATGGGCCAATTGTTCTTATTATTTCTTTACTTATACTTGACGCGTCTTGATATTGGCCAACGTTAGATTAGTCTGTACAACAACCCTGTTATCGTAAACCGAGCCTAGCACATTCTCTATTGCATGCTTGAACTTTTCTACCTATGAGAAAGTAGAGAGGATTATATTATGCTGCTCTTCTGTTATATGTATATCAGCAGAAGAAGATTAAAACCGTAACTATATATATATATATAGGTTATATCCTCTCAAGATAGAGCTCATAGCCCGAGAAAGTTCTCATCTTATAAAGTGAGTTATAAGATATTCGGGCAAATGATACAAATAAATGTTAGCTCGTGCTTTTATGCGAAACTCTCTCCGTCGCACCCGAATCACATCCCTTTTCTTCTTCTCGAGTCTCAGAATCCTCCTTTGGGAACAACTTAGTCTGTATGCCACACCTCGCGCGATGAGTTTTCATACTGTGACAGAATTTCTTTCTCTCTTTCGCTGACTCGCTGGCACACCCGCAGTCATTTTATCGAGCGTTGAAAGTCCAATCCTTTTATTATATAACGAGTTAAAATCACAGAGAAAACTTCAATTTCTGATACTGATCAACGGCGATTAAATATTTGAGAAAGTCTGCTTGAAATAAAAAACGAAATGAAATATCCAATTGTTTTGCTAACGCTACTACTTTTTTTTAAATGAAAAAAACTTTTTTTCTTACCTATACCAAAAACTACGCATGTATTAGGTTCCCGTCGAGAGATTATTTGATAATTCAGGAATTGAGAACGGTCCAAGACGAAATTAAAAACAAAGAAGCGAGAAAAATATTTTTAAAGATTTACCTCACGCGATGCCGTGTGAGTTGGCATATAGAATACATCACATCTCTGTATGTTACGTAATTTATAAATATCCCGCCGCTGCCGGCACCGTGTAGGAGAATTTCAGGCTTTGGGTGTTCCATTTCAAACGGATCTGTTTGGGCCGTGGTAATATCGAATGAACGTAAGTGAGAGTGTTGATACAAATCCTAATTGAGCTATTGGTGGCGCTGTATGCGTTAATTCGAGCCATCATTCGAAGCCCGATAGATACCCCCCTTTTCCGTGACCCGCATATTCGGAAAGGGGAACAGCTACAGTCCGACCTCCGAATAAGAACGGTAAAGCCCCCAAGGGGAAGAGTTTTGTCTATATTTCTGGTACCCCCACCAGGCGCGCGCTCCACGCTCTCGGACTCGCTCTGTCTCTCTCTCTCCTTTTCGCATGCGGACCTCTCAATGAGAACGCTCGAAAGTGGGGGAAGCGCTCGAACGAGAAATAGGGGAACCGTTCTTATTCCGGGCGTTCTTATTCGGAGGTCGTACTGTATTAGGACTCTGTGCTGTCACTGCGCTTAATGAGAGAGCAAACGTGGTTGTTTTCCGGTGCAGCCATCCAATCGCACGGTTTATCTCGGTAGATTATAGGAACTTCTAAAATAGGGCTAAGCCAAGAAAAGTGCTGAAATTTATGTATACGCTTCATTCACATTTTTCATCAACAGCATACAGTGATTTCTTTTTTGGTCGATGATCCCTTGTAAAAGTTTGTCAAACTCTTATTCAAATCTACCAAAGGCCTTTCGAGAAAAGAAGAACTGTATTGAAACGAATTTTGTTGGGAATCTTTCCGAGAGTGATCAGATGCATTTTGGAGTATAGCAAAAATGTCAATTATCAATGTTGATGTTTGCAAAACATTGATAAACATTGAGTCTTGATTAAATCGAAGCTTCAATAGCTCGATAATTGTATGTATATTTGAAAGCTTCCGCCGTGAATAGGCACATATATTATATCAGGGAAAACGTATCTAAGTGTGCGAAACATAATTTAAACTTTTTTTTACATTTTCTTCTCTTCGTGCTTGTCCTCCCATGTTTCAAAAAGGCATGAGCAGCTTAAATATATATCTGTGAACAATTTTTGATATATTTCTGACCAAGAAAGTGTAAAGGATACGAGCGAACGGAGAAAAATCGAAGATTAGAAAGCTGCAAATGATATCTGGGAACGCAATTAAAAATATAGCTTGGAATGGTCGAAGCTTTTCCATGCTACTCGTAGGGACTCGTATCTATAATTTTATGAAAATTTTATCAAAATTTTATGAAAAAATCTTGCTGTTAAAGACATATTCATCTGCTACACTCGAAGTTAAAAAAAACGTTGAGCTTATCGCAGTGAAATGGTTCTTCGATTTGCGTGTTTCTATACTATACTCGAACTTCTCTTCACTTGGCTCACTTTGGTTTGACCCTGCGCTGGAGTCCGATTTCGATCGCTATTCCTTCTCTGTCTCTTTCTCTCTCTCTCTCCCTCCCTCCCCCCCTCTCTCTCTCTCTCTCTCTCTCTCTCTCTCTCTCTCTCTCTCTCTCTCTCTCTCTCTCTCTCTCTCTCTCTCTCTCTCTCTCTCTCTTTCTTTCTTCCATCATTGGTTCTGTAGGTTTAACAAACTCGAGGGTCACTGAATTATAAACGTCCATTCACTTCACCCACTCTCGTATCTGCTTTAGCGAGTTTCCCTCTCCCAAAGCCATTTGCAAATCCAATCGCAGTACGAGTGTTCCACATGCCCTCGCGTTCTTATTATTTCGTTCGTTTAATTAATTAATTAGTCTATCGTCCACTTGAACATCTTCGTTAAGCAATCCGTGCAATTTTAATTAATCTATGGACCTGCAAATGGTCCCTAAAGCCAAAATTCTCATTAATCACTAATATTTTCTTTTCCGTTCAGTATTCGAATTTAGAAAGCAATATGGCAGTAGTCAATATTACACAAGCTTCGCGCTTTACAGAATTAAATCTCGTGAGAAAACGAGCACGTAACTTGATTATCACTCTCGTTTGCAAGTTTAATTTTGCAGTTGAAAAATTTCAATATCGATGAGTCATTGGTGAATATTGTTTTATGGGCCTCTGATTTTTCCCATCGACGAAACATTTTTTGCTTTGAGAATCAGACCGAATTTTGGTCGTAAAGTAAAACTTTTCGGGTGACAGCGTGAAGAGCTTCGATAACCTCTTACGGTAGATATCGATGGTTAAATTCCATAGGGGCGTATAAGCTATTATACATTACCGATACGCCTATTTGGCATTAATCCATCGATATGTATATCAATGGCTTGGAGTGAAGAGAGCGTATTTAGTGTGTGAAGAGATAGAACAGAAGTAGGACGGGCGGGAGCAAGTAGTAAATGCCGAGTTGGTTCAGACGAGATGCTTGATACTAGAGAAGAGCCCGGAGCGACGACAGATGATGCGTTAAACGATGTAATACAAGTGCACCCGAATTCAATCGTATAATCATATAATTGCAAACTATTCCCCTGAGATTTCATACGATGCTTATTAATGTTTGCCTTATCAATGCTCCCTCTGCAAAAACTTAATACTTGCCCGTATTTTGGTTTCTTCATAAAGGAAGTTTTGAGCACTTTCTCATGTTTCGAGGAATCAATTATACACTCTCGCGGGGACTGTACTAATCGGAAATATAGGTCGATTATGACGCACTGAATAAACATATTCGGTTGGATTAGGGTGCAAGGATTGCAAAAAAACTAATTCAATATAATTCGCTGGTGAATCTAAGCCGCAACCATTAACCAATTATCAATTTACGCAGTCTGCGACGATAGCACGATTGCGCGAGATGTAGTAGCCTTCAGAAAAATGTTTCTGCCGGCTTTGCGAAAAATTAAAAATTCCATAAATACGGAACACAATATATGAATTATTCTCATTATTCGAACAGTCGGAATTATTCGAAAAATTTGAATATTTTGTGTATGTAATACGTCGTTTCGCAAATGCGCATATTCGCGCAGTCATATTTTTGCAGGATTTTGCAAATCCTTTTTGCCGTTTCCTTTGTTTTGTTAGAAATTAATTTTTTACCTTTTCACTGTTTTGCAAATTATGCTTGACTCATGGCCTACGAATAAAGACGCGAGTGATTTAAAAAAAGCCTCTGTAACTAGACATCCTCGATTTTGGCTTTTCTCTTTTTGTTTATAATTTATCTATCTACTTTCCGTGTATATAATACCCACGAAATGATAAAGATCGAACTAGGTGCATAATATTTCGAGCACGCTACTGTGACGTCTGTGAGTCTCGTTTCCCGCTAATGAGCAAGCTCATTTCGCCGCCCGTTTTGCTAATGAGAAGATGCCAATTCATTTCCTAGTTATCTCGAAGCCTCGTTCTGCGTGCGAGACGAATTATGATGCATATACTATCTACATATACGCGTTTACCGGGGATCTCGACGATGCAATCGCAGAGAAGGATAAGCGAAAGTGATTATAATATATCCAACTTGTAAATGATATTTGATTCCGTTGCTTTTGTGAAACACACATCACATGCGGTAGAGCGAGCGTATGCACATTACAAGGCTGTATTTTTCTGTAGGGTAGAATTAATTCCGAGTTGAAAGTGATATATTGGGGGTTTTTTGGGAATTTTTCACTTTTATGTATTCATTCATTTCGGAGTCAATATTTTTTTTAATATCAGATATGGCGGATCATCGTTTTTTAATTCTTTTAATTTTTTTTTTTGAATTTAATGCGTTACATTCGATTATATAGTAAATTTTACGCAATGTTGGACAAATTATGCAGAATGCATGAACAAAAAAAATAAATATATAAGTAAAAAAATCGTATCCGAGTCAAAATCTCGGATGCGACACGTTATCTATATATGAATTTAACCTATAATTATGTATACCGGTAATGGTGTGACACATGCAATTTTCAGTCCGGATTATATCGTTTCTCATAGAAGTTTCGACCATCTTCACCTAAATCTTTTATTTTATGTCGATATTCACTCGAATATGATTTTTTTTCACTCGCATTATGAAGTGCTGAATTTTTTTTTTAAAGGATCTGCGAAAATTTGAAAGAAAAAATCTCCACACTTTACTACAGTATATAATTGAAACATAATCTAAACGGCACGTTTATATATTTTCTACGACCCACATGTGTTCAAGCTTTGAAAAAATCTATGCATTCAATGATACTTCTGTAACGTGAGACGATGAATTCATCGATGGATTTCAGCGTGAAATCTGATAAAAAAAAAGACAAAGAAATGGTAGCAGTTTTTCTAAAATCGTGAGATGTATATAGTATCAATATCGAGACAGCAGACAAAATAGATATAGAATACAAAGTATATAATAATGTGGGCCAATAACCAAAAGAATATGATAATAGTAGATATATTCCTGTCGCATAAAGTCGCCATGAGAGGTCGCCTGCGTGCGCCTGGATGCATGATCATGTAACTATCACTCGCATCTATGAACTCTCCCGCAAATCTCGACGTTATACAGTTTCTGTTTACGTAGTTTGGACACATGCCCATATGCTTGGTAGAAATGAGTGAAGTAGAGCTGCAGAAATGACGGAGGGAATCGATTATTTTAAGGACTACAGCAAAATGCTATTCGGCGCTCCATAATTCGAGATATTCGTAACGATATAAATCAATGACAACCGATAGAAATGATCAATCTGAACGCCAATCAATTGCTTGCTCTCTTTATTATATGTATACTGATTGGCTGGGTGAGGCTATACGTATTGTGTGTGTTGTTAATTGTTACCGGAATTAGTTTGGTGCATGACGCGTAGAGGATGATAATAATATAAGCAGCGACCTACAAACAGGACTCACTTATTGATTTCAAATGTCAATAGTTATCGAAACGTTAAGTGGTTATTTTTCATGTGGAAAAAAAAACGGACCGAAGCATAGCGATTGTTAACCGCATTTGTTGAAAGAAAAAAAAAAAAAAAACGGATGCAAATTAGAAACTTGTACATTGTTTCGAAAAAACTTTTAAAAATTCCGGTTTCTAGTGAATAGATTGATTTTTACTGGTTTTACATTTGTCCTAGTGCATCGAAGGTTCGTCATTTTACATTCTCTCTGTATATGCACTGGTATTTAGTTTTTTTTTTTTTCGTCGGAAAAAATTCCATAGTATCTTTTGCACAAAGAATGTTATATTGCCTCTTGCAGAATTTCATACCAGCTTAAATATTATCGTACACTCGTGGCGTCCCTTGCATCCACATTCGTGCACATTCAATATGCACGAGATCCACAATCGTACATCTCATGCATCTGCAGACGAGAATATCCGAAACTATTCGAGAATCGCTCAGGGTATCCGTGTTTGAAAGAAATATATAGATATACACATAATTTCGGAAAATAAAGAAGCATTTCCGCTCTCTTTTTTCTCTCGTTGTTCTTCCTTCCCTCTGCAAGATCGAGAAGGGTAGCTGAAAATTTTTTGGTCGGTAAATAGCTACTGATTCTCCTTCCTTCCTTTACCAATCCTTGAATTTCTCTTTGCCCAATCTTTTTTTCTTTGATCTCCCTCAAATCGTTACCAACGATGCGGAAACGTCGACATTCCCGATATATCCTGTCGTTTTCTTTGCTCCGCCTCTCTGCACTCTGCCAAAGAACGAGACGAGGACGCGTTTCGTAATTTCGCGTGTGGCGAATTTTCGCGCAAGCATCGAGCCCGAATCAAGACAAAAAAACAAAGAGAGAGAGAGAGATAGAAAGAAGAGATGTGGGGTACCCTATAAATTGAAGGAAGGAACACACCCACCCTGTAAGCTTCTGTATAGACATGTATAATATACCTTCTGCTTCAAATGCTTGCATTCTGTACAAACTTACGTTTCAAACTAAGAGAAACCCTCGTTTCTCATGAAGTGAACTAAGCTTGTCTTCACATGCGCTATTTCGTCAAAGCAGCAATGAAACACAGAGGAGGTATACGACATAGAAGCTGTTTTTTTTGCTATTCATCGGTTGGCAAACATTTCGCTTCGATTGAGCCTCCTCCCCCCCCCCCTCACTTACACACACACACACCACGCTCATACGTGCACTTATTCAAGAACTGAGCTTATTTATTTCACTCTTTTTCCATCTCTCCTCTCCGACCCTCTCATACCCTCCGAGTTTTTATTTCAATGATCTTGCGTAACTTTTATGCAATCACGGGATGCTTGTTGTCGTCGTTTCAGAACTTCAGTATATACGAAGTGGGTCATTGATTTTCCCTAGAGTGTGGAGACACCGATTTCCGATTTCGCACAATGGCATATGTTGAGGCTACAAATTAGTAGCTTGCGTGACAAAAAAATCTAATTTGGTTAGCTTCCCAGACGGAATATGCAATTACGAGAAGTGATTTTTGCGCAATTACACGTTTGGATCCCCCGAACAATTTGAGATTTACGGGATGAAACTTTTTTCCCGAGATTCTTCCCAATGAGTTATTTCCCTTCATGGATTGTCGCGCCTGCCCCTGCGAATTATTCCTACTTAAACATTGCTCTCGCCCGAATTCATGATTTATACTCTTCGTTTTTGCTTCGCATTGATTGTGTCATCATATAACGGAAGGCTTATATTTTTTGTTGATCGCTCATGGAAGAAAATAAAAACACAAAAATCCGTTGATATCCGCGATCGTGGTCGAATGGACTGAACAAACCACCGTACAAAATCGTCAGGATTTAAAATGTAATTGCGGGTATTTTACGTTGACCAACAATATAGACACATATATTATCGGTTCTTTGGTATTACATGAAATTCGATTTGAGACTGATGAACACCAGTTATAAAAGTTGGATGGAGAAGCTTACGCGAGCCACACGAAATTGGGCCAAGAAACGATGTAGAAATGAATAAGGAAGGATAAAGCGCCAGAATGGGAATAGTAGCGATGTATTAGTAGTGATATATATGAGTATCATTTTATGTTGGAGATGGGAAAGAAAACGGAGCCGTGTGCCAAAAATCGCTGAGTGAATTATATCCGATAGCTGTGGCCAGCACGGAGGTATTATGCTAGCCGTTGACCGCAATTCTCCAACATCAAACGTCAAGTTGGACCGCCTTCTCTGCTACCCTCTCGCCTCTCTCGTTTCAATACTAAGAGAGTGGGTGGACAATCGAAAGGACAATCAACGAATGGATAAATATAGATAATAGATAGAACCCAGGATACGGGGAAAAAGATCACCAGCAAAGAAAAACGGAAAAGAATGAAATGATAAGAATGGGAATATGAAGGCGGGATAAATAATATAGTCTAGCACTCCCGGAATCTATGATAGCAACAACGAAAGACAGCCGGGTGAGCAAAGATCCGCTCTGGTAATCGAATTTCGCATACAGCTAATATGTATGTGTTATATTCGTCGCGTTAGTGAATTTCACTTCATAGAATGGTACTATCGCCATTCAAACAAAGCTTGTCAGACCAGGCTTTCCGATTCGGTACACAAAGCCCATTTGGTTATCGAACAAGGTCATGAAGATTTTACTAACGGGAGTCTACCAGCGAAACCCACGCCCATGAAAAGCACATGCAACTCAGCGAAATTTACCTTCAATTCCGATAAAATAATTCGGAAGTTGAAAAAACGGAAAAGGACACTCCTTTCTTCGGAAGAAGTATGAGAAACGGATCATATTATGCCGAAATAGGAATGGAGAGAGCTAAGGGGAAAAGTTCATTCGACGTGGAGACTCAACGAAAATGAAAGTCAATCCGAGCAAAGACTTGATGTTATTTGGCGTAAATTAACACTCGATTTACCGGCCGTGAGCTTATCTCAGCAGTGATGACGACACCAACGACAATCCCTTAGTTCGGTGAATTATATAAAAAGATAAATGCAAACAGCTTGGAGGCCGATAATGTGACAAGAACAGGGTGGACTCGGACGATGGTTCTGCGGTCTTGCTATAGGTATATTAATACCGCATTGGGATAATTCTCATCCAGATACTCACCTCCTAATTTCTCGGCTCTAGGCACCCTATGTCCTCTTGTCTGGTTAATTCGAAATCCAGGCAAGCTTCTCTATGCTGTAAAAAGACAGGTATGTGTTATGAAACGTGTTATTTTGTATTTTTTACATTTTGAATAATTTTTGAACGCTTTTACGTCTGCTATCTTTGTATAGGAATGGATAGGAAAAATAACACACGTTGAATATTTTAAAGTGACGCCAATACGTTATGTAAAAGGCAAGGAATAATATATTTAGTAATACTCTTCTCCCTTTACAGTGAGCCTACCGAGTCCTGACTTTTATAGTATATGCGAATACTGATAATTGATCCACTAACTGTCTCTGGATGATATTTAAGCATGCATTAAATCGATTATTTTTTATTGCAATCTGATCATTGGCGCGGCAACAGTGAAAAAATTGCACGGCCATCAGCTTGTGGGAGATTCCTTTTTTCAGTAAAAACGTATTTACAAAATTCAATGAGGAACGAAATCCAAACATGAAAAGTTTTTCCGTTACGATCCTAACGTGTATACCGTGTATTTGTGTATACTTTGATCTTTGATAGCCAGATGATCACTACCGTGACCCTCCGAGTACAACTGATGCTGCCGCTGAATACCGCTTTTGCTCTATTTAGGCACCACGCATATTAGCATCGTTAACCGATACTTGGCGGCGTATACCTGTGTGTTGCTGCCTACGCGATTACACTTCTATTTCGCAGTTACGCAGTTATGCACTTACGCCGCTGTACTCCTAGTTTCGATGCTCAAGCTCATCTCTTTCAACGGAGTCACGGTCCGCTAAGGCTGCTAGTGAAAAGCTTAACACCAATACTACCGTAGGATAAGAGTGGGGGCCTGTATACATGAGGAAAGAGATGCTGAGAGAACGCTCCAATTCCAAAGCTACCTAACCGCACATTCTCTGAACTGAAACGAGAGTACCGGTCATTATCCATTCGCCAACTTCCATAATGAGGAAACAAGTATATATGCAGAGGTTGAGGGGGTTGAAAGCCTTGTTCCGGCGCTCTTTGGAACTTATGCGCTCCGTAGCACTCGCTATACAGACTTTCCGTCTCTGGTTAAGATCTCTTTTATATCCTTCCGTATCTAGGCTCAAAAATACACGGCACTTTTGCTATGTATGCTTCGGGTACAACAAAAGCTTGACTCACACCTTCTAGTTCGCCTGCTAAGCGGTTGGTACTCCTGCTCAGGTACATACACAAAGATGATGAACGGGGACTACTTCACCTCAAGTTTCTTATTATCTTTCTGGTGTTCTTCATTTCTACGACAAGTATGTACCAGCTCTACAAGATTCTCAATGATTCTTCCGGTGGGCACTTCAGAGTCATGTTTTGCTTGCCCTCGTTAGTTCGCCTCTCACTATTCCACCAGTTAATCTTTGCAAAAAAATTACGTTGGTCTGATATAACGGCTAATCTCTTTATATCGCTCGGATTATTTTTATTAACAATTAAAATGTTTTGGAATAAAAGTATCACGGAAAATGCGGAATAACTTTTGACTAGTGGTGCAACGAAAAATTCTTCTAGCGGCAGAAAAGAGAGGAGTAAAGAGGATGAAATCCTACCCGACGACTTGGATTTCGTACACAGAGCTTTCCATCCTACACAATACATTCATTCGTGAGTAATATTTTACATCACATTATATCCTACACGTCTAATACATACTACACCGCATACTCGGAGCAACGTTCTACATTGGTAATTTACTACTGGAGTAGTATTCTTAAAAAAATATGCTACCAATTTTTCTACAGGTGTAAAATCCGTTATCAAGTTTCTTCGTATTGTTTAGGAGTATTATCGTTCAACGAGCAATGTTGAGCTTTTGAATCCTACACGGACTTTATACTCCAGAATTATATGTATATATAGTATATTTCATATAATGTTCGTGTAGCATCCAACGACATGGCATTTTTCGCTAACGAATCCTAGTTCTCTTCATGTCATGTAATATTTCTATAAAATCGAACGACACGGATTTATACCGTTGAAGGATTTTCATCTTATAGCATAAATAATAAGAAAACATTTTATAAAGGGTGTTTTTACATTCGTAAAAAAATTGTTAGCACAATCTTGAAGGATGCTAATCAAATCCAAATTTAGAATACCGTTGCGTCGATTACGTGGTGTGGTACAAAAGACATGTAGGGGCGGTATTCATAGTCAGGTCTTCGAGTTAAGCATTGTCTCAAGTCCCTGTCTATACCACATCTTAATATAGAGCGTCTACGGTATAATACCGTGCTTCGTCTCGAGTAACGAGAACGGATTCCGCCCTAGGATAATGTAATGTAGAATGTTACTCAGATCCTTATATGATTTGGAGGCTCCTCACACAGAAATATTCTTCCAAGCCATCGTTATAGTAGCATACGCATATGTCTCGGAAAAAGCACCAAACTCTGCTCGACTTGATTATTTTTCATCAATTGGGATCGATAATACCACATTCAAAATGTTTTTGAGACGACGACAAATCCTAGACGACCTGTCTAGTTGCTTCCCCAAGTTTCTCCTTGTTGACTTCAATTTCGTGTAGTGAAGTAGCAAGCTTAGTACCACTATCATTAGTAACGCAAAGTTTTAGCATTGGATTGAACATACAAATTGTCTGTACTAAAAGATAAGCACGTATATCAACACTTTATACTCTCTGGCTGACTGCTCTAGGTTGAATCGAGAGAGCGAAGGGAGAGAGTGAGCACGTGGGGATAAGTTGGTGGTGAAGTAAAGTATACGGTTTGACCCTGTGTCCACCGCCACCTCGTAAATTTACATTCTCTCCACGCTCTCCTCTCGACATTGTTCTCGAGCCAGCCCGGTAGTTGGACGAGTAGGTAGTGCTCACGCTGGTTTTAGGATCCCACCTTGTAGCCTCTCCTCACTAGCCAAGCAGCAAACCAATACAGAAACCCGAGCTGTACCGAATCTCTATGGAAAACAACGGCGTGACCATAGGGTATCGTACCCTTTCGCAAACGTGCCGATGTTGTTGCTTTCTATACCTCTATCCTATATCCTATATTCTCCTCACCTAATGTCCGGCGTCTTCACTATTCAAGAAATTTATGCGGAATATGTCTACGCTAGATATGGTGACCAACTATGGTCGACGGGTTATGGATTTTTAAAAAATTTTGAAAATACCGATTGAAATGAAATTTTTTAGAGGGAAGTAACTGAGAAAGCTTTCTTATTGCATGTATTCCTAAAGAAAAGCTTTTATAACAATTAATTTATTGGAAATAATTTTCCACCAATCGATAGAGAACTTGTTAATTTCCAAAAAAAAAAAAAAAAAAAAAGCTGCTGCTCTGTTCCCAGTGTTGCAAGGGAGTAGCAAAGCGTTGCGTATTCCAAAAGCTTGTAGATACGCTATATATATGCATCTACATGGATATAGGCTAATTTACAAATGTAGGTAAAATAGCGTGCACAGGGTAGATGATGGGATCGGGCTATCTATGACGACCGGCCGCGTGCTATGGATTATATATATATATGTAATAATCGCTACTGCCACGTTAAGTGAGGCTCTCGATGATGTAATTAGTTTTGGCCCCTGGCCAACTTTCGATATCACGTGCATGCCACCGGCGTCGTTCCAAAGTCTTTCATCGACCGGCCCCCTTCACCCACTGCCGTGCAACGGTTCGCCCTCTCTAAACTTCCATTGTCACTCCTTTTGCAAGCCCTTTCGTGCTAAACTTATCTCTGCTCCACCATTTCCATCCGATAAGTGATCTGCAATTCTCATCCGCGTCATATTATATATGTAAATACATGGGGCACAAATTAAAATATTGAAAAGCAGTAAGAATAAATATAATATTTTTTTTACAAAATATCATTTGTAATGCATAAAGCAACGAGAACATTTTTTTCAGTCTTTCCTTTTTTAGCTTTCAATTTTTGCTTTAAAAAAATGCGTTGAAGCGCGACAAAATTTGTTATTATCTCGATTTGCGGCTAAGCCAAATGACATTTCCTCGACTCGAATAAATCCATTTTTTTCTATACGTGGTAACTAATACATACAATAAGTGTTATAAGAAGCACCTGTTACGTACATGTTGAAAATTTCTTTCAAATCCTAGCGAACCAGCCCAAGAGGTATGTTATACTACCAAGGGTCTTGAGTGCTGTCTCTCTAATTACTGTACCTCTAATTACTATACCTGGTACAGCATTTTTTCTACTTATTATTATAACTAGCATAATTATTATTACTTACTGCTTTTATTGTATTCCTATTTGACTCATGGTCACACCACGGCATAGATAAATAAACAATCAATGAATCAATCTCTCTCTCGGTCTTATTACTTTACATATCCAATACAACCATCAGAGCTTTTTATCTCTGAACTCGCATAACGTAATGGTATACATATGTCTACCTACCTGCATCTTCCCACAAGAATATATCTACGCGAGCGAGTGTATGCCCGCTTTTTGTGTACAAAAAGAGAAACACGTACTCACGTTATCCGTACGTGAGTGTCTAATGCCCAACTTTCCTGCGAGAGTCTCTCATGTCCCATCTCGAAAGAACATAATGATAGATTTACTGAAGAAAAGTGCACTGGGAAATATGAAAAATATGGAAAAATTTATTGATTCTGCCTTCATCGAAATTATGTGGATTCTTATAAGGACGTATATGTAAAATGGGCCGTTCAAATATATTGAGAATATGTAATTCATACCAAGTTACAGTATACATGCAAGAACTTGATGCGATGCTATCGATTATTCATCAAGCCACGCTGTACACCGTTGATATTTTCAATATACCGAGGTTTTACCTCGGAGATCTCCTATCGTCATATTATCCATACGAGAAATGTCAGTATACATCGTCGGAAATTCTTCTGCGAGTCAAAACAGCATGATACACATAAACCGTTACAGATATATGCTTGACTGACATTAACCGCCAGCAAAAGGAGACCTCCATAGGTATGACCTATAAAGGGACCCAGGGTTGGAATGGGTCACTATTGGAAATGTCGACATAAATATTCATACATGTTATCCTTGTACGTGGAGTGAATATCCTTCGCGTGAATTATATTCTCATGGACTTTTAAAGTGGAAAAATCGGCAATTACGAACGTTTCACATATACACGAAGAGAATTAGGTGAATTTTGATTTGCGCCCGCTTCGAATGTGGGTAACAATGTTTTAAAGAAGGTAAAACAAAAAAATAAGGCTTGCCAAAAAAACACAAGTGATGTTTATACCGGTAGATGATAAAGACACGTCAACAGGAGAACTAAGCTCACGATTTCAAAAATGCATTGAAAATTTATCCGTACGGGCGCGAGGGAGACATTAGACGGGCCCATCAACACGCTACCAACGACATTCGCATTTTGCACAGACTTTTATATCACACCGCACGTGCAAAATGCATTTACTACTTCGCTTTCTATATATAACTGACGAAGGATCATGCGTCGGCCAAGCGGTAATTCTCATTCGGTCGTATATACGTATATTTATATTATGTATGCAGATATGATTAAGTATAGTAACGCTGTTATCAGACGTCCGCGCAAAGTCGTCGGAATGAATATCGATTGTAAATAGCGGGAGAACTCTGTTGAGGATTTACATACATATTTTCTATGCACATTTTACCACCCGTAACTTCATTCTGACTCTCAACGAGAGCGACACACAAACTCGAATCCCTGTATAGTTATTGAAAAAATCAAAGTACACATTATGTATTTCCATGATTTTACTTACTGAGAGTGATATCCACCGCATCCTTCGTATGGTTTCCATTATTTGTGACACGCGATCTCTGATGTGTACTAAAAAGATGTCAACCGACAGGGCTCACTATTTACGATCACCCACCTTTACCGTGCGTCGTCAGCATATGAGCCATGTTGACGTCTCACATTTATTTTTTCTCTCCCGGTGCTTTCGTCGTCAACTGTGAGCACTAGCTCATCTGCCACCAGAGATGAGCTCGCATCTCCTCGTCTAAACTGAAGACTCTTTCCCGATGCGGACTCGCTTCACTCATGAATCGAATGAAGAGGATAACTGGGCTTCCTTTGATCAGCGATGAAAGCCGGTTACGTACTCAACCCCTTTAAATTACATTCTCCTCCGCCCTGCCCTTCTCCGGGACTTTTTACTTATCTGTATCCTGTTCGCGGGATTTCTATCATTCTCGCTTATATGCCTCCCTCACTGTATGAATCGTATCGGCAGCCACAACGATCTTTTCATTCATCCACCTGGTTACAAAAATTGTAGCGACGGAAGAGAGATGGAGGCATCTGTAAAAAAATGTCTCGCAATCAGTTGCGGAGGGGGTAGCAGAAAAAATGAATATTTTTTTTCAATTCTGCGCATGCTCGAGAAAAAAATATATAAATTCTTCGTAGCTTGAGAGACAAAACTTATTCGATTTCTATTTACATACCTCGTTCTAATAAAAATCTACACAAATTTTATCGTGTTGTACTCGTATTTCAAGATTCGCCATAATTACGAATAAATCACAGTACAATATTTTGCGAATGAAAATTGATTCAGCGTTATTACGTGACATTGCGCATTTTCCCGTTTGACATTCGAAATCGTGTTTGTACAATATGCCGATATACCCCCATATTTGCTTGACGTAGGTACACGCCTTCTCATTATCCCTTTGCCATCATGAGGGATATCAAATTATGAGCTCTTTGATCAGGGGATCGAAGCTTCTTCCCGTTGATTACCAAACTCGAGTCCAATCGTCAACATTATTAATATACGGAAATTTGTGATCATCGTTAGGGCGAAAAAAATGTGAATCACAGGCCTCGAGAGGCAGTTCATATTATTATTTTATATTCCATCCCGACATTTCACAAGAACATATGAAAATTAATAAAACCTGCTGTTACGCTTACAATACGCGTACGGTAAAAATAAAATTTATCGAATTTATTTTTTAGTTTGTACCAGGATGACTTGTGATCCCCTCACTGAAAAAGAAAGTGCTTTATTATGCGCGTGTCTGTTACAGCTGTCCGTATGTAACGAGCCAAGTGGATTTTTTTTCAAGCGACGCTCTTCCCACCTTTATCCGTCATCCATGATTTTTTTTTTCATTTATCAACAACTTTGAATCGCAATAATTTTATATTCATCGCAATGTATGACACGACGCTATTTGACCCGATACCGTGCGCTTTTAGTCTTCTTATACAATATTATTCAACATTAAAAAATCCGTTGTAGTGTTTGTTTTTCGTTCTTTCATCCCGTGCTCTGAATCAAAATAAATTCTCGTATCGTAATATATCACTCGATATATAAAAAGATATAAACGTTTGAATTTTATGCCTTCGCATGAGCTGATTGCTAAGAGCCAAAAAAATGCTTGGATAGACTCATTCGGGATTCATGTGACAAGTTAATACTTGAGTAAATTGAATAATAGCCATGGATATATACATACATGCAGATATTTCAGCGCAACGAAAATAAAATCCTGTTTGCACTGAACGAGAGAGGATATTCCCGATTGCCAATGCTTGAGCAATATGTTGTATTTCCGATACTTATCTTCTTACAGTTGTATAGGACTTCTTGCTGAATGTTCTTCAAATTTTTTTGATTGATTAAGAGTTGCTGGACAAAATTCAACACATAACAATGGTGTTTCGTGTGCGATTTGAATCTCATCCCTATCTACGAAGCAATCGAAACATTGTTTGGTTCAAGGGAAAAGCATTCTAAACATTTTTTTTCTCTTTTATTTATTTTGCAACATGTAAATGACTCGCGAATACGGTTATATATAGCTCGTTGGTATCGGTAAATGTTTCAATTTATAAAAATTATTATCAAATCGAAAATCATTTCCGCCCGGGTAAGTCTCGAAAGAAGCCCAGTTCCTCATATTCAATGAGAAAACGTTGTCCGCGATTCATATCAAATTATCCGCCGATTTGTTTTTTTCTTAATCTTTATTGAAATACCATTTAATCGTTCTCGAGTTATGCAAATTTGTATTTTGCAAGGTTATTACAGTACACGCATACAGGCACGCAAAAATCCGGAAATTTTTTTAAAATGTGATCTCACGACGCTG
Source organism: Rhorus exstirpatorius (assembly GCA_963564615.1). Taxonomy (NCBI): domain Eukaryota; kingdom Metazoa; phylum Arthropoda; class Insecta; order Hymenoptera; family Ichneumonidae; genus Rhorus; species Rhorus exstirpatorius. The sequence continues at coordinate 28,813,783 of OY751321.1, forward strand.
ATATTGTAAACTCACGAAAGAAAAATTACCATTAAAAATGCTTCCTCCATGCGGGGAAACAAAACATCATCATCCGTTGAGTTTTATAACCATAATGTAACGAGAGCGGGTGCGTGCGCGTCCTTTCTGTGACGAGAGCCTTCTCTCGTTTTGCGATATAAAGTTTACAGAGATATTTATTCGTCAATCCAGCTTCTTTTATCATTACTTATTATTAATCGAGATGCGAGCTTCAAAATATACGACAAATTTTTGAAAGAGCACCTCTCTCATCCTGTCCTTCATTTACACACCAAAATGGAACCTATGCCAGAAGAAAAAGGACTACGTATATATGAGAATAAACAAGTATACATATATAGATATTTATAAATAAATAATAAATATATAAATATGAAAAGTGTATGAAATTAAATTTTTTTATAAAAAAAATGAACGGTGAAGTGGCTAGCGCGCTTGCCTCTGCACGCATCAGAATATCGGGAGGTCGACCGTGTGATTCCCAGTTTCGCAATTTCCTCGGGAATAAAAACATGGGCGTGACAAAGCTTGAGATTTATATATATATATGCATGAGACATATAGACGTATCGGTACGTGTGTTTGCATCATGCATGTATTATAGCCCTGGTGCATGTTAACATACTCGGCAAAACGTGAGGTAGCTCCGGGGTCGAGCGAATAGCGAACCTGAGACCGGCTGTATATTGGCATACGTCTTCCGCAGTTTTTTTTTACTGTCCATGGCAGAAGTGCAATGGCGAATGCGATGGTCAAAGTAAAATAAATAAATAAAAGATTAAATATTGAATTATGTAAATTTAAATTCAGCTCAAGACTCGTATTTTAGGGCTTTTACATTAAAATACGTTGACCATGAGAACGGAGATACCGGCGCACCTGGCCCAACGGGTCAGAGGCTTCATTTATAAGTGTTTCATTATCTAAAAGTCTCCCTCTGTTTATTCTCTGTTACAGGTGAGTCATGCAAGTTCCTCATCGCGCAGAGTGAGTGCACTTTGTCAAGATTTTGTCGCCGGTAAGAAGGTTTTTACACTCACGAATATAGGACGGCTTTGATACGTGTATAACCGTATTGTTGTGGGATATCTACCCTGTATATAAATATAAAGGTGGATGACCATGCTTCATGTACGTAAAATTTCCAACAGCAAAAAAAAACAACTGAACTATGAAATTTTCAATGATCGAGCATAGCGAGAGTAAACAATCATGCAGTACATGAAAAATTTCCACATAATATAGTTTCCTTATCATTTTTCTTCGCTCAAAAAAACTCTGGCATCGTAGAAGCTTTGTAAAATATATGTCAGAGAAAAAAATTATTATTTTTTCTCTCCAACTCCACTTGTTTATATATTCGCACTTTTTAAGCCACATGTTAGTACAAGAGCCCTGAGTAAAAACACTGCCCGTGATATATACTTATAAGAACTAGGATTAATTTTTTTTTTACCGCGATTCTTTTTATACATCTCTCCTCATAGAAGATTCTCGCATTCATCTTCGTATTATCCCGACTCTCCCTTCAACCGGTTAGCCCGAAAGGAAGCACTAAATTATTCCCAGCATTAGCAAAAGATCGTGGCCTTTTCCCGCGTAAGATACCCTCATACTCAGGGAAAAAGAATATCTCAGTGCCTCCAATTATCCTTATTTTTAACGTCAATCAGGCCCGGAAAAATATCGTCGACCTTTGGTGGGGTGAAATTTCATGGTAAGAAAGACAGAAAGGAAGAAAGAGAGGGGGAAAAAATTAGTGATCCGAGTCTCTCGGTATCGCAATGCACCGGAAGTTCCATAGACCTTTCGTATGACTGTTTAGCGCTCCCGTCCGATCTCAAAGAAAGTGTGATATATGTATACACACGTGTGTGTGTGTGTGTGTTTGTGTGTACAACTGGGCAACTGGGAATCTCGGTCTAATTGCTGTAAAGTTAAAGCCAGCCCTTGACGTTCTTCTGCGATCCATCCGTGTGGCACATCGGTTACGCAGATAACGTCGGATCAGAGCTTTTTCCATTCCCCTCCTCGATCCCCATATAGCACTCGAGCGTAATGAGAAAAACGAGAATAAACGAGAGAAAAAGGAAAATGAAGGTAGATATCATAATGAACGTACTTCTCCCCAGTTTCAGAATGTCTCATGGATCGTTATGAATCTCCGAAAGAGCAGGTTCATTCGATCCCGTTATTTTTCCATTTTTTTTTTTAACCATATTAAAGTTTTAACCTTCAATCATCTAAACTTTTCACGAAAATCAAGGATAAGACTAAGAAATAAGATTTTCACGAGAAATATCCAAGTGCGAGCTACTTTTAGAAACTCATTGACGTCTCATTTTAGTTAGAGTAGATTTTATGCTCGGATCGAGTTCGCTCAAGCGCGTACTGCAAATCGCAAACAACGAACAAAACCAGCCACAAAGTAGCTGCGATTGTACATAAATTTTAAAAAAAGTTGCTTTTCGAAAAGCCTGTTAAAATTACTCAAATATTCCTGGAATATTTCTTTTATGTGTACCGATTCCAAATAATAATAATTTTCGCAATGAAACAAACAACGAACGGAAAATATTATTTTTTTTTAAGTATGCGGTGAATAGCGCCAGCCTCTTTCAGAAATAATAAAAATATCTCAAAAAATTTTCGCGCGGGTCTTCCGTAACGAAGTACACAGGATCGGTATATATTTAATTTTCTCTTTCTTCCTTTGACTTGATTTTGTTCGCGATGTAAAGACAAAATAAACGGAGCGAGAGAGAGAGAGAGAGAGAGAGATAGGGAAAAAACGGATCTATCAGACGAGAGATAAGAGATGCGCTACTATATCGACTGCTCTGTTGAAACAATGGAAACAGACAGCCGGTTGGACAAAAAGTTTTCGCTATGTGAAAAGGTTTGTTTGGTCCACTATGGTCCAATGGTCATGTGTTTGAACTGAGATGGCCCCCAAAGGGGCAAGAGAGGCGGAGGAGAGCGTCGGAAAAACTGAAGGGAACTCTGTAACACAGACACGGAGAACAATCGAGTCGTTTGGTATCCGTTCGCAGCTCTCACCTCTCTCCGGGATAAAGTGACTTCTTTGTGCTTTGTTCGAACGGACGTAGATGGGAAACCGCGGCTATATATCTCATTTTTCCTATACGACCGCAATGTAACACGCGTATACAAGCTGAAACTCATGACTCTTTCACATGATGCACTACAAATTTCACTTGCACGATCCATGAAATGTTGAAAATTTTTTATACTTTTGCACCGTTATTGGTTTTTTTAAATTTTTTTTTTTAAGAAAGAATAAAACGATTGTAAATGTGCGTAAACTTTTATGAAAGAATTAACCCTGCGTGCTTAAAATAACATCGTATTCCATTGGCACACAATCGTGAACGTACCGTAAAAACATGCCACACAAATATTTAACCTTTCAGATGTCTCTCTGCTGTTTCGTCATTATACAACTCTGAGCTTACTCCGTGCGCCGTCATTGACCTTATATAGCCAGAACGTTATAATGCAAAGTACACTAGGACCTCGATTTAACGGCCAGTGGCGGGACCGGCTCCGCATCGCACCTTGTTAAATCGAGGTATGCGTATGCCCGCCCATGCTGTATCTGCGCATCGGCACTCCGTGCTACGGGCCTGATCGGGGAGACTTTAAGCGTCCCCCACCATCTCCCACCACGCGAAAAACCGATCGATAAATGCGACATGGTGGGGACTGTCTATTGAATCGAGGGCCATTAAATCGAGGTCCTAGTGTAACAATAATAATTGTTATTATGATAACGAGATTACAGAGAAATTTGATAACGCAGTGATTACATTATTGGTATAACCAGAAGCTCGAAACAAAATGAATATGGAAGCTCTGCGTGATTTCTCTACAGAATACAAGCTCCCGCATGCTTTTGCCCGTTCCGCTTCGTCCTGCTGATGAACCAATTAACGCACGTTGAGAGTGGCTCATCAATGTCAAGCCTCGAAGACGACTCTGAGCACGGGGCTTACCATGTACAATGCACATTTGTTACGAAATAGCCGTATATATAATACAATATGGGTTAAAATTCGTAGTATAATGATAAAAGTTGTGAGAAATATTCATTACGACGATTCATAAATCATTTTCGCTACTGTCGGGAGAGGTGTCAGACGTGTAATGAATATATTTTTAAAAAATTCATGATCGCACGAATCGTCTGACAGTAGTGAAATTATTTATCAGTTTTGCTGTGATAAGTATATTCATATCATATTATTTTATGAATTATTTCACTCTTTTCAAATTTTCAAATTTAACGTTTACCCACTCGGGATTTTTGTAAATAAATATTTTTTCCTCCCTTTTCGACGAAAAATCCGAAACTGCCATGGCTCTTGGCGTTCGTCCGTAGCGGCATCGAGTCACCCAAATATTACTAAAATAAAGAATGGCGTAACCATTCTTTATTTCAGTAATGTTTGGGTGACTCGATCCCTTGCGTCGTTGGTACATCACGACAGGGTAGTTGATTTATTGTTATTGGTCGTTGCGGAAAAAATGGTTTATAAAAAAAAAATGCGAATAGAAAAGTACAAAAAGAAAAAGGATCGCGGGTCTGCATTCGCGAGCTTTTTACGTAATCAAGTACGCGGAGAGAATTCCACTGCCACGCTGTAGGCAATGCGATAAATGAGAAAAAGTTCTCGGATCATGCTGTCATTGAAAAGAAAAGAAAAAAAAAAAAACCTCGTGCTTTCTAAAGTTTGTAGGAGATGAACGTGGAATCTCGCGTGGAATTCAAATCAATTTCATCGGGGAAAAAAAAATAAAATAATAATAACAAACCTTTTGGTTCCAGTTCTATCAAGAATACCTCGATAAGTGAGAATACCAAAGGAATAATTAAATACTTTAGCAATCGCGTCTACAACGAATAGAAAAGTTGATATAAAGAATTTTCGTGCGATTATTCTAGTATAAAGAAAAACTGTTGGAAAATAATTTTTAAAACGTAAAAGTAAATTATTCGTCATCGATTTTTCCAAAGTAAAAGAAGAAATTATTGCAGTTATTGGAGAATTATCATTTCAACAACTTTTCACACATGCTCTCATCGTTTTTTTTTTTTTTTTTCCAACTCTTTGGCGTCATCTCTCCCGAACAAAATCAAAGATACAACGATATATATATATATAGAGACACAGAGTGTCGAACGGACGATAGGAGTCCTGTCGCGTGTGTCACATTCCACGTGAACGAAATATTCGATATTCCCTCGAGTGACAAGCTGCCACCTTCGCGACCCCTGCTCCCAGGCATTTCGTTGTACGCGATCCTCCCGCGTAGTTTCCGCAGAGTCTGACATCACTCTAGTTCCACGATGGGGATGAAATCTGGAAAAAAGAAGAATATAGAGGGAGAGTCCCGAAGCGAGGTATCTCGCAGCAACGAAACGGAATTTCATTCCTCCCTTAGATTTAATTGAACGTTGCGTCACGTATCGAGAAAGCAAGAGGCATCCAAGCCTCGGGGCTTTTACCATCTACCCCATCTCTCTTCTTACGTAACCTCCTTCCAATCTATATGTGAACGCATTGACGTCTAGCAAACAGAAGGGCTCAAACCTTTTGATTTTTTTTATGTCGATTCACGTGTGATACGTCCTTTTCATCACGCAGAGAATCGTGTATAGTATATTCTCATGAGGATTATGTTCTTTCTACGGAAATTTTACTCCATCGTTCCCGCTCTCGGTTGTCCTATTTTTATTATTATTCTATAGGATATACGTATACGTAGTACAATGCTATACATGTGTCTATAACTTCTCATTTTACCTCGATATGCTCGCTGGCAGCACACCGTGACCTACTCTCAATCTTCTTTTCTGGAGGAAAAGAGCCGAATGAGAGACACCGCGTAATTAAAGCCCACGATTGACCAGAAATGCCTTTCAATCTTTACGATTGGGCCGCGTATCAGAGCTTGCCTTAAAAGAGGAAGAGAGAGAGAGAGAGAGAGAGAGAGAGAGGGCGAAAGACGGGTAGCAAGTCCCTTCATTAAATCGTCCCAGATCTACTTTGAAAGAACGAGAAAATTGAAAGAAAATAAGGAGGCAGAGAATATAAGGGGGGGGGGGGGGGAGAAGATATAGGCGTTACCATTAGTGAATATTGCGGTGAGCGTTGATGTATTCCATCCATCTTCCTGCACCCTTGCTCCAATCTCGATGCTGTCCTATATAGCTTACGATATCCAACATCATGCCGCATATAAACATACATCATGTGAATATAATTTCATGTCAAATCGACTTATAATTCAACAGTATAATATAGGAATACCTATATATGTAAATAAATAAACTTTGATAACGAGGAAAATGATCCATGAGTAATGAAAAAAATAATTTTCGTACCAATGAGAAATTAAATTATTAGTTGTAAAAAAAATCCTGGAACAATCGATGGCTCAAATTCCCTAAAACAAATATGTATCGTGTTGCAAAATAATTTTGCAACAGCAACGATGAAAATTAAAGAGTACAGAAAATATTTGTGGTGTGCTTCGCACGGATCCTCGTTTACCTGAGCCATCTTGATGATGTAGCATCTTCTATGCAACAAATAGAGCAACGTTGATTTGCGAATTTTTTGGTAAAAAGAAGCACGATGAAAAAAATTATATTCATATATAAGTATGGTGAAGGTTGAACGACCAACGTTGGCGTAGGATGATGCACTTGAGTAGTAGACGATATGTACAGTGCGGCATAATCTCGTTGAGCATACATACAGGAGTACAGAAAGAAGAGACGAGCGTGAGTACACGAAGCAAGGGAAGAAATATCCGCTTGGGGAATTGTTTTAAGCTGATTTACTTGGAAGAGGAAAGAGGATGCTCTAAAGAGGAATTAATAACCGTGTGACTGAGTGCTCGATGCACCGGAGAGTGTCCACAGCTCCAGCGGTCCGACGATTCGAGCAGAATCGTGCGCGGCTCCTGCTCGGATGAGCGACTGCTTGATAGCCGTGCACCGGCTGGCGCAATAACCGCAGTGAGCGGAAGGCCTCTCACCTTCTGAGACTTTATAGTATTGACACTTTACCGAGTCTATATATATCGAGCAATCAGAAGAATACGGATTTTCTGCAGTTTACCCATGCCCACGGCAAATGTGGTCAAGTCTAAGACCTCTGTGGACGCAACGGAAGTTAGGATAGCTTACACGAAATGCGCGTGTAAGGAGTGCTATAAGAAGTTTCCAATGGGAAGGGTAATACGTAAAAACTCGCAAGGGTATACGATTGAACTCGGTAAATAAAAATATTCATTCATTCAAAAAATAAAAATTTATTAACAGTAAATGATATTAACGATAGGTGTATACCAATGTTAATGGAACCTTGAGCTAAGAATTTATCTTTATTTCCGGGTGCTCGTATACTTTCTGCGCAACGACGATAAAGATAACGAGAGAGAGAGACAGAGAGAGACAGAGAAAGAGCCGAAATCGTGTAATTGAGATTTACAATCAGTTAATCCATGTATTCCGCGCCGCGCCCGTGAGGACTCGAGAGAAACTCGCAAGCTTTCGCTATACGAACGACTATTTCGAGATTTTGCCGCTATTATATGAACCGCGAAGAATGAAAAGAAGACGAGGAAAAAGGAGTAGCGAAAATCACTGGACCTGGCATGTCGTGTCGAGATCGAGAGGGCAAAAAACCGAAGTTCGCGAAAATCGTGCAGGGAAAAAAAATAAAGAAAAATTGGGCACCGAGTTACGAACAAATATACACCTAAATGCTTAAAAGCTTTACTCTCGACTCTTCTTTTCTCTTGGCTATAATAGCTATTTTGAGGGATCTTCCCATTTTCCATACAAAAACTCTCTCCGCGTATCAAACGTAATTCGATTGGGCTTGCTTTTTTCATACCAACCAATGACTTTGATAATGAATTTGCTTATTTATTTATATATATGTATATATTATTATGACTATCACTGAACTTTGTTGATTAGTATCTGTCAACTATGCGCGCCTCTTTCATTTGCGAAACTCTACTCTGCCCGATTATTTTTACGGGCCCTACTATTTTCCGATGATGAAAATTTTATTTTTTGCTCATACAAACCTCATGATTTTAGTATCATTAACATCAAGCGCCGTTTTTTTTCTGAGCTACCTCATTTTGTCTCTAGTTCGAACTTGGCGTATTAAATGGTAATTATAAAAAATAAAAATCAAAACTCGTGAGATATACTTTTTCTTATACAATGTGTGTATTGATTTTGTGGTGTGTTTGAACGACAATGCCACACATAGCTGGATACGTCACACATACGTCAATCCGGCTTTCGCAACCCCCTTTTTATCCCCTTTGCTCACTTTTCCCACTTCCTCTTTTCCAAGCTTTATGTATCCGCTTCTCTCGCCTACACCCCCCTCCCCCCATACACATGCACGCACACACACACACACACACACACACACACACACACACACAAACGAGTAAGCTTCGTCGACCTCAGAATAATGTTTAGAATTGGATAGGTCCCCGATAAGAAAACTTTATTTTCCCGCATGTACCGTGAGCGAGGAAAAGGTCGACCAAGGAGAAAATCCGCGGGCTTCCGGTTTTCCAACGAGACTGAATCCGCGAAAACTTCTTATTTTCGTCAATTTCGCGTAACGTCCTTGACTACATACAGAGGACTCGCGTTTTATTCCTCTCTTGCGGTCTTTTTCATCTCAGATTTTGTATATGCTTGAAACATAAAATCTCAATAATAGATTTTTCAAATACCGTTAGGTCTGGTATATTGCAACTTTTATATCTTATTCATGCTAATAAGCGTGCACTTGTTAATATTAATATTCTTCCGTTATATCCTATCCGTTGTATAATTACATCATAAAAATATTTTCCTGCAGTAGACGAGGTAGAAAGAGAGAGAGAGAGAGAGCCGCTGCTCTAAAATATACACAATAGATCCCTTCTCGTTTATAAGGAATGAGTGACTTTAATAACCGCTTTGCATAACTATATTCTTAATGCCGTAAGCTCCTCATCTAGTTCCACTTTTCCCTATACTTTTTTTTTCTCTCGAACAACACCAAGACAAAACCTAGTGGACCATTGTCATTGGTAATTGCAAGCGCATAATGCCTTAAGAATGTACAGTCGTAGCCGAATAGTACTGAATAAAAAAAATATGATAGTAAAATAATATATTTCACGGATGAATAAAAATATATTTTACGCACATTGCAATGTTTCATAGTTCATGCCTATTGTCGAAAGAGTTTCCATCATTTCGCTCAAATGGATTTTCAATCGTTTTTATAGTTTAATACATTTTTTAAGTTCAAAATTATTGCGTTTTGATCGAACGGGTATATAATTTTTATATCATGTATGTTAATTAAAATTGGCTCCAAAGAATCTATGAATAATTCTTTAGCAAACACAGTGAGCTACGAAAATTTTTAATCGGATCACTGTTATAGTTTTTTATTTGCAACGAATGCAAAAAACAAACTCCATGTGAATTTTGATAGTTGCAGTTATTCCTTTTATTAGATCGAGCAGAGAATAGCCAATGTGGTTTCTTCTTGGAAAGATGACAGAAATCTCATTACCCCTCGAAAATCCCAGTGAATTTGCCACGATAACTGTCACTCTAATATGAGAAAATGTCCAGTACACGCAAATCTTTAACAAATTTAAGCCTAGTCGGTACAGTTTACGAACTTTTTGTTACCAGAAATAAAACTTTTCTCGTCTCGAGACGAGTATATGCATACATATATGCATACATATCGAAAACGAATATATGCATACATATATAATATACCGATTGAAATATAGTGAGAAATAGTAAATTGAACTTTGAGACTTCAATACCTGAAACATGTTCCGGATGAAATACCCACATGGTTGCTATTCGACAGATTCGCGTAAATTAAATTTCGAGTTATTTGTAAAATTTATTCAATATGTTATGAAATTTTAACTTTCCAAAAATACAAGTGTATTTTTCGTTATTTCTTCGACCATTTGAACTCGTAACACAAATAAAACTTCCAACTCATTTTATCCGATTCCCTGACTAATACAAACTAGTTTCTCCAATTCTGATATCCCGCTTCGCGTTGCGTTACTCTCCCACCATTTCTTTCACCCGCATAGATAAACACAATGTATAATAGGTCACTTTTGTTCCTATACCCGTCGTCTGCTCGTCTATTCGTTCACATCTGCGACAATTGCAGACATCGGCGTAATTCCTTGGCACATTTGCCAAACAGCACGAATAAGCTCGTCTAGAGCGTACAAAACAAATATCTTCTCAACATCCGTTGTCTCTCCTATTCGGTAAAGCTGTCACAGTGTCACCACCTTGACTTTAATAAATCAGGAGAACGCTGCATCTCTCTCACGACGTATAGCTGGGGTGCTGATGCTGTGACTCGTGGCACTATATAACAACCCGAAGAGGACACACGCGGAAGGATTCCTGTGGAAACGGAACTCCGTGATAGTCGGTAAGGTGCTGAGACTATGAAATTTTCAGGTGACACGGTGAAACAAGATGTAAGAAAGAGTGAGAAACAAAGATAGAAAATGAGGAAAGGTTGAAGAAAACTTTGCCAGTTTCACGATGTGTGTGTGTGTATGTGTGTGTGCGTGTGCGTGTGTGTGTGTTTATCTTCTTTCCTATGTCTGCCATTACTGATGTTCTCTTTCAACTCGCACCCTTAACCATTTCGCTATAATCGCCGTCTCTCCTCTAACCTTCACAATTGCCCTGTCGTTTCACTTATTACTATGGCCACTTGAACGGTGCAATAGAGCCAACGACCTCACCAACGTCACTTGGAACGACAAAGATCGGCACAAGGTTCGTGCGTGCTATACCGTTTCATTTCTCTCAGAACTATACTTTTTATCTGAGATACACGAAGCACAGACGCGGATGTAATCGAGCGTGCGTAGTTTTTTTCTTCCTATATAGTCCTCATTTTTCTTCCACTGCTTCTACCATCGCTGGAAAAATGTTATTGTTACCAGGGACTTGTTAAGCTTGGATAAACGTGGCCGGTTACCCAGAGTGGATGCATGGTGTCGTGTAAAAAATTGATACGATATACGCTGGATTTTAATAAGTAATTTCCAAAGTGATAAATCATTCAGACTCAATGTAATAACGTCTAATAAATTATAAACATTTTTTTTATTAATACGCAATCGATTAAGAAAGAATTGCGAATATTCGTTATTTTTCTCAATCACTTCATTATTTTCGTTTTTTCGAGTTGATTATATTCGTGATCAATTGGCGAGAAAACTGTCCTTGTTAAATTCACCCTTCTATATCCAATTTCATGGTTCACAAGGTCGAAAACTTATTTGTCACAGATTACACTTTTTTTTATCATTCTCTGCTGTGGTAACTGCTCTTTCTCTCTCTCTCTCTCTCTCTTGCGTCAGCTTTTCTCCTCTCGTTTGCTCTCGATATATATGATTTCAAAAATTTCAAAAATGTTCTCATACATAGTTCATTGATGCGGTATGCACATGCAATACGTATAAATACATCATTCATGCGAGTTTGTATACATGCACCAAAAGGGAATTTCGGATCTTCGAGAATATAAGGTATCGAGAATATCGAGGGTAAAAGTTGAAATTCATGTATATAATATGTATAATACACATGAGTCACGATATATTATGTTAATTCTTGTATTAAAAGTACGTAAGACCACGTTCCGCCGCTGTCGCCACGTGAATTTCGAAATAATATGATTTCATAAGAGGAAAAGTACCAAAGCGCGAGCGAAGCGAGTCCATTTCTATATACTATTGGTATACTCAATGTATACCAAGGGCACGTCTGCACCGGACAGGTCGAAAATGCTTATCCGTATAAATATATATATTTGGCTCGGTATATACTCGGATAAGAAGGAGCGCGCCAAGCTCGTTCTTACACCTTGAAAGGAAGAAGGGGAGAACGTAAGCTGAGCACAGACGAATGTTCCCGGTATATACCTACATCGAAGCTTTTAACCTCCACTTGGTGAAGAGTCTCACGGCGAAAAGCTTCCAGCTATCCTCACGACCGTACAACACCGCCATGGTGTTTCTCGCGGCTTTTCTCTACGTTCTCTTGTACACGGGAGCTCTGCTCGGATATTGGATAGAAAGTCGAACCGTCGTCTCTCATCGTTGCTGCTCGCGTGAATAGGAAGGGAAAGCGATTATATATATACATGTATGTATATGTTGTTCCAAAGGAGAAACCAAGTAGAAACCGCAGGTCCTTGGTCAGACCCGACGGCGAGAACGAAACCAACTCTGTGCGGAGACTTTGCGTATACTCGCTCTCTATATCCGTGTATGAATAGTATAGAAACCACGAATCTACGGCCGCAAGTAGGTATACACACTCGAGTTGAGAGAACTCTATGGCATATGGTCCGTTAAAGTCACATTCCCTCCTATCCTGCTTGTCTACTCTTCTTCTCCTCTTCCTCCGGATTCATTCACTTTTGGATTTTCTCGCTCCGCTATTCCGTCGCTCCGTAAGTACTACTACCATTGCTATACCTCTCCTTCTTCCGCGAAGAATCAACTATAAGGACATCGACACGACGAGGAAGGTAAGTGCGCGGGAGGAGGACGCACGCGAGTGTGCGGAAGAAAGAAAGAGCGAGAGAAGATTGCGGAAGTAAATTTCCAGCGCTAATCTGTATGTATATATATATATATTTACTACAGTTTGTACTATATACTCGAAGCTCAGCAGGCAATGCCAGAAAGCGCAGTGTTGGCAGTGTGGCTTTTGCCAAATAGCACTCTCTTCTCTCTACAGTTTGAGAAAGTTTTCCCGGAGATTGCGCTCGTCTGACCAATGAAAGGGAACGATGCGAGAAACGACCCTTCCCTTCTTCCCGTATTACATTTTCTGCCTCCGTGAGAAACAGCAAGAGTTCTCTCTCTCTCTCTCTCTCTCTCTCTCTCTCTCCCTCTCTCCTCCGCCGTGTAGCTAACTTTTCCTGGGCTATCAATGTCGTCAACCTCATCGTTATCAGAAAAGTTTCCATCGATTGAATTTAACATCGAGAATTTAACGACAGTGGAGTAGCGCTGGAGAGGGTAATATAACCAATCTAACTGCACTATAGCAGCTCGTATCCACCATAAGAATTAAGTATTATTCTCAGTATTGAGTACATACAGCGGCGATGGATACGGAAAAATTTATCGCAGATATGTCAAATATATTTCGTTCGAGAAACTGGGCAAATCCATTTTCAAAAGTATGGGAAGCAAACCAACTTATCTATATATTATAATATTATTTGTGTAATCCAAACGTGATTTGAATGAAATAAATATTATTCGAGTCGACAAAAATTCAAATTTAATTCATATCGTTTTGATCGTATAAAATTCATCTCTCCGAAACAATCGGTTTTTCATTTTTTCTTTTTCGAGTTTTGCGGCGGTGTGTTTTTGTTTTCGTGGTCTCGTGATTTTCCAGTGCAGTCAGGGAGAAAAAAAAATGGCTAGTTTCACCACTCGGAAGTCAGTATCGCAACGGAAACGCAGCACAATCTTATGCATATGTATATGTATACTATATATACTCCACATACTTGAAACATAATATGTATACTTTTATATATATAACTGTTGAACGGATTTAAAAGCATAGCGGGAGAGCAGAGGGCGATAGCAGAACAAATAATAAAGAACAGAGGGGAAGATCGTCGTCGTCGTCGTCGTCGTCGTCACGGAAATGTTTTTCCTGTCATTACTATTTCTTCTTCAACATGTTGAGTTCGTATTCTCCGTCTGGCAATAATGGCGAGAAAAGGAAACTACGAATCTCTTTCACCCTTGTCAACGACAATATACTAAAAAAATGTCCTCGTAAATTTCTCATCGCTCTTGAATATTTATTGTATCAGAATCTATATCGCTTGAATAATCGGCAAATGAAAACGCATTTTTTTTTTTTTTTCAAGAATAATATGTAGATAGCTGTAGACTGCATCGATATTGAATGAAACCATATAGGGATGAGTGTTTGTTTCAATCGTTTATTAACTTGAATATAAATTAGAAATTCGCGTTATTTTTTAGAAGAATACACGAATAACTTTCTGCACGAAAGAAACAGGGGCCTACGAACTCGGCGAAAAGATGACCCTCAGCATTAATTATTCGCGCAAAATGTTTGATTTTTCTCAAAGTTCATTCGTATGCTTTTCTTTCGCGTATATATAACATACAGAAATTCTTTGCTTCAGGCTCAAGTTTATTTGCATGAATTTATTTTGGAAAATGTAAAGAAATATAGTTTTAGTCTCTTTGAAATGTGCATGACTATATATATATATATATATATATATATATATATATATATATATATATATATATATATACACCGCTATATGAAACTTCCTCGATGTATTTGATGTGTATTTTTCCTTGTGAAAATTAAGATCGTAACTCCGAGTCACTGTTTCACGACGAAATGTAGAGTGTGTGTCTTTACGACACATGGTACGAGGGAGAAAGCTCGTCGAAACTTGCAACGTGTAACGATGACTCTATATATAGCGCATCGTGCCTGTGAACCATGCATCAACTTATTTTTTACCGCATATGCATCTCGAAAACATAAAATTTCAATCAATTTTTTATAATGCCCAATATCTCGCATCTCGAGCCCGGAGTACATTGAAAAAAAATGATTAACGAAGATGCTAAAGATGAAAAAGTTGACGAGTCGACATGGAATACCGTGTATACGAAAATACAAGATGGCGCTACCCGTGTGCTTGATGTTACTATATGGTCTCGATTGCTCTTGTCGGTGATACAGGCTGATTTTCTCTCGCTCGCTATATGTCCCCTGCTTGACGATTGTACGTATGCGCCACACGTACTACCGATATCATTCCAGCTCGGACGCACGTTCTATCGTATCGTTCTTTTCGCGCGTTACAACCAAGAAGAAGAAGAAGAAGAAAAGATTCCTGCTTCTTCTCTTCGTCCTCTCGGGATAAGACACAAGTGTACATCGCCACTATATGGATATATACATGGCGCCGCGAAAGGCGCCTCTCTGATCTCTTGATAGTGCGCTCCTATATATCTAAACCCATCCACTTTTATTTCTCCCAACTTTAAGAGTTGCCCCAAAGTGTCGAAAGCTCACTCAGGTAAGCCCTCCTTCCTGATGATAGAGTTGCATTTTTCTTCATTCTATCGTATCGTTTATTTTGATTTTTTTCATCTTCCATTGCCGGATATATCGCGAGAGATTGATACGATATTTCAGTCGAAGAATCGAAATAATACACGTATACAAATAGCTATACCATCATTTGTCCACAAATGTGTGTGTGTGTGTTTTTTTTTTGTTTCGTTTTAATATGCACCGAGAGAAAAAGAAATGTATTGAATTTATGGGAATTTTATGAATCAGACGATGACGATAATGAAAATAATAATATTTCTTCGTTAATGCTTGTGACGATGATATTGCGATCGAAACCGCGAAATCAACAAATTTCCATAAAATTTTGCGCTTTGGGAACAAGGACCAAGGATCGTGTAAAAACCTGACAAAGTATATACGATGGAAACACGAATAAAAGAAAAAGTGATGATAAAAAATAAATCGATAATTTTTTTCCCGAATAAAAATCGGAGATTATATGTCGATCGTTCGTAAAGGACAATTTTCACTTGTCCGATAGGATATGAGTTTTGAGACTGGCGTGCTCGACGTAAGTACAGCATATATCGGGATTACGTCAAGTTTCACTTTTCGTCGAGCTGCTGTAGTATACCTCGGAAAGAGGAAGCATGAGTAGATGTTTCTTTTTTGCCGCACTTTTGCCATATGTCCGCGTCTATTCGCCCCAGTTTATGGTATGTATACTTGGACGCAGTTTAGTCTGGATTCACCGGAAACTGCGGAACAGTGCTTTAAAGTCCAGGCAACTCAAAACGAGAAATTGTATCCGGCACTTGAAACTTACGGAAAACCGCCAGAGGAAATACTTGATATTGTAATTCATCATCTACTCTCGAAAAATGCCAAACTTATTATTATCGCTATTAGCGTTTTAACCGATCTCACTATACTCGGTCAAAATAAAATGAGAGACTTGTTTTTCCATTTTTATCTTTTCTTTTATTCGCACTGCCCTCTCGTTTTCCAGCTACTCTCGCGCATTTTTTGTTATACAATTTATCGGCTTGCAACTTGCAAGTCCAAATATGTATATGCCCGTAAAAATTTATCCTGCATTGCTTGCTCATATTCGCTTCGATATAAAAATCACAATAATTTATTTCTTCGAAAAAATGGAACGATGAAAAACAAGAACATTTCTAGGAAATAAATGTTTGCCACTGGTTAATTTTTATATCAGGAGACTTGTCATGGGTTCCTAAGACGAGTATAAATTTACCCCGACTGACGCCTACCAATACTCTTTGAATGTAACGAAAAACAAAAGGTTTTTCCTGGTATTTTATTGATTATATAGCGCGTCTCTGAGCTATTAGGTATTTCGTTATTTTGCATTTAATTTCTCATATTTCGATATATTTTCAAATTTTCCGATAAATTCAACAACTACTTGAATGACATAACGATACGCTATTAATGTATTGTTTTTTTTTTCAAATTTATCCAACCGCTTTCTATAAGGGTAATTATATCTTTGTATACCGCCATCGCCGAGAGAACCACGAGTTGTGTTCCGTAAGTTTTTCATTTACCGGGTTCAGGTAAAGGCCGCCGCTGATTTACATACTCTAGACACATGATATGTGCTCCGGAAACTCCGTGGTCGTAATGGTTCTATACAAAATACTCGTGGCTTGCATATATGGCGCGGAGGATGAGGATTTTACCGAGTTCGAAAATCCGCGGGTATACAAGTGCCCGTCATGTGAGATGACCAAGTTACATAATATGTATATACGATTACGATATTAGGGGCAGTAGAAGCCCGAAACTCGGTTTGGTACACTCCGTGTGCTATTTTTGGTACGGTACGTTCAAGCGTATGATACTCTCGGAGTACTACTACCGGATATATTATCGTGAGATAATAATCTTTGGCCTCGCAGCTACCGGCCACCCTCTCGATTTATATATACATACACAAATATAATAGCTATATTATATAAAGATTTTGCCCCCGTGTACAAGAATCAAGAGGCTCTCGTATAGGAACCGCAAATTTATGGGTGCCTTTGCGTCATTTTTTCCCTTCGAGGGGAGGCTGATGAGGAGGTCGCAAACCCAAGGGTGTATTTGCAGTCATTTTCAGCAAGATCTTTTTATAATATAGAGATTATATGTCTATAGGTTTCTCTGGTGTACACATCGCCTTCGGGGTTTTGTTTATCTGCCACCCGCGATCAAACTGAGAGGGATCTGCTATGTGGCTCGAGACCAGAGAAAGAGAAAGAGAGAGGAGGAAAAAAGAGAGTTGCAAAAAAACAGATTGGTGCGTCGCATCAGGGATGAGTCCAATGAGAAAACGAAGAGAAACAGAAAAAATATACATATATTCACGGAAGGAGAGCGTATAGGAAAGAGTTTTAACTAACTTTTGATTTTAAAAAATCGTTAGAAATGACGTAAAAAATTATTTTTTTGTTATTATGATGTTTTTTTATTAATTTGTTTTTTTTATTTATCGATAGTATCGAAAAAAAAATGATTTATTCGAAATCTGTATGAATTGAATTGACCATGTGAATTTGAATTAAATTTTATCCGATTAAAATTGTTATTTTAATTTTTGGGAAAACGTAACATATTTTTGACTTTTTGAAATGGAATTTTTGAGTTTCAAGGCGACTGCCTAGCAGGCTCGTCATCAGCGGAAAAAATATATCGATACAGGGTCCGAAATGAAATTTCAAAAATCCAAGATTTTTTTTTAATTTTTGCGAAAAATGAATGGGTTCACTAAAATCGCTGTAATTCTTTTTCCTAAAAGATTTGCAACTTTATCCGGTGCTTATATATTCTCGTCGCAACAGCTCAAGCTTTATAATGATGCCTGGTTCATCGAGCTACAATGTTTTTTTAATTTTTTACGAATTTTCAAAGTCGGATCATTGATTTTTGACAATTTTTCTTGTATCTCGCGTCCTCCATAATGCTTCGATAAATTATGAATCGGATATAGAATGAAAATTATTCGCTCTGGATTCTCATCGATTATTCTCGTGCAGCGAATTCGCAGCTGATGAGCCTGGTGAGCGGGGGTACAGAACAAGCTCTCTATATATACGGTTATGATTCTTTATAAACAAAAATCGCATGTAAGCTAAAGAAGAATAAAGTTTCGTCGATTCTTGGACTATATCCGGACTTTTATTATTCATCTATTATTTCTTTTTCCCATCAAAAACAATTATTTCTTTCGACTCGGTTCACATTTAATTGAGCGAGCCACTTTTTTTTTCTCGATAAAATTGCAGAGTAATTTCATATCCAACTACTCAATTCAAATACTATTTTCTCGATCTGTATACGTATATATACGTATAAAAATCAGTTCCGTACGAATTTGAGTAGATTGAAGCAACCCATATCTACATATGTATATTTGTATATATAAATATAAGAGCCGCGTATATAACTTTGTCAGATTAAACGTACCGAGCGTATTCCTGTCGTTCTATACATGCCCGTTATTCGCGTTTTACCGCCGTACGCCGTCGTATACCTATACTTTCGCCAGGACTTGAACAATGATCATAAATTTCACCTCTATTCAGTCCTGCTTGCAATCTTGATCGCCGCACCGAAACCGCGCGCGCGCGTCTTCACCCTTATCCTTCTCAACCCTTTTTCTCGCTTTTTTCTGTAAAAATTTTCTTGTAAAACTTATGCCCCTGTCTTCACTCACGGAACCTCTGCTGTTGGATAAGCTGCAGACCATCAGATATTTATATACGTAAATCGTTCGGTCGGACACAATTCTGCGGAGACCAATATATTTTTAACGATTTATCATAGATAATAATGAAGGTTCGCGTGCCAATCAAAATACACTTGCGGTGCTCACGATATTCTCGATGAATCAAAGTACTTGTGTTCCATTTTCTAGTAAATTTTCTTGTTGTTTTTTTGTCCTATATTCTCGATCCCATGCACGCATCAGCAGGCTACTATCGTAAGTGTAGCCAGCGAAAAAAAATCGTACAAACCCGGTTTTAAAAAATCTATTGTACGTGTAGCATGGCGGAAGTGAGAGGAAAGCGGCGAAGAAAAAGCTTGCTGCCGCAATGTGGGCCAGAGTTTTTTTTTTCCACGCGACACGAAAAAAGTCCTTTGCCGGGGCATCTGGAATTTTTTCAAAATTTTTTCCACGCTTTTTCCTCACATTCAGTCCCACGATCGCTGCTCTTTAAAAGAATTGTTTTCATTTTTTTTTTTTTTTTTTTTTTTTCACGCGTGAGCGATTACGAACAATTTGCCATGGAACGATAACGTTATGGCTTTTATACACGACGATATAAACTGTACCCCCGGAGCTATGAAATATCCGTATAACGGTATATGTATAATATAAATTGTGCATTCGGAGTACCGAGTCGAATAATCGCGCGTGATGGAGAAAATGAAAACAACACGAGCGAGTCGGAAGATGCTTATATATTCATCCGGGGAAGCGTCGCATCGTTGACCCTTTCATGGCACATTGATTTCTCTCGGAATTATATTCATTATTGTTCGATCTTTATTTAGACGATCAGCGTAGACATAAGGCTGTCCGTGTGTGTCCTACATATTATGTGCGAGACTTTGTAGAAAAAAACGAAATATTTTAATACGATTATGGGCGAAAGGTATCCGGTATAATGTCGGAAAACTGATGATGAATCGAATATTTTTATTTATATTCTTGCAAGCATCGCATCAGGATTCACGAGATGAATCATTCAAAGGGCGCATCCCCCCTCGCTTACCTTATACGACAATTTTTGTTTTCTCAAACACTCTCGTTTATACCTAATATCTCATTATGTATGTCACAATTTTCACGAGTGTGCTTAAAACAAAAAAATCTTTCAATCTTTGGTCGAGACAAAGCTGTTGTTGTTTCAACTACTTATTATTCAGTTATTTTATTCGAGACTAGTATTATTATTACTGTTTTTCCAAAGCTTATTTTATACAATCAGCTAATTTCGAGACAAAAAAAATGAATACCTATATCACAGGAAAATGTTTACCAATGGCTATATTTAATAACGAAATAATGACGTTATAATTTTAATTAGCTGCAAAAAAAGCTTAAAATTAGAATCCCACATTTTTTCTTTTGTTTTTCGTTTTTTTTTTTTTCGCGGCGCAGGGGGGTGAGTATGATGTTGCATTCAGCCGTTCAGACTCGCTGGCCCGTTACCGCGAATAATAAGTCGGACGGAAAATTACCGTTGGAACTCGACGGTAATATGTATGTATGGTAAAAGAGCTTTCCAGGAGTCCCCGTCCGCGAGACGACACCCATATATCGCAAAAGAGCAGCTCTTCTATAGCCGGTAAAAGCAGCGATGCATGCCCCATCACGCCTGAGAAATATATATCTCGGGGATAGCTTTTCACCGCACTCGCGCACTCTCCCCTAATGCATATATCTACAATATGTACTTGTATAAATGATGAATATTGGAAAAGTATACTATAGATGCGAGCGGGGCCGAGGCTTTTTTCGCTCGCGATTATATGCCTTGCGCTTCCGATGTGATATACTCGCGGGCTTGTAAAAAGGACGTTTATTTTTTTCTTCCGTTAAACGCCGACGCGGTTATGGAGAGAAAAAAGACTCGATTGCCCGAATGCGGGCAGGGGGGACGTTCGAAACGCATTTATTTAGTGAAAAATGTCGTCGACATAATTGAGGCTATGAAGGAGCCCCTTTTCACCGCCCCCTTGTTGTTTTCAATCTAATAAATTCGATGAAAAATAAAGAGTGAGCGTATTAATTATTTTGCAAAAGAAAAGCCAAATATCGCGTCGAATAAAACACGTGCACTAATAAAATTTATATATGATATTATATAATTTGTGTTGCAGATTGGCTCACTGAAGAAATACTATCTGTACAGTCACAACCGAGTCCACAAGAGGTCCCTCGAGACGAGTGAGGAACATCACAAAGCATTGAACGACGAAGCACAGGTAAAAGACACATGATAATTTGCAAACTCTTTCATGTACCGCGATCGTTGCGGTGCATCAATCTCGCAAATCGTTTCGCCTCAAACGTCGCGGGAACAACGCGGAGTTGAATATTCGATTATGATGCGAATATATATAATAGTAAATAGATTATAGATCGCGTACGTCTCGATGTACACGCGGAGGGGGGACCATTCGTCCGTCCATAAAGTTTTTATTTTCTTCATAATACAAATATCATAGTCACAATTTTTTAAATATAAATTATTGTAAAATTGATAATTCTTCCATCTTCGAGTCCGCGATTGTCATAGCAGTTTCTCAAATACACGAACACTCGATTTTCTTGCTCCCCCAATGAAAATGATTCATCAAGAGCACGCGACACGACTCTCGGCGGGGGGAATACATTAGTTTTTACAGAATATACATGAACGAGCTCTCTTGATGGGAGATGTTTTAACGATATGGCGTATATAAGCTTCATGTATCCGTCGAAAAATTAGTTTTCAAATTGAATTGCGAAACGTTTACCGCAGCATGGTATATATATATATATATATATATATATATATATATATATGTATATATGATACGTCTAGTCTCGTGGGAGAGAGCAGCATGCAGCAAGTACGTTGCAACACGTCAATCGGTCGTCTCTTTTGCTCTATAATAAACGTATATATATATATATATACGAATGAGTGGCGGTACAGTAACAATGGCCCTCGCGGTTGATCGTGTCGTTGAACAAGTAAAGCGTCCGCGTGTCAATCCCTCACACTCTGCTCTCGTTCTCTGGCGTGTTTGTTCAAGAGCCGCATGGCCCTGTCAGAAAGAGACGCGTATAGTTTTGGAATTGCCGCAAAATCGATCGGTCGAATCCTCTCGCGTTCCAAAACGATATCACTCGAGCCGGGGGAAAAAAAAAACGACGGAATCCACGAAATTTGTATTCATTCATTTATTATCATTATTCTCATTGGTATATTTACCAGAGATTTTTCGTTTCGCAGAGCGTATATACACGCATATTATAAGAAAGAGATAAAACTTTTAGGTTCACTGGTTTCAACAACAGCACGAGCGTAAGCGAAAAAAGAGGGATTACGATATCGGTGGATTCAGCGATTATTCGCCGTTGTTCGATGATTATGCCGAAGGCCAGCGGAGCAGGACGGCCTTTCATCGACAGAGAAATCGCGGGATATCCCCGCAGAATCTCTTTACGGATCCGCTCTTCAAGGAGCAATGGTATCTGGTAAGATCTCGCGCGCGCGCGCGCTTCTCGATCTCGATACGCGATCGAAACTCCTCGGGGAGAGGTGCGCGGAAAAAGAAAAAAAAAAAAAAAAAAATGTATTTAAAAATACGATTGCAGAATGGCGGAGCGAAAGACGGTTTCGACATGAACGTTGGACCAGCTTGGCAGAGGGGTTATACGGGAAAGGGCGTAGTCGTATCGATTCTCGACGATGGCATACAGACGAATCATCCGGATTTAGCGTTGAATTACGATCACGAGGCCAGCACCGACATAAACGACAACGACGACGATCCAATGCCGCGCGACAACGGTGATAACAAGCACGGGACGAGATGCGCCGGCGAGGTTGCCGCGGTCGCTTTCAATCGGTATTGCGGCGTCGGTGTTGCCTACAACTCGAGCATAGGAGGTCCGTTATAAACCGCGCGTACGCTCCTCCTCGCGTATCAAAAATTAATCGCCCAAAAATTCGTTATAATTTATCGTTTATTCGTACAGGTGTGAGAATGCTGGATGGTCCGGTGAACGATGCCGTCGAGGCACGCGCCCTCGGTCTTAATCCCGATCACATCGATATATACAGCGCATCGTGGGGACCCGAGGACGATGGCAAGACCGTGGATGGGCCAGGTCCGCTCGCCAGGCGAGCCTTCATCTACGGTGTGACGAGCGTGAGTATGAAAAAAAAAATATATATATAACTTTCCTCGCGTTTAGACGCAAAAAAATATGGTTTATTCCGAGAGCGAGAGAGAGAGACGCGCGTGTATGATGATAAAACAGGGCCGGAAGGGGAAAGGCTCGATATTCGTTTGGGCGTCGGGTAACGGTGGACGTCACACGGATTCATGCAACTGCGACGGTTACACGAACAGCATATTCACCCTGTCGATATCGAGCGCGACCCAGGGCGGCTACAAGCCGTGGTATCTCGAGGAGTGCAGCTCGACCCTCGCGTCAACCTACTCCTCGGGTACACCGGGCAACGACAAGAGCGTGGCGACCGTCGATATGGACGCTAAACTCCGACCGGATCACATATGCACGGTCGAGCACACCGGTACGTCCGCTTCGGCTCCTCTGGCCGCCGGTATAGCGGCCCTGGCCCTCGAGGCCAATCCCCGGTTGACCTGGCGCGACATGCAGTATCTCGTTGTGCTGACGTCGCGCTCGGGTCCCCTCGAGAAGGAGCCCGGCTGGATCCTGAACGGCGTCAAGAGGCAGGTATCCCACAAATTTGGCTACGGTCTCATGGACGCCTCGGGTATGGTTCAACTCGCCGAACAATGGACCAACGTACCGCCCCAGCATATATGCAAGTCCCTTGAAATCAACGAGGAGAGATCGATCGATCCGAGTCCCGGTTATACGCTCACCGCTTACATGGATGTCAGCGGTTGCGCCGGTACTCTCAACGAGGTTCGATTTCTCGAGCACGTACAGTGCAAGGTATATATATTATAAATACCACAACCGCATACTCTACCCCTCTCCGTTATAAAATCGGATATGCGCCGCGCGATTATCGATTCTCGATGGACGATAAAATGTCAGAGCGTTTGTTTGTTTTTTTTTTTTTATTTCTTCGCGTCCCCCGACCGCGCAGCCTCCGTTTAATTATAAAAATATACATGACGCAGGTCTCGTTGAGATTCTTCCCACGGGGTAATCTACGATTGCTTCTCACATCACCGATGGGCACTACGTCGACGCTGCTCTTCGAGAGACCACGGGACGTTTTGAGCTCCAACTTTGACGATTGGCCCTTCCTCAGCGTTCATTTTTGGGGCGAAAAGGCCGACGGACGTTGGACGCTTCAGGTCATAAACGCCGGCAACAGAAGAGTCAATTCGCCAGGTATGACCTTTCTCATTTTATTTCCCTACAAGAGATTCGCTTGTCCGCGTGCGTTTATATATATATATATAATTATTTTATTGGAAATTTCGTGCGCAGGAATACTGAAAAAGTGGCAGCTCATATTTTACGGTACCGCGACGAACCCCATCAGGATAAGAACCCGCGAATTCAATCCGGTACTCGACGCTTTTCTACTATCATATACACGCGCGATATTATTTCCCGCTTTGAATAATCCAGAGTTTCGAATCCTAATTTGACAGACGTATCAGGGAGGATACGTTGGCTCGGCCTCGAACGTCGATGCCTCGGTCGCAACCCTGGACGGCTCACCGGCTGCTATTCTCACGAATCGACTTCCCGGTGATGCGGCAGCGGCGACCGACGAGACGCGCTCGCTTCAGAGCTCCCTCGATCCTGCCTCGCGGCGTATCTTGCACGATTGCGATCCGCAGTGCGATCGTCAGGGCTGTTATGGAAAAGGTCCGACTCAGTGCGTCGCCTGCAGGACTCATCGATTGGATAAGTGCGTCGTCGTCGCAAACGAAATAATATCCTCCAAAAAAAAAAAAAAAAAATGTTAATTTTCGCATAGAAAATCATTGTGACCGCGTTGATTGATCAACAGCACGTGCGTCAGTCGTTGTCCACCGCGCAGCTTTCCGAATCAAGGCGGTGTATGCTGGCCGTGTCACGAATCGTGCGAGACCTGCGCGGGTGCCGGTCAGGATTCTTGCCTCTCCTGTGCACCGGCTCATCTTCGCGTCACCGATCTCGCCGTTTGTTTGCAACAGTGTCCCGACGGTTATTACGAAAGTAAGACACCATCGCGATTCGTAATCTCTATTATTATTATTATTATTATTAATATTAATTTCCGCGTCGTCGCTACGCGCTGCTGCGTGTTTTCCATCGCGCAGATTCGGAGAACGAGACATGCGTACCGTGCGAGGCGAATTGCGCGAGTTGCCAGGATCGTCCCGATCATTGCACGAGCTGCGAGCATCATCTCGTTATGCACGACGACAAATGTTACGCCGCCTGTCCGAGCTACACGTACGAGACCCAGGATTACAATTGCGCGCCCTGTCACGCTAGCTGCGAAAGCTGCAACGGCACGAGCGAGACACGGTGCATAGCTTGTCGTCCAGGATTATATTCCATCTCGGGTTACTATGATACATACGCGCATAACAATAATATCTCGATCGTAGGATGCATCTTTGGGGGAAAAAACAAAACAAAACAAAACCGTATTGTTTCGCAGGAAGTTGCCGAGCTTCGTGTCCGGCTGGTCACAGCGCCGATAAAAAGAGACGCGAATGCGTTCCTTGTCCGCTCGGATGCTCGAGCTGCGCGGCTGAAATTTGCACGAGCTGCATAGACGGCTGGAGCCTCGACAAGAAGGGTCTCTGCGCGCCCGAGACACGCGCGCGCTGCCAAACCTCCGAGTATTACGAGAACGGACACTGCAAATCGTGTCACTCGAGCTGCGAGACTTGCGCCGGTCCGAGCGACGATACCTGCATATCCTGCCGGGACTCGCTGTTCCTTCAGGCGCGCAGGTGCGTCGATCGTTGCGACGAGGGTTATTACTCGCTCGCCCAACCATCGCCGTCCGTTTGCTCGCCCTGTCTTCACACCTGCAAAACGTGCGTGTCGCGTCTAAATTGCACGGCTTGCCACGAGGGACTCGAATTGCAGAGCGGAGAGTGCAGATCAACGTGCGCTCAGGGGTAAAAAGCAGCCGATAATAAATATGGCGTATCGATGCCCCCACTGAACTCTACGGATACTGGAACGTGCGATGCCGCTGGTAGACCGTATCGAGAGAGATAGCCACGAACGACGCTTGTTGGTATCCTGGTCTCTGTCTGAACAGTCAAAAAGTTTATTCCTTGATTTCGGATCTTGCTTATAACGGAGCGTCACCGAGGTATGCATATCTGCTTCCAATTATTAGTCGTCGAGTCTCGAATTCCTCGTGCGTCATTATAGTTATATATCAAGAGAAAAAAAAAGAGCATTGCCTCTCAGTTTGCGGTGTACACTCTCGATAAAGTAATACAATTCAGTGGGATAAAATTTTTGAAGCGCCTATGCAACACCTTCAAGCGCGCGCGTGCGTCACACGATCGGACAGAGAGAAAGATAGTCTGCGAGCTATCTCTCTCGATACGCTCCTTCTCCATGTGCGGTATAGCCAGCGCACGTTCCAGTATTATTAGAGTTCAGTGGATGTGCCCCCTGTCCGCGGTGCTACGCCGCGGCATGAAGCGAATTTTATTTTTATTGTTTCTTATTCTTTTTTTTTTAGGTATTACAGCGATCGCGGACGATGCTCCAAGTGTTATCTCTCGTGCAAGACTTGCTCGGGACCGAGACGCGATCAGTGCGTAACGTGTCCTCAGGGCTGGCAATTGGCAGCCGGTCAATGTCATCCCGAGTGTCCCGAAGGTTTCTTCAAATCGAACTTTGGCTGTCAAAAGTGTCATCATTACTGTCGAACGTGCAAAGGCGAGGGTCCCCTGGAGTGCACATCGTGTCCGAGTCACTCGATGCTCGAGGCCGGACTCTGCATCGCGTGTCTCGGCGCTCAGTATTACGATCCGCTCACCCAATTGTGCAAAACGTGCCATGCCGATTGCCGAAGATGCTCCGGACCCGGGAAATTCAGCTGTGCCGCTTGCGCGCCACCATTGCATCTCGACAGGCTCAACAATCAGTGCGTACCTTGCTGCTCCACGGCCGTCCGCTCTACCGACGCTCCGACCGTCGAGAAAATAACGACGGAGAACAGCAGCAGCAGCGACGAGTGCTGTCCGTGCGATCCCGAAACCGGTAACCCGCGCGATTCAAATTTCTCAATTTTTATTCTTTTTTCTCCAAATATTCGACGATCTCGGGCACCTTTGTTTCAAAATTTGCAAGGATAATCCTCTCTCTCTCTCTCTTTCTCTGTGTGTTCGTGCACGAGCATATTATCCAAAATTCACGTAATTTTTTTTTTTCCTCAACTTTTTATCCTCAAGGATTTTACTCCTCGTCTACAGGCCCTAAAAGCGAAGCAAACATGGTAGTGTTGCAGTAGTAGTAGTAGTAGTTTTTGAGTTTCAGCCATATTATTAGATGACAGAGTAATTGCAATATACAGGGTGTCCCAAAATTAGGGGCACAAAATAGTACTGCTAACCGCTGCCTGCTGTGTACTCGGTTGCCTAAATTCAGGCGCTCGGCGAAATTTTTTAAACGGCCGTATCTCGCGAACGCGACTTCGCGGACCACATGTTATTGGGGTCAATTTACTCGGCTCGGCCCCCTTTATTACCCCTATCATTTTTTGCCCCTAATTTTGGGACACCCTGTATAATTAAAATTAAAATCCAAGTTGGACTTTTTGTGCATTCACATACGAAACGTTATCGAGTCTCCGCGGATCTTGATTTGCTCGTACAATTAACGTATAAAACACAAGTCTCAGCGTATTTATTGGGGTTGGACATTGGATCGCCGTTAAATGTTACGATTCTTGGATAAATTTCAAGCTTTTCGGCAAAGCTTTTTCCCCAAGAGTTGCGCCAAATTTAGGAGAGTGAGATACTTTAATTGATACGGCGGTGGTCCTGAAAAATTTTACTCAGTCCCGCTATCCAGTTATATTTGTCATGTGTTTCCGGGCTATTTGCTATTTCCATCGATTTGTAAAGACAGATCCTTGGCGATCCGCAACACTCGGTCCGATGCGCTTGATAGTTGCATTCGGCAAGTACCATAATTATCGCGATAACAAGTATCGCATAATTCGGATGGTATTCGGGGAGGTGAAGAACTTTTTTTTTGTAGAAATTTATCAGTTTCATTGGTGTATCTCAGACCCCGGCTCCCGATGCGATAATTTAGGATACTCGTAACCAGGGATCCGAACGGGATGTCGTTGGATCGCATATAATATTGAAAATGGTGCTCATCGCTGCGCCGGCGGAGCTTAGTTTTTGGCTTGAATTGACATTGAACAATCCTGAGAAAGCGGCGGTTATACCCGGATATTTGAATTTTTATGACTGTACCCGTATATCTACTCTTTCTCGAAAAAAATATTTTAGACAGGGCAGCTTCTCCCCTTATGGCTAATTTATTCATCAAGCGTTGGGTATAAACTCATTGCAAAACGTTTATCCGTAAAGGTGGCTGCAGGAACAGCTCACCGGCCGGCAAGAGAAGAGTTCCCGGAACGGAATTTACCCCGGACAAAGCCCCGGAAACGGCCGAGATGTTCGAGAGTACCAACGTCCAAGATTCGGCGGCTCTGGCCACGACGGCCGCAACCGCTATGGCGGTTGCAATTTGTTTTGCCTCTGTCGCTCTGTTTGCCGCAATTTTCGTTGCGCTTCAGGTAATGTTTTTTTTTTTTTTTTTTTTTTAAGAAATCTTTTCTCATTTCCCTAAAAGCTTCAAAAAGATGGGAGTCTTGCAAAAGTGGCTCCTTGTTGCGCGCGCAGTGTACTAATTTTTTTTTTTATTTTTAATACAACGCCATGGCCCGTACGTAATCTCGCAGGCTACGACGAAGCGAAGAGAATCGACAATGGGATACACGAAATTGGCTATGAGAATGGAACCACCCGATGACGCCGATGCCGACGACACGAGCGAACTGATGACCTAGGACAAGCATCCGGTTCCTTTCGAATTTCGATTTCTCGAGTCGCGGCGCGGAATCTAACGCGAATACCGCTCACGAACGCGCTTCGCTGCGTCGAACACTTTTTTTCTCAATTTTTTTTTTTTTTTTTTCTTCTTTTCAATACAATTATACCATCCGTGTACGTATGCTTAAAGAATAACGAGGGAATAAGCGACGATTCGTAGATAAAAAGAGAGAAGAAAAACCAAAAATTTTTGATCAAACAAGAAATATCGTCAAGTGCCTGATCGGTCACACCCGTAAAACCCTTTATCTCTTGTTTATAAAAAAAACATGAATAACCTCGTTCCAAACGACTATACCGGAAATCACGAGATTCCTGCTCTCTCTCTCTCTCTCTCGAACGATATAAAATCCAACACAATGGAGCTGGATGAAAAGAAAAAGAAAAAAAGAAAAAAAAAAACCAAGATTCAAAAGATTCTGAATTGTGAAAAAAGGGTGTCAGGATTGTAGAAAAAAAAAAAAAAAAAGAAAACAGATAGATAAGCGGAAAGACCAACGAGGCGCCATTTGCATGTAATTCCCTGCGCCGCTCTTATTGTACATTTGTAAAAAAAAAAAAGAAAAAAAAAAAAAAAAGAAACGTCAGGCGGACGACGAATGAGAGAAACTTTGGCGAAAGAGAAAGAGGGAGAGGGCAAAAAAAAATCAAGTTTTTTTTTTTGAGGAATTTGATGATCGAACAAAACGAATATGGGCCAAAAATAAGCTTGGTCCCTCGATCAAAAACGCGCGCGTTACTATCCGACAAGTCCCATGGAACAGCGCGACGAAGCAATGACAAAGACGGACGGAGAGTTTTTATTGGACAGTCCCGCCCCGTACGGCTTATCCAGGGACCGTTTCATTGCCTTTTTTTGTAATTATTTGTTATTTGATTGTCTACGTGTTTTATTATTATTATTTTTTTTTTTCTTTCATACGACACTTTCAACGTTATACATCATTGTACAAGCCCCCATGAAAAAAAAAAAGAAAACGAAAAAAAAAAAAATTTTTTAACTATAGTAGCCCCAAATATGCAAAGAATATAGGCCGCGGATATCGAGCGAATTTCCCAATTGAAAACCGAAAAAAAAAAAAAAAAAAAAAGATTTCTCATCTGCGCCTATCGTGTGAATATTGAATTTCTCTTTGTGATTTGATATAATGCTATTATTGTACTTTTATGATGAATGCGATTATAAATATATATATATATATACACAAATCTACTATATTTATTCAACTTCGTGTGTTGCTTGTTCGAAAAAAACAAAAAACTTGCCTCTGTCGGACGGATCGGAAATTATGCGGTTAGGTTAGAGAATAAAAATAAATAAAATTGAAAATTTATTTTTCATTCGTTTTTAATATCAAGTTTTTCATACGGGGGGGGGGGGGGGGGGGGGGGGGGCATTTAAAAGCAAAAGAGTAATATGAATTTTTCTTAAATGCGAAGCTGTCGGAGCATCAGGGACATGTGTTCCTTCTTATCGTTCACCTCTCGATACCCGTCGTTCCAGGGTCCGCTCGTTAAACTCATAATTTCAAGAGCACGATCCACGTATTTTCGGGTTTTTATGAAATTGTCTCTTCAATTTTATGAAAAAAAGCCAAAAAAACCCCCCCTCGATAAATGTCAAAATTCAACCGATCGATAATGTCGAATTATAATATTATATTTCGATATAGACGCGTCGTTACCTGTACTCCTGTGTCCTTCGATTCGACGTTCCTCCGAGATATCGAAAGCAGACGTCCGTTATTTTGTTCAATTCATTGGCAACTTCTATGCTATCCGAGCCGTATCTCTCCTCAATTGTCGCAAGACTTTTCTCGAGATACGATATCGACACCAGCCAACGACCTTTCGATCGAACATCGATCGATTTAATAAATTTTCTTTTAAAACTGAAATACCCATAATAATAATAATAAAAACAGAGGTCCAACCGTTGGATCCGTGACACTGTCCCAGCGCATCGAGAGTAATCGCAATATCCTCGTTGTGCTCGTACATGTATTTATCTCGTATCGCGAGGCACTTGTCGAAGCACGGTATTGCCTCTTCCCACTTTTCCATATCCGTAAGACGTATTCCTTGCTCGTAATGTTTGCCAGCCGTTTCCAAAGCTCGCTCGAAAGTTACGGAGCTCGTTGCTCCGCAATCGTAGCATCGTTGAATATCGCTCTTCGGTATTCGACGCGACGAACCGGAACACTTTGGACATTTGAGTCCGTCGAAACGATCCTGCGAAAGATGCCGATCGAAATATCAAACGTATATATAATATATTAGACTGTTTCAAAATAAATCGATATTTTTTTTTTTTTGCTTTACACAATCTTAAACTATACATGGACATAAAAAAATAATCCTGGCGAAAGGAGGGGGCCGGTCCTTCAAGATTCAGAGGTATCTCATCGGACTCTTGTCTTTTTTTATT
This sequence comes from Rhorus exstirpatorius, assembly GCA_963564615.1. Taxonomy (NCBI): domain Eukaryota; kingdom Metazoa; phylum Arthropoda; class Insecta; order Hymenoptera; family Ichneumonidae; genus Rhorus; species Rhorus exstirpatorius. The sequence goes on from OY751321.1 coordinate 28,845,312, forward strand.
TCATCAATGACTAATTCTTTTACAAACCGAACACCATTCCGACTTACACATTTTTTATTTGGCTGAAACTTTTTTTACGGGTTCTATGTCGAAAAAAAAGATACGTGTTCGAGGATTTTTTTTTTTTTTTTTTTAAATAGAGGGGGTTGAAAGTTTGAGATTTTCGTGATTCGTGCCTCGGAGACTCATTTTCAAAAATTCATAACTCCGGTTATTTTTAAGCTAGAGAAAACTTTTTTTTTTTTTCATTTTGAAGATAAAAGAGTGAATTTTGAGAAAAAAATTTATAAAAAATTTCACATTGTTATGAACAATTGAAATGTTTAAATCAATTTTTTAACCATGGCCCCCAAATTTTAACGATTTCTCAATACAACCATCGTATTCTACGTCAAATTTTCCATAAAAAACGTATTTTTTATTAATGAAGAAATTATGTTTACCGGTAGAGATAAATTAATTTATCTAGCGCGGCACGTCGTATCGGCGCGCGGGTACCTTTGCACGCCTGTAGTACAAATTATTATTATTAGCAAACAGGACTTTATGATTAATTGAACAAAATAAAAATATGTTAGCAAATAAAAAAACAATTAATTACGATTTTTATAAAAATTTTCTTAAAAACGTTATTTATCAGTAGTCAATAATCTCCTACTTAATTTTAGGAGAAAGTAAAAAGTAGGAAGTACCTTAAAAGGAAAGTAAGAGATTATTAATATTGATTTTTGTATTTTTTTTTGTTTTTTTTTGCATTTATCGACGTATATATCGACCGATAATTGTTGCTGCGATCATCAAGATCGTTTTTTCTAGTATATTCAGTATTTATACACAAGTTTGGAATATATTCATCATTTTGGGACTAGAAAAACGTTTGTTCCATCCATGCAAATTAATTATTCACGTATTAAGGAAATAAAAATGACAAAAGTCCGATGAGACACCTCTAAATCTTCAAGGACCGGCCCTTCCTTTCGCGAGGATTATTTTTTCATGTCCAAGTATAGTTTAAGATTGTGTAAAGCAAAAAAAAAAAATTATCGATTTATTTTGAAACAGTCTAATATATATATATATATATATATATATATATATATATATATATATGTATATTATACGACTAGCAGCGCTGAGAGATAAAATTTCACCGTGTACGAATCGTAAAGTGGATTCTCGCAAGCCTCGCACCGACAATAAAAACAATACTGGCTCAATAACTGGTCCCGCCTCTCCGACTTTGGCATTCGTTTGAAGTGTGGCCCTATCGAGCGGAAAATAATTTTATTTTAAACAGCAATAAAATTGCGAAAGATGCAAATTTTTAAACACAAAATACCACAAACCGTAACAATTGAAAATCTCTTGACCTTCGGCAATGTTTTTCACAGCTTTGACGATGAGCCAATTTCTCCAGAAACTTGAATGAAAATGATGAAAAAAAATTAATTACAAAAAAAGGATGAAAATTTCAAGGTTCGCTGGGCTCTCGATGGGCTCAAATTTTCGAAAATTTAAAATTTTTTTCAATATCCCAACACCCTCGATCGTATCCTTGTCCCCCCCCCCCCCCCCCCCCCCCGGACTATCGGCGTCAAATTTACCAAAGTTGCGGCACGCGCGCTCAATTTTTTTTTTTTCGAAAATTTTATAACCCTTCGAGTAATTATTCTCGCGGCAAATTCTTGTCCAACGGATTATTCGTGCAAAAAAGTATTGGACTCGGCGAACTAACGTGTGTATGACGGTCGGATCGCAGGAATGATTCAACATGGAGGCGGACGGATAAGCTCCGGCCGCGATACGCCGTTGCTCCTCGACGTAGAGCGCCCGCCGCTCTCCCGCCGATGATTCGGAAGCCGATTCGCCAATTTTCGTGATCGCGTACGCGTTAGCGAGCATCTGCAGCGAGTGTCGAAGCATCATCGAGCCGACGTAAACTTTTTTCGCCTCGATCGTCGACGATCGATCCATCTCGAGGCTCGTACTCTTGTCGCTGAATTTTTCAACCAGGCATTTTTCGATGTCAACGGAATCAAAAAAATTTGTATATTCCTCCATATAAGTCGTGAGCATCAGCGAAGCCTGCATCGATCGACAAATAAATTCTTCATCCGTACATATATTTTTCCCGCTGTCGGAGCGGGGGGACGTGTTTATGGAAAATTTTAAGGATACTTCGTAATACTCACGATAGCGAGACCCGCGATGTCATTGATATTTTTCTTATCGATATTCGTAACCAATTTCTGCGCATCGTTGAACCATACGAGATCGGAGGTTGTCGCCGATACGATAAAAATCTTGAATGCCAGATGCGAGATGCCGATTTGTTGCCAAAGACCCATGCGATAGCCGGCGCATTCCCATCGGTGATACGGCCAAGCGTCCTTCCAACATGCCCAACCGCAGTACAGAGCGTCCGAGCATTCTCTGCAACTGTCGTGCGTATATAAATTTATCATTTTTTTTTTTTTTCCCCCATTCTTCGGGCAAACAAGGTAATTTCAAAGTTAAGCGCGCGCGCGCGCGAGATACCGACGGAACCAGAGAATCGTCCATGGATCCGCAGCAATGAGCGCACGACGAGACATCGTTGCCGTGTGTCACGGGTACCCATGCGTAAGGTTTCTCAACGAATAAAACGTCGCCCTTTTTTATCGATTTCCCGGCCACGACGTATCTTCCCCGAACGTGACATCTTTTCCTTGTCAGGGACGTCGATGCGAATGGAAATTCGACATTCTTCGGCAGCATATCCTCCGGATTTATTATCGCCTCTCGTCTCGACTCTCCGCGGCGGCGCTCTCGACGCTCCGAGGCCATTCGAGTCGAGTCGTCGGCTCGCCGCAAGATTGAATCTGTAACGCGTAAATTCGTGCGATTCGTTTGGTATTTTATTGCATTTGATCGGCGTATTCGGGTAAAAATTACTTTTCATTTCTTCGCTCATGTCGCCGCCGTTCTTCTCCATGAATTTTTCCAACTTTTTCATCTCTCGTCGCGCCGATTCGCCATTGCCCAGTTCGATATGGCATCGAGCGGCTCTCAGATATAATTTCCACAATGTCGCTTCCGGATAATCGCAGCTCACGGCTATTTCGATATCCCGCAGGCTTTCCTGAACACGCGAGTCGCGACGATTCGCGGAGCGTTCGAAAATATGGCTCTCTTAATTTTTTATTTCCACGCCGCCTGACTTTTACGATAATGTCGTTACGGCGCGGTATCGGATCGACGAGACTCGTCGCTTCGCGAATACGAATATCGAGGATCGAGATCGCTTACCTCGTATCTTGAGGCGTGGAAAAACGCGGCCGATCTGTTCGCGATAGCCATAGAAAAATCGCCGTTACCCGAAGTAGAGTATCGCGCGCTCTCCGTATAATTTTTCACGCTCGAAGAATAATCCTTCTTTTTGAAAAACATATTTCCTTTTTCTCTCAAGAATTTTGCTCTCTCCGCGTCGTCGGACGACCGTTTCCTGTTTTTTGTCCGGGCAAGCCAGGATTTGACTTTGTCTCTTTTTTTTTTTTTTTTCCAAACAAGAACAAAAAAAACATTACGAAATCTTTCCGAGCGTTATCAGATGCATTATTTTCAAAAAATTTTCTAAAATTTTACTCCAAAGGGATACAACGACACCCTGTATGACCGCTCACCGTACGTCGTCCCTGGCGATGATACACTCGTAATAACCTTTTTCCGTACGATCTTTCGGAATTATCTCGCTCGTTTTTATTCCCCTGTGAATCTTTTCGATGCATTTTTGCCACTGCATCGCGTCCTCCTCCTCCTGTCGCATTATAATATATAATTAATAAAATAATCGATACAACCTGCTCTCTCGAGCAATAATCACGCATACCGCAATAAAATCCAGAGTATCCTCATCGTCGTTCATCGCGCGCGCACGCTCGAGTACTTTTTAATAAAATCACTCTCGAATTCTATTATAGCGACGAGCGATGCTATATATACACTTTTAACGGATCAACAAAATATAAAATATATATATATAGTTATTCAGTCAAACTTTTAACACATTCTTCAATTAATAATACTTTGATGCGAATATTTGAAAGAGTCGCCAAAATAGCGAAAATACACATATCAGCTGTGAATATTGCTGTTGCGTCGCGCCGCACCGCGCCGGCCGGATATAATATGTACCATAACTATATACATTCTCATACTAAATTTTTTAAATCCCCCCGCCAAAAAAAAAAACCTCATTAGCGATATTCGTGTGAATCGCAGCTCAAAAAGTTTATTAAAAAACGAGCGAGCCCTGATTGCGTCTCCGCATTACACAACGTCAAAATAATTTTCAAAGGATATAATATATTTTATTTACCGACTCTCCGGTAAATATATAGAAAAAAATTACATATAATTTCTACCGTGCTTTCTTTTTTTTTCACTTTCGCTTGGACAAATTGAGCAGAATGCGCGCTCCTTTTATCGTAAAATGCCGATCATAGAGATGGAGCGGCTCGCGGGCTTTCCAAAAATACCGCAAACAAACAAATTGATCCTGCTAAATATTGGCTAAATTATTCAACTTGCTCAAATAAAATTATTCAAATAAATAACAATAACGCGTAATACAATTATTTTTCTAGCAATCTTGTATATTTCTCAAACGTATATATATATATATGAATAATTGATGTTACAATGGCGTATGAATACATTCAATTTACATTATGTACAAATGACAATTAATTATATTATTATTTAGTCGCAGTTTGAGCGATGAATAAACTATATGACGAATGAAATTGTATATGCTTAATATACTTTATACAGCCACGACGATGAGATAAGTTTTTCGTTGCGATAATAGAGATAATTTTTTTTTTAACCGAGCCCGATGCGCGTGGATGCGAGACGATGAAGGATGCGAAACATGCCGCCGCGTTTATTATTTTACGAAAGAGAAAAATTCTATTTTCTCTCTTCAACCCTATATACTTATAAATATATACATATATATATTTATATTATATATATATATATATATTTTATATTATATATATATATTTATGTACGCATCATCGAATCTTTTTGCTTTTATTTCATTTATTTGTCAATCGAGTTTGGGTTTTGAAGAGAAAAAAAATTGAATTTTCCGTTAAATTTGCTAATTACTGTCGTCCGTTCGGCACAGGGACGCGAGTATGTCCTCGTATCGTTGCATATTAGTCTCAAAATTCTCGAGCTGTTTCGTGAGATCGCCAACTTGATCGGCCAGAGTCGTTTCCTCCGTGAATGCCTGAAGCTGCGGAGCGCTCTGACACTCGCGATAAAAAGCCCCGAGATCGCTGTTCGTGTTTGTACCGGCGAACGGAGTTTTCTGCAATTACAACAAATTTCATATCAACGATCGCGACACGCGTATCCGTTTCTTTTTCCCATACTATCCATATGATAATAATATGCGATCCCTCGATACACCCTTGGCAAATAAAAAATTTTCACAAATTATTATTCGACTCGCGTTACGTTTACTTGAAAATTTATCAAATTCTCATCTCTCTCCCTCCTGCGCGCTTTCCCGTTATTCGTATAAAATTTGTTGCCTCGACGCGCGACTCGTCGAAACGTGCGCGAATTGTGGATTTAACGAAAAAAAAAAAAAAAAAAAAAAAGTTTCATTTGAATTTTGAAAATTTGATAAAACTAAAAAATTGAAAAACCTGAATAATATAATTAAAAATTAAAATTTTTGTTATCGGATCGCCGATATTTCATTGAGAATATTCAAGGGACGGGCGATATGGGTCTCAAAAAAATTTGAGAAAAATAAATGGGGGGGGGAAAGATCGGAAGAAGAAATATTTAGGATCGTCAGGCGTAAATAAATAATTACCAAGTCTACCATAATGAAATCATCGTTGCATGCGCTTGCGACGGAGCAGCTGCTTCGTCTCGAGCCATTTCGCGAATTGCACTTTGGCGTTATCGCCGCGCTCTCGGCCCTTTCGCCGCACGTCGCATCGTTGGCGTCCGTTACCGCGGCTGAATTCGCGCTCGAAGCGATCGTCCCTGTCGCGGGTTCGAGAATCGAGGCGGGGGGCGGCGGCGGCGGCGAAGTTTGACGCGGAGTTAGCAACGAACTGAAGGGAACATCCGGTATCGGAAGATCCTCCTCGTTCACGACGACCTGCTTGTTGACCACGAAAGCACCGAGCTTGATCGTGTCGCTCAGAGACTTTGAATTCTCCTCGCTGTAACACGAATAAGCGTTTTATATATTTTTTTTTTTTCCACCGCCGATCTCACGCGCGATGCCCGTAAAATTCGTAACAACGAACCTGCGTTGATAACGAGCGTGACGAGGGCTCAGATCCGAATGAAAATGATCGCTCTTGAGCATTATCGAATCGCGACTGGCGTGAGTCGGCGATATCGTCATTTTTGTTCTGTAAGATACGGACAGGCGTATCGTACCTACGGGCGTACATAATTGGCCGACTCTCGCGTCTTTGTAATTTTCACCTTTAAATAAAGAGACGAAATACAAGCATAGTTATTTATCGTACGGTATAACGACCGGCGTCGCTCGAATTTTGCCGGAACGAAGAATACGACGAGCCGACTTACCCAAGGTATGAAGCTGGGGCTCTCCCATGTATATCCTGTAGCACAGATAATACGAATCGGGACCCTGTCTTCTGCTCAATTTATAAGCCGGCGTTATTCTGGAGACAGAGACCAGACTCTTCAATAAAATTCCCATTCTGTTGTAAACGGTATAAGTTACTCTTACGGCGGGATCGCTCTGTTCCGGCAGGACGCCGAGGCTCCAAGTTTCCAGTACCATGGTATCCCCCTCTACCGTTCTCAGGGAAATTTCTATGCAAAGGGGTATCGGCGAACCGACGAGTTCTCCGCAGAGCACCCTCTTCGCTTCGGCCAATACATCCGGCAGATCGTGTATCGCCAGATTGAACTGAAAATTTGAAAAAAAAAACACAATTTTTCCCCAAACTTTGCGTTCGAAACGACGCGGCGGCGTCGAGAGGCGCGTTTATTATTTACCCAATCCGAGCCCGACGAGTCGGGTTTGCACTTTGTGCTGACCTTCTCGCTGGTTCTCGACTGTACGATTATCTGAGCCGCTTTGAAGGCCAGAAATTTCGTAAATTTATCAAGGTCCTTTTTGTCCTGCATACTCAATTTTATCGTCGAGGACATCTTTCATAAATATTTTCTTTTTTTTCTCGCGCACGCGTTCTCTCTCACGCTCGAAATCTCATTCGACGGTCCTTGGGCAGGCTACGAGGAAGAAGAAAAAAAAACACGCCTCGAGGATGATACATGATATTTCTTCCTATCGGACGATAATTTTTCAATTTTTTTTTTTTTCAACTGCACACACACACGCGCACACACGCGCGACGGAGAATAATGACTCGCCCCGTTTTCGATTGCAAAAATTTCGCAACTGTCACTTCTCTCCTCTGCACGCGAGGTGTCGAAAAAGCATGATAAATAATCTACAAAAATTCGCGATTAAATTTAAATTGCGAGACGAATCGCTTCCGCGTGCTTGACTCGCTGATTAAACGTCGGCAGGTCGACACCGCGCGCGCGACCGACACATATTATTCCGACACATTCGCTTCCTTTCCTCGATTGAATAATGTCGACGCCATATTTGATGCACTTTGATGCACTATTGTTCCACATATAACATATACATATATATATTCATGTATAAACGTCCTATATATTGTGTATATTTTATTAGTTTATATGGGGATATATTTTTTTTTACATAACTTTTTTGTGCGTCGCAGAGACGCAGAGGAAAGAAGAAGAAAAGGTATATACATATAAATATTATGGTGAAAGTGTTCTGTGTGCGACCGATTGAAAAAAACGTTGATTTTGCTTATAATTAATTACGGTATTCGCAACGGCAATCACCGATGGTGCGCGACGATCGCGCTGGTCACGTGGTCTATAAGCGTGTCAATAGATATATATATATATATATATACAGTAGATAAGTATATGAGACTGCTTAAGGAGCTTCTTAAAACGGCCACCGGAGTGCGTATTTCAATGTTGCCGTTGCCAATACAAATGAGAGCCATACAAAAATAAAAAATCACGATAAATGACGCCGATAAACGATATTTGCCAAAAAAAAAAATATTCTTCGGCCAGCTTTACGGAGGTTATGGTAACGCGTAACGTCAGCAAACTCATTAGCTGTGTGAAACTAGCCGGGAAATTTTTGACTTTTCGAATTTTTCATTGGGATTGCATTGCAGCGCCATCTATCACTTTCACAATTTAAAATGAATAAGACCGTCAAGTGCTGCCGTGTGGAGAAAAGTCTGAGCTATTTGATACACCCGCCAGGGTTCGGCGGCGGCGAATCCGCATGTGAGGCGACAAAATCCCCAAAAATTTCTATAGACTTTTGTAAAGCGGACCGTGAGGTGCTGCCGTGTGGCGATAAGCGTCAATCAACGCGAGATGTAACGAAGAATCATGAATGGTAACAGCGTTTGAGTTGATAGTCGCGGTGAGATTTCTATCTTACTAGGTGGAATTGCGCGCGCGCGCGCGCGCGCCACCATGCGTAGTACGAGTAGTATGTAAATGAAGCTCACGCCCTTAACCTAAATTAAAAAAAAACAATATTCATAAAATAAGAAATAAGATACCAGTGCGGCCACGCGTGCCAATATGCACCACCTCCGGACTTGATTATTTTTTTTTAACGATGGTTCAAAATCTTTTTTCCGTGTGTCTTACAATAACAATTATATATTCGCTCAAAACGCATTAATCTCTCCGTTATCACTGTTTAAAATTCTTGATCGCGATACGTGTACATATATTACCGCCGCGTATAAGCAGAGCTCATATTATTATCTCGTCGCGCACACGCGTTGTTAAAATAATTATTTGTTTATATGAAATTTTGGTGTCGTGTCGCGTCCCAAAATAAGTGGGCGGGTGCGTATACATTGGATGAAAATAATAAAAGCCTTTTATTCGCCCGCGCCTTTGCAAGAGCATAATATATAAGAGACGTGTGAAAAAAAAAGAAATGAACGTTTAATGAAAAAAAGATGTGTCGTTTGATCACGATTTCGAAAATGAGCGATACGGCGAAGCGAGCAGAAAATTTGCAACGTAACTCTGCTGCCGGCTCCTCGGCCGCGGTGCTGATTGATGCACCGGACCGGGTCGCGAATATTAAAAGCAAGAGACGGCGCCGCGGTGGAGCAAAGTTCGTACGTGTAGGTTTCGATGATGTCTGCGAGTCTGCTGACGCGCGGGAGAAATGCGATCGGAAGCAAAAAAGTAAGTATAATATGCACAGCCCTGCCGCCGACAAACCCATCCGACAATTCGCGATTGACCGCGTTCCTGTATATTATAATATACCGCCTCATGATCACGAAACAGTAGTTTCCAGAAAATCCAAATCTATATATATATATATATATATATATATATATATATACACACCATATATATACATATATATACCTCGTACCTGCTATCCCCGCGCTCCCCGCCGCGAAACAATTCTATCGTCGTCATTTTAATATTATCGTCTTATTCCTCGTAGGGGAAAAAGTTTATATATTTTTACTCAGTGTTTTCTCGAAAAGCGTATATAATGAGCAGGTTATCGATCACACACGTGACCCACCGAATATATACGTTAAAACACAATTTCAAAATTTCTCCGCGACTATATATCGCGGACAACATTTTATTATTGACAAAAAATTAAAGAAAGAATATATATACTCTAAACGAAAATTCGAAACTGCCCAAGTGAGCGAACAAAGTAATCACGGTTGTGTATTTTCACGCTTGACTGTACCAACGCTGTGCCAACTGCAATGGAAATTTCCACTCTTGGTCGTCGGGCCGCGAGCTTGAGTCGTCCGTCGTCGCGGAGCAGTTGTTTGAATTTTCGTCCTCTGCTGTTGCTGCTGCTGCTACTGCTATTCGTTCCGTGTCCCTTTGGTTCTCATCGCGCCATCGCTGCTATTCCCCCTTCCGCTCATCGACGTAAAATTATTTTTATGCCCTTCGCAACGATTACAAAAGAAAAAAAAACTAAGCTACAAAATAAATTGAATGGATTCTCGAAAGAATAATTCTTTATGCGTCATCAGCTCTTATATATACACAATAATATAACGCGATGAGGTTTAATTACCTTCCGACTATACAGTTATTATATTGGAAATATTTTCGGGATTTCGTATTTTATTATTATTATTATCATTATCTAATCTGATGCCGTTGCTATGACGTTCATATACGTCGCACAAAAATTTTATGTATAAATGGGAAGAAGAAAATTGTGCAAAGAATTTGGCTAGTTGCGAGAGGTAGTACATAAACGTCGATGCTTTCTCTCTTTCTCCTTCTTCTTTCTTCCACGAGCTCTTGTTCATCGCGCACACGTCCACGAGATCGATGCAGAGACCGTCCAGCGATATATATGTAGAAATCGTCCCCGCACACGAGTTTCGTAGGCGAGAGGACGCATTTCTATTTCTGGATATGTAAGCAGGAATTTAGTGTTGCTCGTGCGAAGCAAGTTTCAACCTCTCTCTCTCTCTCTCTCTCTCTCTCTCTCTTGGTCGATACACGTCGTAGATGATACGCACGCACGTGTCGCTCTGGTACCACCTCCCTCTCTTCCGCCTCTGTTTATTCGGTCGGGAAAAAAAACAGGACCAAACCTTAAACTCTTTAGGTTCAAAGAATGCAATGCAAGGATCAGAGAGCGAGAAGAAGAGCTTATGAATTACTCAAATTTCGAGTTTTATCGGTTCAGTGTAGCCGCCAGGGTATATGTATGTACGATCGTGACGGTTGTCGCGTCGTGTCGTACCAACGGCGGTCCCCGGCTCTAAGAGAATTTCTCGGAAAAAACCGAACCCGCCTTTGGCCGAGCGTATTGTGTATACACGCAGCATTGCTCTTTTTCCGTGTATTCCAAAGGACAACCATATACGTGTGGATACACGTATATATATATATATTTGTATTTATATCCTCACACGCGTGCACGAGTAAAAGACTCGCACTTAGCGATTATATATCTGTGAGGCGCTCTCGAACGAGACTGATCGATAGACACATATGTGTATATATAATAATACCGCGACGCGGTGACGAATTTGCCCGCCACTCGTTACATCCAAGTTTTTAAATGGCATACGTACACGACGGGAGCTATATAGTAGAGTGTAATGTCATACATATATATATATATATATATATATATATATATATATATATATATATATATATATATATATATATATCAATGACACGATAATCATCTTCTTGCATTGATTTATTTTCTTTTCATTAATCTTGTGTTTCATTTATTTACGCGATGCTCGCGACGCTTATTGAATTTCAGTGATATTTCGAATGTTGAGTAGATTTTTTTACATCTTATTGGATATATCTTTTAATAAACGTGGAATAAACTCTATCGGTACATCCCATATTAACATCTGGAACTTTGATAATTGGATAAAACGTGGCGAAAACGTGTAACGTGTAATAACGAGAGCGTTTGGAAGAATGGAAAGTTTGGAATAAAATGGACAATAAGCCACACACGTTTAGAAGATAAAATATCGCAGGTATCCCACTTTATATCAATAATACTCTCAACCCAAAAATGTGTTTGTTAATTTTTCTTTTATGAAATAAATTTTTTATACACTGCCTACATCGCGGTATTTTTACCGATTTCAAATTTTTCAGATTTTACGATCTCACCACGAGGCTTTTGTCGCGCATTCTCAATTTTCAATATATATATATATATATAATTCTTGGTAGCGCGCACAATTGTTGAAAAGATTTGAAAACTTTTTGACGTGAGTGTACCAGCAGGGTCGTCGGGCCCCGTCCCGCCACGCACCCACGGACCAAGCCTCTTTTCTCCTGTGCTTCGCCGTGGCTATTCGCTGCTCTCCTCTCTCTCTCGCTCTCTCTCTTTCTCTTTCTATATATATACAAAATAATATTATATATACACAGCGCCAACTCAAATGGCCCCACAGGCGCACAGCGCTCTCGAGACCAACTTTATATACATATATAGTATACTTACACTATAATAATATCTCTGCTGATGTTACGTTGTCCGTATATATATATATATATATACCAACGGAATTTCTCGTACGAACGTCGACACAAAGATCGAGCCTCGTTTGAGCTCTGAGATTTTTATGATAAAAAGAGAAACGAAGAAAGATAGGTAGGTACCATATCGACGGAGCGACTCGGCGCCAAACTCTCTTATCGCACGTTTTTTTTATCACGAAAAAAATTATCATTTTTTAAGCTCTCTCGATAAAAATTGTGTACACCTCCGTCACATATATACCTTAATTAAATTACCACGTATATCGCATATCGGTGTTTAACGATTTTCCATAAAAATTCAACGACAAGCCCATCAGTGATTATCACTACATCGCACGCACAATTCTGCTGCTGTCGTGAAAGTGCACCGTTTTAATCGAGTGCTTCTGCGATGCGACATCAGTCTTGTGATTCGTTGAATCCGGTGTGAATGTTCCATTTGTTAATCGGAGATATAATAACTTTGAATCGGACCTTATTATCTTGTTTAATTATATCCTCGGATATGATATTGGCTGGTTTATTTACAAACCGCTGAAAATTAAGAGTTTACGATACTCCTATATATATAAAAAATAATACGCTGAAATTATCTGTGTATCAAAATATTTTTAAAAGAATAGATATTTAAATTAAAATTACAATTTATTTCAGCAGAGTACTTGGGGAGATATCCAGACTCAAAGACTTTTAATTTACAATATTTATTAAAAGGCACTTGTCGGGTGGTTATTTTTCACGCATCACGGTATTGCACATGCACCGAAGAATACATTTGTCAATTCGCGTGAAATATAACCATGCAATAATTTTAACGTAAATCCGTTTTTGGAGTCATAGGATACACCGAACGGCGTATCCGCAATTCAACCCTGTTGCTCGGCACAACGTCAATTAATTAATTATTATTATCATTATTTCTATATACTATTATATATTATTATTATTGGTATATCATATTTTTTCTACATCATATCGCCAGTCCCGTTCACACTTTCGCTATTCAATTTTTATAATTTCAATGCTCGTATAGTACTTTTGAAACCCATTTTTAAATTAAAAATAGGGTTATTATTAATCATTGTTAATTAACAATAATTGAGTTTTTTTCACAGAATATCATAGGACTACTTTTTTTTAAATCCAGATAAGGCATTTTCTCAGGTAGAATAAACATTATACCCGGCATACGAACGTCAAATATATCAATACTCCACACGGAGTTATACCGATACCGTGTGAATTTCTTATCACGAGCTCAATAAGGTATATATAGAGTACCTCCGCGCTACAGCGATTGGATGGTGATAGAGCGCAGAAAACGGCGTGCGGAGCGAAGGGTGACAGCGTGCATGTGACAGCAGAGATCGCGCGTACCGCTCACGCAGTAGCGCGATTCTTCTTCGCACTCACGATATCTCGAAGGCTAGGCGCGGTATAAATCCTCTTTAGCTTTTACGATAATACAGTCCGACCTCCGAATAAGAACGGTAAAGCCCCCAAGGGGAAGAGTTTTGTCTATATTTCTGGTACCCCCACCAGGCGCGCGCTCCACGCTCTCGGACTCGCTCTGTCTCTCTCTCTCTCTCTCTCTCTCTCCTTTTCGATTCACTCGAGCGTGACTCGAGCTCGGAGTTCGAGTCGGAGTGGGGGAAGCGCTCGAACGAGAAATAGGGGAACCGTTCTTATTCCGGGCGTTCTTATTCGGAGGTCGTACACTGTATCCCTGTGATACTTATCTACGTTACTTTAGTTTTCTGGTCAATTCTCGATACCCGTCCAGGCGGTACAGCGAAAACCGTGTCGTCATATACGTCATATACTGGTGCATATACAAATATACATGTAGGTTACACGCGTTAATAAGGCTCATTTTTGAATTATCTCGAGCTTGAAACGGTAAATCTCTTTGTAACTGCGCGTGTATTTACACACGTGCAAAGATTCAAAAATTTCCCAACGCATTGATTCTATGGAGATACTACCTTTGAGACCGGAAGATCAACGCGACTATATTATAATTTGTGAGCTGTGTTTAATCAGCGTTGAATTTATACGCTTATATGTATAATAAGCAAAGAAACTATACTCGTTGTATTATTCGCTTAGTTAATTGAGATAATTGGTACGGTATAGAGACAAAAAGTATGAAAATATTTATTTGAAATAAAGATGCAGTTGACCGAGAATAAGCGTTTATTCGTTCACATAAAACCATCGCCTCGGAAAACGCCCACCTCTGCTCTTTCCTTCTTTCTTTCTTTCTTTCTTTCTTTCTTTCTTTCTATGTCTGGTCGGAGTCTCGCACGGTTATCTCTCTCTTTCTCTCTCTCTCTCTGCGACGTCATCGCGTTATCCGCGCGCGATGCATGCTCTTGACGTTGGCCCGGTCACGAGAACTAGCGCGACCGGAGTTACTCGCGCGGGGTGAGCGGGAGAAGAAGAGGAGGCTGCTGCTGATGCTGCTACTGACGGCGTCGAGAGGTCTGGGTCGCTCGGAGAGATCGACATTTTCTCTATCTCTCTTGCTTGCCCATTCATGGTCACCGATATATATATTACATGTTGTTTCACGTGTATACGCTTGCTTGTGTATGTAGGACGACGCGTTATGGAGGGTCGTCGAGGCGCGGGGGGGGGGGGGGGGGGGGGGGGGATCGAAAGAAGCGTGGGTGCAATTGCAACGAAAGTCGTTCCATAAACTGCTGCATGCATGCATGCTCGCTGGGACACACGGGTCCTTTTATTATAATATATGTAGATTGATCGACTTTATACATATATATAGATAGGAACGATGGGGCGGGATAATCCTCCTTTTCTATCTCGTTGTTGCTCAATCCTTCTTTATTTTTTACGCGAACGCGAAGCTTCCTTTCTTTTTTTTTTTCTTTCTCACGCGATTTTTTTTTATTGAATCGGTGATTTAGGTTAAAACCTCAAATTCGTGTTCCGTAACATGGTCGCTGAAAATCTGAAAATTCAACGTTGCCTGCGCTTAAAAAATATGCGTCGCGAGTACGCGGGAGATTCCATATGAGAATTTTCGATCGACTATCTAAGCGCGTAAAGGGTAGAATTAATGTTGAGACTATATAAATATATATTATATATAATCGATAGCCGGCGCAGAAATCGCAGGTATAGCGCATGAATCCAAGCGCGATATCTATATATTCGTATACGCATATATCCAGGACAAAACGCGCGTTTCGTATTCTTCCATATCAGCTTACCCTGCTCTTGCGCGTTTTAACGACGCGCGCGGTGACGCAGGAGGAGGTCGCATTTCTCGCGGCAAATCGGCGTGGCGTGTTATTGAAATAAAGTTAATATTTTTGCCAGCACCGTAATCCGCGGCAATGGATTTAAAAAAAATGGATAAACCAAATAATATATCTGCGTGTTATTTTTTTCGCGCTATTTTTTACAAGTATACCGTCTATATATACCGATAATCTATATATATATACAATCGCGAGACGCACACTACTCTCAACGCGCGAGTTGCAATTATTTTGTACGAATCCGATGTACGCGAGGATAAACGCACCGAGGAATGTGTTTATTTATTTATTTTCTTGTTCTTCTTCTTCTTCTTTTGAGAGCGCGAGCCACACTCTGCCTTAGAGACGATGAGGAATAAAATAAAAATAAAATAATATACACCGGGGCAAAAAGACAACGTCGGGCGGGGGGGGATAAAGAAAAAGTTGCGGAAATTTCATGGCGCCGTGCGCCGTATCCAACATTTTTGTTTTCCTCTCGCTTGTATATTTACAACCACGAGATACAAACTGTCTCGCGCACCCCGCAACAATCTATTATTAGTTTTCGTCTATTTTCGCCAGCACAAACGAGATTGCTTCTTTCCTCGAGCGTGTTGCACTTGCTCCAACAACGTGCGCTATATAGTAACATGCATGCGCAGCCGCGCCAACGGATATGATGCTTATATATTCCTATCGGATCCAAAATTTCATTTCCTTATTCTTCTTTCGTTCTCTTTTTTTATTTTTTCAAATGCAAAATCAACACTTTCCCCCACGTATTTCGTAGAGTCTATGAAAATAAGGAATTGTAAAAAAAAAAGAAAAAAAAAAATCCGGTAACTCGTTCTCGAGATATCGTCGGATAAAAAATTGATCACATACGTATATATATATATACGCATGCATACACACACGCGCGCGCGCACAGACGTCTATCCGAAAATGGTCGGAGGTCGGAGGTGATATTTGGTCCAGTCGAGATAGGTCTATAAAAATCGGTTTATCTGGAAATAATTGGAGGAAGCGATTTTATTTTATTTTTTATACTTAGTAAAATACCGGACCTCGCGATGCTGCCCTGAATAAAACAAAATAGAATAACAAATAATCGATGTAAACATCTTCTGTTCCGCATTTATATCCGCAGCCTTGTATAATGTTGGTAC
Organism: Rhorus exstirpatorius; assembly: GCA_963564615.1. Lineage (NCBI taxonomy): Eukaryota > Metazoa > Arthropoda > Insecta > Hymenoptera > Ichneumonidae > Rhorus > Rhorus exstirpatorius. Next base: position 28,861,921 of record OY751321.1, read on the forward strand.
CGCCGACATATGCATGGTCTCTAAACGTCACGTTGCGTGAAATTTCGTTTGGATCGAAGGTTCTCTGTTGCACGTTTTATTAATGTATGTTATTAATTTTATTTTAAAATTTTTCTGAGGGTTCATTTCGGCATTGAGTGATGCATTCTTTTTTAAGGAATTAAAATTACAACGGAATGTTTCAAAAGAATATTTTTATTTATAAAGATAATACAAACGCGGTTTGTGCGGTAACTGAAATACGAAAGATACGTTTATTACGACTGTTGAGTATGCAAATTTCTTTGAAAAAAAATGGCATCGATGGTTTTAATATCACACCACGCGTGATAAAGTCATTTTCATTAGTATATTTTTCGTAAGCCGTAACTTATCACTTGGAAAATTGATCAATGGCCGATGAGCCCTTTCCATTCTAAAATTCATATTGAAATGATGTCTTGTTCAAAAGTCTTCTGAGAAATGGGTCGTTACAAATGATAAATCGTTTCATCCATAAATAGTATATCATCGCGTAGACGCGCAGGGCTCATCCTCTCGTTCATTGTGCATATCAGAAGGCAATATACGGTTCTCTGCTGTGAGCTAAGAACGCGTCAACAATTGGTTTTATTCAGTTTTTTTTTTTCGAAAAACATTTCTTGTTTATTTTTTTCTAATAATATTGCTCATTCTCATGTTTATCTTTGGTGCCCACTTTTTCCTCGATTTTTTATTTTCAGCTGACACGAGTGAGAAGTCAAACACTACAGAGATTTCTTAAGAACAAAAAAAAAACTTTTATTGGAAAAGCAAAATTTTTATCAGGCACTATAATTTCTCGGAAAAAAACTACACATTTAATATTTATACATAAAAAATAAGCAATAATAAGGGGGGGGGGGGGGGACAACCTCTTCGTTTCTCATTACACAGCTAGAATCGTTGCATCGTTTACACGGTAAAAATGGTGCGATGCCAAAATGCATGGAAACCGGCATGGAGAGAGAAAAAAAGAAATATACCTGACTGAAAAGTGCCGGCGATAGCGGAGAAGTATATGTATGTAGCAGGAACGCTTGCACCGAGAAATCCGGAGAAGGATCAGACCAGAGAGGGGGAAGGGTCGAAGGGTGGGGGGAGGGGGTGCGCGCGCCTCTGAGTTAACTCGTCGGTTTGCAAGAGGTACCCGGCCTCCCGCTCTCCCGCAACGGCCCTCATTCCTCGTTCGGACTTAAACACCGTAGGACTCGCGAGAGTTCGTGCCGAAAAAAAAAAAAAAAAAAAGGATAAATAAACTTGAGAAGAGACACACGAGTTTCTTCTCGATACATACCTACCTGTACATACGAGCGAGGAAACAGAGTGTACAGTTACGAGATTCATATTTATTGGAAACAAATAATAATACGTGTTTAATGAAAAGAAAAAAAAAAGTTACGGAAATTTAATCTCTCGTTTTTATATTTATTTGTTATTACCGATTTTTGGTGTGAATTTTGAGACGACGCTGCCGCGCCGCGTCATTTCCGCTGTAAAAAAGCGTGGGAGCTCTCTGAACGCGCTCGCTTAACGCGGTAAATATACATATATTATTTGGATGATTACCTATCGAGAGTAAGGGTACGAAGGAGGAAATTCAACGATCGCTGAGAAAAACGAGAAACTAAAGGACTAAAGAAAGTTCGGAAGGATGTCGCACAGAGTAGCGAGTCCGGCAAGTCCGCCGGGAATTGGGAGTGACTTTAGAGTGAGTAAAATCATCTTTTTCGTATCAACTTTTGAATACTCATTCATTATTAGTGGAAAAAAATGTAATCCTCGTGAATTTTACCTGCTGCTGCGACGTAAAACGGTATATCCGCGATCCGTGTGTGTGTGTGTGTGTGTTACGAGAGACCCCGCAAACACATTTGGAAAGATATCGCGACTCTCTGCTCTTGTCTTACTCGGTTAATAAAAATTTGTCATCGTGGTAATAGTGGGGGAAAAAAAAAAAAAAAAAAATTACGACGTTAAAGTTTGTCGATGGCGCGTTGAGCACGTGAAATAATAAGTCACGCTCATTCCGTTGGAACTGAAACGCGCGCGTGCGCGCAAAAATTATTCCGTCCTCAACGCACTTTTAAAAAATCGTGTTGATTTCGATTAAAAATAGAATTTTTATTGCCTATATTGATTGATCCGCTAACGTAAATTTACGTGTTGTACCCACCGTGTGTGATGCAGGTTCAATTTGTTCTCGATGAGTCAAAAGTTTTATCGCGCGGTCATGAATTCTAGACTCGAAAGAAAAGTCCTTGGGAAATGGGGGGGGGGGGGGGGGGGGTATGAACGAGGCAATAAAATTGATAAAACGCGATTGCGTCAGCACATACTACGGTCATTGAATACTTGTACCGCATATTATCTAAACGTAATCGCGAAATCGTCGTTTTGTCGAACCTCGGTTCTATTATCGGTGATATCGTCACTCGATAACGCGCGACGACGATCGCCTTTCTTGAAAAGTAAAAACAAAGAAAAAAAATTCCTATTTGGAAGGTATATCTTGAAATTTAAAAGAAAAGAGTCGTGATTGCGTTAAAAATTGAATCAACCAATGCTAAATATCAAGAATATTTATTCTTCTCGTTGAAACTTTGAGTGTTTTTATTTCAAGTCTCGAGAGGAGATGAGTTCCGGGCGCGTGCGCGCGTTTCGCCTTACTCGCGAGTGTGCGTGTGTATATATAAACTCGTAAATCCCGCACCCGTTCCAATAATACCTAAGCATTATATTTCGGATGGCAGCATGCACCATAACAAATTCTCTATCCTGCTATCTCGGGAACTCTACGACTTTGGGCACATGGGCGTAGAATTTTTTTCCCCCACCACTCGCACGCTGTATTTCACACTTGTATACATATACGATATATATGCATGTATAAAAGCGTGGTAGACGCGCGCGCGCTCCGACACGTGCGCGCTACACTATATTATAGTGTATAACGTCTTTGCGGTTGAGGCGAGGGACGGGTCTTCGTCCTACCGTCGCATGTGGATCGACGAGCGATCGAAAGGTCGATGCATGGGGTCGCGTGACTCGTCGCTATTTTACCTCAAAAGTTATATATAACTTTTCGATTATTACACGGGAATAAACTATAGACTCGTTGATATAACGAAAGCAAAGAGCTCGCGAACCATCATCCATTCACTGCTGTGCTGTATGTCGTGCGCGTGTGTGTGTGTGTGCATATATATATTGTATGTATACACACACACACACACACACACACGTAAATATGAACATGTCATATAGAGCGTCGTCGAGTACATATAGAAGAGTGGTGGTGAAGAATTGATCGATAATCAACCCTGCTTGCCCTTGTCAGACAATCATTTAAAAAAGTTTCTTTCCTTCATTCGATGCGTTCATTTCGTAAAAATGTTCTTCCTCGCGTCACACCGAAATATGCTTATCTTTTATTTTTATCGCATATACGAGGCACGCGACGACGCTTAACGAACGCGAGTCTTCTTTTCCTGCTTTTCCTCGCCATACTACTCTGTATATACATATATGTATTCCGCTATTACGTGTTATCAACATTAGTCATATCATCGTTCAATTGCGGTTCTGAATCCCCCGTTACACTCTCTGCTTCTCTCAGATGCCATAAGCCAAAGCCACGTATAGCCATGTATAGCTATACATGCTATCATTATTTAATTATTATTATTATACATCCGATCTTGTTGAAGAAGTTTTTGTTTTTATCGTCCCTGAGTGGTGTGAAACTCGATACTCCCTCTGCTATCTCATGTTCCTACTTATTATTATCATTATTCCGAATGGGTAATGTCTATCGCCTGCTGCTGCTGCTGCTGCTGCTGCTGCTGCTGATATGCTCATCATCGGAGGGAGGGGAGTGAGCACGTGTCTCGCGCGAAAGAAGAAGGCTCTTATCTCGTTGTGATTATTAAAATCAGTCATATTTTCAATATCAAAAAATATACTATTATGCGTATGAATGGTGCGTGCAAGGAAAAAAAAACAAAAAAAACGGTTACATAATTTATTATCTACCAGGTCGCAATGCGTTTTTCTATTTTTCTAATATATATATGTTAATTGCGCGCCGGACATGCAAACAGCCTCGATGAATAATCGGAAAAATAATTTTTTGAGAGAATATAATACGAAAAAAAATTGATGAAAGAGCGTGTGCGGTGCTCGCGCGAAAGAAGAAAGAGAGCCGAGAGCATATACACGCGCGTCATGGAAATTTCCACACCTTCTCGTCGCGCTCTCTCGTTCTATTCTCCCCCCTTTATATAGCTTTAGCTTTAGCTCTAGCTTCAGCTGCCTGAAAGTTACAACTGTATTATGTATACGTATGTGTATTGTGTATGTATTGTTGCTACACGGCGAGCGTGCACTCGCTCCGCGCGTTCACTCGCGGCCTCTGCTATTTTATTATTTTATTCCTTCCGCGTAACTCTATATTAGCAGAGCAAAGTCCCGAAAATGATCTCACTGCGTAGCAAAGCTTAGTGCTTTTCATGTGCTAATAATTTTTATGCTCCTCCGTCTTGAATGTAGTGATAATTTGATTTCAATATATCGGAAAAATGCGCCTAGCATTTAACGCAGTAGCGTTCGTTTTGGAAGATGGCTCGGATCTTTAAGTTTAAATGTCCGGAGAAATTTCAAAGTCAAGGATTTTCAGCTTGCTGGATATTCGCAAGCTCGCGATGACAGCTATAGCGGATCCCTTAGTTTTTTGTTTGATTACTCGCTGAACGGTAGGAGGTCAAAAATAATCCTACGTATATAGCAACAAATGAGCACATGAAAAGCACAAAATTTTGATATATGTATATATAGTAAATTTATTTTCTGCTAGCGTCAGAGAGGTGTCTGAATACTGTATCATGCTAATATGGTATACCTACATCGCATGTTGTTCCAACTTTGAGTTGGTTTGCCATGCGTCTTATTCTTATATATTGATTTTTATTCATTTGTATGTGACCACGGAGGGTCACACCCCATGCTCTCGTTTCCCCTGATGGGAGGAATGTAATATATATACATATGTATATTGGAAAATAATAGTTTCAATTATACAATTATTTACTTCTTTACTTTATTCGCTCAATAACGCATTATTTTATGTGGGTGCGAAGTTTTTTTTTATTTTACGCTATACGGATCGTATAAATAGTATTATAAGGAAGAAAGAAACAAATATTTTGGCGAGTCCTCGTCGTTAAAAACGTTGCTATCAATCCGTGTTTTGTTTTTCTTGTAATTTTTGATGCATCTTCACGTACGGATTCGTACAGAATAAAACTTGTTCGATGGTCTCGACGACGCGCGGTTGGACTCTGGCTAATTAAAAGTTGCATTCCTTATTCCTCTATATTTCCGACTCAATATTCAAGGCTAAACGGGCGAGTCGATATTTTTTCTTTTTTATTTTTCCTCGTTTCTTTCTTTTGTTTTTTTTTTTTTTTTACGATCCCAAACTCATCATGCACCAACAGAGAGAGAGAGAGAGAGAGAGAGTATAACGCGAGATTGTGCTTTATTAACTCATTTTACGCTTGTGAAATCATTATGAAGCATTTAATTGACGATATTATATGCGCGCGGAAACGAGATTGTATTTTTAAGCAGATTCATGCTATAAATTTATCAAGTTGATTCATCAATTATAATAATCGTGCGGAAATTTTGAAATATCGCGGGCTGAATGAACCGTATATTAGGTATATATCGCTTGATCCTGCTCTTGATTCGTTGCCTCCAAATCTCGCATTTATACGCGCGTACGCGCGAAAGAGACGAAGCTGACACGTTTTTTGTTTTGTTTTTTCTTTGCCACAAAAGAGTTTGCGCGAGCAGAGTGAAAACGCGATTTGTCTCGATATGCATCGTGATAACGCGCGAATAATCTATAATACATAATATATATATATATATATATATATATATATATAATATACATTTTGAGAGTTTGGAAAAATCATTTATGTTATATTATAATTCGGGGTGGCGCTTGCATCGTCACGTTTGTTTTTGCAACAAATACAAAATTTATCATATTCGAGTCGTCGTATAATTCGAGACTCGAATATGCAGCATTATATATATTACCTATATTATAATAATATGGCTGTGCGATGATCATCTCGCGCATGCATCAAACTTTATATTATTATATATGTATACAGTCGAATTTGGTTATAAGCAATCTGGTTATAAGCAATTTCCCCTCCGATTTTTTTCGAGTCCGCTCAGCGCGGTCCCCCACCACAAGCCAATTGCTTATAACCGGCAGCATTGCGCATTTCACCGACGCAGTCACACACATTAAGAACGCTACATTGATGCGCTGTAGTGGGGGAGCCAGATTTTACGACTCTTCGACGTTTTTTTTTTCCCTACAGCCCCGAAGGATTGCTTATAACCAAATTCGACTGTATATATATATTTAGCTCGGGGCGACTGCGTTGGCTCATTGACCATTATCGCGAGGATATGAGATTAATCGAGCATCATTAAAATTGTATTTATATATTACGATATATTATACGTATATAATGTATACCGATTGAACGCACGCAATTTAATCACAAATTGAGAGACATCTATATGTATGCAGGATATCCGAGTTGATTCATGGATTAAAAAGTTTTAGATTATTATATATGTAATATGGATGCTGACGAGGCATGTATTATAATTTATAATTATATGTCTATATATATATTGAGATGCACGCACGTTATATGCTAGAGCTCATCAGCACCGCGACGAAGACGCGTGGTCGAAATAGACATATATGTATACATACGCGACTAGCCAATGATCACGTGTAAAAATAATTAATAACCAAATCGCAACAACATCATTGATGATAATAAGAACAACAATAATGATAATAAGCGATATTATTATAACACGCGCGACGCGAGTATCGGATAAAGTTACGCATATAGCAGGGACATGGCTCTCGCTGCTGTATACGCAGAGCGTATGATGAGCAGGATGCGTGACGTAAAACGATCCATCACCAGATTTGCCATGCAATTTTCATCAACTCACCGCGTATTACTATCCGCGTGCATGCGCATAATATACGACTATATGAAATTTTTCGTTGCCCTTTTTTCGAGGGAGCAGTATTAGCGCGCGGCGGTGGCTCACGCGTGATTCCCACCGCCGCGCGCGTTGCCAGTGCGAAAAAAATTGTGTCCATTTGCTTTCTCCGCGCGATCTCTGTGGTTCGAAAGCCACGTAAAAATGTTGTAGGTCCAAAGGAAAGGGGCCATAGCAGCAGCAGTAGCGCCTTATTGCGCGGGTTCGATTCCTGGGTCCCATATATAGGCTCCCTATATTATAGCTGGAAACAAAATGGGCAAGGACGCGTATAGTATAGCTCGCCGGTGCGTCGAGCAGATAATCCGAATCGGAGACAAATCGGTGGTAAAGCAGGAGCGGGATCCCGCGTAACCATAACCGGAATAATAATAACATATTGCTCTTGCGACAATTCCGTCTTTTGTTACTACAAGGATGCATGCGCCCAACGCGCAACATCGCGGCGCGATGAGTTCCCATCGATGCGATAATATAATGTGGAAAATCATTCCGTTTCGAGAATTTGAAAAATATTATAGAGTTCGAGTTGTTGCGCGCGTGTAGCTGCGCGAGAGTTACATTAAAAAAAAAAAAAATTTTATCAGAGTATACAGCACGTATATCGTGATCGTGGTCGTGACGAGCACGCGGGGTATATTTATCAAACAGCAGTCGCGCTTGTGTCTTGTTCCGTTCGTGCGTGTTTTTTCTTGGAATAATTATATACTTTCAAGACTGCTCTTTTCTCGCGTTTCAATGTCGCGATATCTGCACTTGGCGCAATGGAATCCGCTGATTTCCTTCAAAAGAGACATACGCGGCGCCCCCGCATATATATATATATATATTTACGTATGTGTATGTGAAACATGTAAATTGGGCAAATTTATTTGTTGACGAAACGGAGGGGGGTGGGGGGGAAGAGAAAAAAAACGCGTTTTCTTCATGTTATTTTCATGTTAGCAGCATAGTGTTTGCACGCGTTATATTACATCGCAGCAAGTCAGGATTGGGTCATACAACGACGACACGTAATAATTCATCCTCAAGCAAAGAAAAAGAAAAGCCAAAAATGTATGCTCTCTTTGAAAACATATATGTACTATATATGATATATATGTATGTATTTTTCATTTATTTATTATAACGGCAAATTTTTTTAATTGAATAAATCAGAGCTGAGCAAAGTACCGGAAAGTACTTCAAGTACAAAGTACAAAGTACTGTAAGTATATTTGAAGTACTCGTGTATTCCATGTACCAAGTACCGCGGATACTTGAAGTACGTCCAAAATCAAGTATCAAACATTTTTCAAGTTTTCAGGTATACATCTCGTAAGTTCGAGTATATACTTGATTCGATTATTTTTTGTATCAAAACATATTTTCACATTGCGCGATTCACTCTCAGGGCTATAGGCAGATTGGAACAGAAAATGTTTGAACGAAGAATTATGAATAATTAAAAAATAGGATTGACGATTGTCCAATTAAAATTTATTTAGCTTCGAGCTTGAAAAAGAAAAAAAATTAAGAATACATAATGCACGGATTGTTAAAAACTACTCCAACTTATTCGTGTTTGTCTTTGAAAAACTTTTCAACGGCACGAGCCTTTCGAAATTACTGCCCGATAGAGCCTGTCGCGTCTCGGAGTATTCGTGATGTATACTGCTCGCGCGAACGAGAACACAATAACCCGTAATATTATGCGAACGCGATTTTTTGAGACACGGGGCGAGCTTTAAAAACAAGACTATAGAGATTTCAAGACGAGACGAGAAATTTGCCTCAAATATTATATTAATTAATTTGTACACGCGAGACGTATTCAAAAGTACTTGATACTTGGTACTTGAAAAAATACTTGGCGCATGTAATTGAAGATGCAAGTACAAATATACTTCAAGTACAGTAGGTCAGGTATGTACTTGATAATTTAAGTACAGTATCATACTTGAAATACTTTTTAAGTATACTTTGTGCTTCAAGTACTGCAATAATTCCAGTACATCGCAAGTACCATGTATATGTATACTCGAAGTACTGCCCAACTCTGAAATAAATGCTATGTGTTATATATAGCGCGTTATATGTATCAGCGTTGGCGAGAAAATATAAGGAAAACGAGTGTGTGCGGCCAAGAAAATTAGCGCGGTGGCGTCGCTGCGCTAATGAAACGACCTCGCGTCGTCGTTGGCGCCGCCACCGTCCTTCTTCTCTATAGTACTATACCACGCGAGATATATATATACGAAAGCACATATTATATAGGTTTTACTCACTCATCGCGCGCTTACAAGTGTATAATACTTGCCAACCATACCACTTCGCATCTTCCCTTTCTCCGATAAGCTCGCATGTGTCTCATTCATTTTGAAATTTTACCATTGAAATTTTTTTTTTTTTCCCGTCATTTCTCCAACCTTTCGCATAATCGCAGTTTTTGCGATCGACACGGTATACGATAGTGTATGCCGAACGCGCGCGTCCCTATACATAAATGTGCTCTCGTTGCCTTCAAGTCAGAAGGACGCGATAAGCTGATGTATGCGCTTTGCGCGTATATCGTCAGCCTCGAGACGACGCACCCTTTCGATACGCGTCAACATATAAAATAAAAAAAAAAAAAGTAAATTAATAAATTTTAAGAAACAAGAAAAGAAGAAAATAGGCCAACGACGTTCTCGCGAGGCGCGTATAGCGGCGCGCGGAGTGTGACGGTGCTGTGGGACATTCTTAAACGCGTTTTTTGGCAGCTATCCGTTCGTTTTGTGCGTCGTCGCGACTTTGAATCGCGTCTAGTCATCCAACGAGAACGACGCGTCGTATACTGACTTGGACAACCCAACATACGTATATATATATATGCGCGTGTATAAATGTATTTATACACGTATTTACGCGCGTTATATATTTTATTACATGTATAATACATAAAAATTGGCACCTATATCCTCCCCTCCCGCTCTATCCTGATGTGCTGTTGGTATCGCGCGCGCGCGCGGGCACATACGTGTATACTATACCAGATATTTAAACATAGAGCCAGCAGAGTTCGGTCGGAGCGCAGTTTTGTACGGATCGCGACACTGCGCGAAACGTTTTTTTCTCTGCTCGCATCCCTCTCGCGCATTCTCTTCCCGGACTATCCCCGACTTTCGATCGTAATTCATTCGTGCCTTAAAATTTTCCTCGAGATTTTTCATCGAACGATGAATCGTTGATATCGCACACGCTTTAACTATTAAAACGATGAGATAAATAAAATGCGGCATTATCGTGTGACTTATTGTTTTCCGCATGCCAAAATATGGGGCTCAGCATCGAGCGAATCAACGTTAAAATTAAATATATATATATATATTAAATTTTCGTTAAACTTGTAATATCTCGATGGACGTTCGCGAACGCGCGGACGGAAATTGTATTTTTTATTTTTTATTTTTATTTTTTCAATTTAAAGCATCATTCGATGTACGAATTTTGTCGGATATACATATATATATTTATAAATATTTCGAATGAATTAAATCAGATCCAATTGTTTCTCGCGGGTCAATGAAGAAGCGACGAAAAAATATATTAAAATCGAATGATCCATCCGCACCGATACGACACACACACATACAGCAGGTTATTATACACGTTGTATACGTGATATATTATGCGGTTAAAATAAAAACAAATATCGTTGGACAGTGTCGTTCGTTAATTTTGATTCGTTCATTTTGGTATAATCTCAAGAGTTAAGGTACTCCCGAGAGAAAATTAAGCAAAAAGAAAAAAAAAAAAAAAGTGGTGTTGTACGCGCGGTGAAAATATAAAATATATAAGAATAAAAACGTTGAAGCGACGGTTCGTCGAGATACGCGGTTGCCGCGAGTTGTTCGTTAATTACTCAATGACGATAGAAAGAAAGAAAGAAAGAAATAAACAATGGAAAAAACAGACGATAGTGGATACGACGTAGAGATGAGCTTGCTCTATTCGAGTCCTGCCGCTGTAAAAGAGCAGATGGAGCGCGCAAGGGTATACATTCTTTCAAACGTTTCTTCGGCACAAGGAAAAAACGCGACACGGAAGAGATCCAGTGATTATTCCTATATAAAAAATAATAATTTGCTTCCGTTTTGCTTCGCAAAATGTTGAAAAATGCCAAATGCGCAAAACTGCGCGCTATATATACGCGTGTGTTTCGCGTGTATACGCGGAGTAACGTGTATATGACCGCCGTACACGCAACATGGTTAAATGAATAAACGATTATTTTGTAAAATGAAAAATAATAATATTTTTAGTAAACTGGTATGAACGATATCGACTTTTGATACATTCAGTATTATATAGTGTGCGTGTTCCGGTGGAAGTTGGCTCTGTTATCCGCTTGTAAATGTGTATACGCATTTCGGGCAGAGGTAACTTGACATTTCTTTTAAACAGCACGCAGGGGATGAAATTTTTTACTTAAAAAAAAGAGTAAACATCTCTCTTTTTTTTTCTTTGCAACACTGCGAGTGGAGCTCTTTGTATGCGTGCGTGAGTGCGACAACTATAACTCTCTTGTGGCACCACTCGAACCGTCATAATAAGATTCAAAATATCGCGCGCGGTTTTTCTCTCACAATAGTCACTCTCGAGATTGAAAAAATAACCCAAGTCACGGGACCTCGCAAGGCGTCAGTAAAAAATTCGTATATATGTAGTATAAAAAATAACAAAGCGCTTCATATTTTTCACCATATATGTTGCGCAAACAATGAATAAGAATAATATATAATAAGCATATATAGATGATATGGAAGTAAATTATGATTTTTATCGGAATAATCACTGAATCTCTTACCGCGCATATAATACCGTTGTTTTCTCCGTGCGGCATACACGAAAAATGTATTAATCATACATTTCGTACAGATACTCGATAAATTTTTACTATTAATATTACTATTTAATATTTGTATTCTATGATTTATTATTATACCATCGGCAATTGAAAATTGAAAAATTTTTCCCATAATATTTATTTCAGAGAACGCCCATGCGACCTATGATCGCGGAATACGATCCGAAGAAGCACGGGGTGAAAACCGAACTCTCGGATATGGTGCTCGTCAAGTGAGTATCGAAACAATGTTTTATTCCCGCCACCGCCGCCGCGCGCGGCACACACGCGCACACTATTATATTATGACACGAATTATTTATTTATTTTAATCGCGTCGCGCTTCCTTAATTTTTATCTGTATATGTCTTATATTACATGATATTGCTTTTATTATTCACGCATTTGTGTGAATATAATATGAAAGTCGTTGGTTTTATCCATCGCGCGAGTGATGTTTAATTTAAAAAAAAATTAAAAATTAAAAAAAAAACGAACGATGCGCGAGTGAATGAAGCAACGAAATTGACTTTTTCATTTTGCACAACTATTATAGTATAATATAAAATATATATCTTGGTTCGATTCGTCATTATATGTTCAACGCGAACGCATCAATATTTCGTTTTTTCGTTTGGCATATTGATATTCGCTGGCTACCCCGCATACCGCCTCGATGATCGCTGCGCTCGAATCGCTCATCGTCGTTATTTTTCGCAAAATCATTTCACGTTATCATTATTACATTTTTATATACAATGCAAATATCTTAATTGGGGGAAAGATGCGAGTCGATCGAGTGATCCTTATTAAATTACGAGATAATTTATCAAAATTTTTTCAACTCCGCGAATCGTATGATTTTATAACACTCGAATAATGAGAGTTTGTCATAAAATTTGATATTACCGGCACGTATATGACCAATTTCTTAATAAATGTTTTAAAATTATTATATCGTGTAATTTGTTGTTTTCGTGCAGTCGCGAGACGGACGAAACGCAGCTCTCGTATAAATAAAGATATATGACGCGAATCGAAAATAAATCGCGGAATGTATAGTTGAAGAGTTTACGCATGCGGAATGCCTCAAACATTATATCGCATAAATATGCCGTATACTCGCGTATATTCCACAATATATTTCAGCGCACATATGCGAGAGAGTTTTCAAAAGCCCCGCGTTATTAAGGACGTTCCTCATGTATAGTTGTATCGATATATTATGTATAGTGCAAACGACTCGAAACATTTTCACAGCAGAGCCTATCGCTGTAGCGTTTATTCCGAAAACGTGCGTGCAAAGATTAAATGAGCTTAGGAGCAGCGTTCTCGATGAGATATCAAATGTTAAACGTTTAAAAAAACATTATTCAACATTCTTATGATATGTGGCCACAAATGAAAAACCAGTTTACAATCTCACGTTTAAAAAATTTTACGATCTACTTCTCTATACGTATAATTAAATCGTGTGTGCGAAAGCTCAACTTAATTAGGAGCATTTTTTTTTTTTTTTTTTCGAGCAATTGTGCATTATTATACCTCTCTGCGTTTGTGGCAAGGGAAAAATTAAAATAATGAAAATTTTGCACTTTTCGTGTTTTAAATTCGTTATGCTGCTCAAACTATATTATGCAATGAAGTAAAATTGCTCACGGATAATTATATCCAGAGAAATAAATACTCTGTAAAAAAAAAAGTAAAGTAAAAAAAAAGGTGTGGGAGACGTCGAAAATTGCGAAAATAATAATTAAAAAAAAAAATCATTTCAAGCTGCTGGCTTTATGTTTGAATTTATTTGTAAATGAATAAATTTTAAAATTTCTCATTGTACTTGTATCCAGTTGACATGAATTTTTAGGCATGTTTAGTTGAACAACAAATGGGCCCGTTATTCCGTGATTTCACAAAAATCGCTCATCCTCGTTCACGCCATTTTTATTTTTATAGAAAATTTAATTCTCCAGAGAATTTTTTTTTTTTGCCCAATTTTCTCCATCTCGCATAATTCGGACAGCTTTTCGCGTTGAAACCGACGAAAACGTGAATTTCATACAACGAGTATAATATTATATTGTTGTAGTTTTCATACGTTGCGTTATCAGTGCCAATGTTATACCATCGATCGAATAGCGTTGAAATGAAACCGCCTCGCAGTTGTAATTATGATTTTATTATGAGGTGGCACAGAGATTGACCGGCCGAGATGAGCGAGAATTTTTAATTCGTTCCGCAAACAAACAGAGGAACCTCCTTGAAACGCCGCATATATATAATATCCTTGATCGCGCATTTTCCCGCCTATCCTGATGCATCTCTCTCTCTCTTTGTTTTTTTTTAACCTAATAAAATTAAAATAAAAAAATAATAACAATAACAAAAACAATTTCGATACAAACGAGTCGAGCAACGTCGTACCTATTCTTATATTTATGGCGCGCAGAGATCAGCAGGCGGTATTTTAATAATTTTTCATCGATGCGCGTTCACGGATTGCGATATATATAACCGCGCGCGGGAAGGGATAAACGTATATCGCGATCGGCAGAAATTTTAATGATCGTGATTGAACAAAAGAGGGGAAAAAAAAAAAAACGCGTACAAGTTGAGAGCAGAAAATTGACTCGGAACCAAAAAAAAAAAAAACAAAAACAAAAACACTCGCATGTCTTTTACCGTATAATATGTGCATTTATATGATTCCAGCAGACGTGCGCGCGTACATATAGAGTCCTTAAATTATTCGGGCTCTGTGCGAGAGTATGTTGTGTGCTCTGCGAAAGCAATGAAAACAGAACGAAAGAAACGCACGCGACGGCACACACGGCTCAAACGATAATAAAATAATAATACACGTATATAGAGATGCGCGAAAAATGAGATTTGGAAGAAAAATAAACAAAAGATACGGAGTTTTGATAAAGTCCTTGGAGAAACGCGCGCGTATTCATATATAAACGAGAAACGACGATTTTTTTTTTTTTTTTAATCCTTTTTCCACCATTCATTATTGAGTCATTTTATTTGCACCAAACACGATGTACCAAATGTAAATCATGTGTATAATATGACAATCGTGCGTTACCTCTTTTTTGTATTTCTTTTTTTTTTTTCCTTTTTTTTTTCCTGTCAAGTGCGCGCCATGTTAACGTTAATGCGAAAAGGCTCGCGCGTCAGTCGCGGCGTACCGCATTATGGGCGCGCCGGGGGCGTCGCGGTGATGCAGCGCGCAGCGACTACCAAAAATAAAAAAAAAAATAAAAAAAAAAAAAAGCAACGCCACGTGAGAAACCGCGCGTATGCGAGCGTCATGTATATTCATACGTGGCGGCCACGGGGTGAGAAAACTATCGGAGCAAAAAATTCTAGTATGAGCTTTCTTTAAGTTCGAGAGGCGGCGCGGGGCGCGGAAAGCTTTTGGCGCACGGCTGTAAGGAGAGAAACCTCTACCGCACCTCAACGGGTACACACACCTATAACTTGACGATTTTTTAAAATACTATTCTTAATTAATCTTAAGTATCGAATCTTTTTTCTTTTTTTTTTTTTCATATTTTTTTTCTTTCATTACATTATTCGTATATTATAATATAGGAACAATCTCGACCCGTCTCGTCGAACCGACATATGCGCGAGCTTTTTCCTTTTGTTTTTTCGTCTGTTTTCCTTTCTTCTCCGCATAATATGCGGGCTGTTGCATACAAAAAAGTAGTCGAACGTCGCATCAGGATGATCATAACGAACCGCTGCTATACTTGTATGTACAGTTGCGTTGAGAGAAAAAAAAAACAAAAAACAAAAAAAAACCTCATAGAGAGAAGAGAGAAAAATTGACCGATATTTTATTCAAATTATACCGATGAATTATAATGACGATTAGTCGTGGAAAGAAATAAAAATTCCATTTTTCTCGGAATTTCATGTGCCGTATGGAATATAATTTCAAAGATCGCGAGCGCGTATATAATAATATGGATATGGATATGATGGTTCGATTGCCTGTGTCCTCGGTAATTCTATTATCCCATCGAGTTTCCTCTCATATATATATATATATATATATACAGTATAATACAATTTATCCCATATCTCTTCTTACTCCCATAACCGGTTACAAGTTACTTATTGCAAAACATAATATAGAATAAAAAGAGGGGGGAAAAAAAAAATTGAAAAAGTTTGCAAAGTAATCGAGTTTCGTAACTTACGTTTTTTCGCGCGCACACACACATGCACACGCACAAGCACACACACACATTGCAATCTAACAAATGTGCACCACGACAATATTTTCGTAACGGTATACATGTAAAATTCATTGATACGCGACGCTTCATTATATAATACTCTTTGATATGATGCACGATAAATCGCCACGTTGAACGTTGATCGGCAAATTGATGAGTTACGAGCGGGAAAATAACTCGACGAATTCCCCCGATGCGGGCCGGATACGATATAAATACGATTCCGTGCCTTTTTGTTTTTTTTTTTCATACCGAAGAAAAGAAAGAACACAATTACCGAGTCTCTCGTTGCTTTCTATATAATATCTAAAGAAATGAAAAAAAAAAAAAAAAAACATTTAATACAGAGAGGAAACATGAAACATATACTTGATGGCACTGGCCCCTATATACAATATTGAAATAATAATTTGTCGATCTCAAACGCATGTTCCATCGAAACGATACTATCGAGTAAAAATTGAAAATCGATCAGACTCGCCGCGGTAATCGCATTATTTTTATTTTGAAAGCAACCCGTGATTATCGATTAAAAAAAAATTTCAACACGACGAACGAATAGCGACAAACAAACTCGCTCGGATTCGTACGGTATAAATAATAATAATATTATTATTGCGGGATTTTGCCGAGATGATGTTTCCAATTATCGAATGAATTTGCAGATACAAATGTGAGAGAAATCAAGTTCCTATTACGGTTACGAATGGCTCGACTCTGCCCCTCGTGGAGCGGGCAAACGACGACGACGAGGAAGCCGCCCTCTACGATCCCTTTGAGCATCGAAAATTGGCTCATCCGACATCCGATCTCGACACCCTCATACATTTGCTCAAAGGAAGTCTCGGTACGGGAATTCTCGCCATGCCGTTTGCTTTCAAAAATGCCGGTCTTCTCTTCGGATTATTGGCAACTTTCTTCATCGGTGCGACGTGCACGTACTGCGTTCACATACTCGTAAAGTGCGCTCACAATCTTTGCCGACGTACCCAAACACCGAGCCTGGGTTTTGCCGATGTTGCCGAGGCTGCCTTTCTCGTTGGACCCGAACCAGTTCAAAAATACGCGAGGCTAGCCAAGTGAGTATATACGTTTTTTTTTCTTCTTCTTCCGCGCTCGGTTATTTATCACAAAATTCTTCAAACAAAATGTATCGATCTCACTCGTTTGTTGTTCTTGGTTTGGGTTTTTTTTTTTCCTTCAGAGCAACGATAAATACATTTCTGGTGATAGATCTGATCGGTTGTTGCTGCGTTTACGTCGTATTCGTATCCGGTAACGTGAAAGCCGTCGTTGACTATCACACAATGACGGATTACGATCTGAGATTTTACATGGCAGCTCTGC
This sequence comes from Rhorus exstirpatorius, assembly GCA_963564615.1. Taxonomy (NCBI): domain Eukaryota; kingdom Metazoa; phylum Arthropoda; class Insecta; order Hymenoptera; family Ichneumonidae; genus Rhorus; species Rhorus exstirpatorius. The sequence continues at coordinate 28,879,519 of OY751321.1, forward strand.
TGCCTCTTCTGATGATATTTTCACTCGTCCGAAATCTCAAGTATCTCGCGCCCTTCTCGATGCTCGCAAATTGTCTCATGGCGATCGGGATCGGAATAACATTCTACTATGTGTTCGATCAACTTCCGAGCACCGACAGCGTGCCAAACTTTTCATCGTGGTCCCAGCTTCCTCTCTTCTTCGGTACCGCCATCTTCGCCCTCGAGGGTATCGGTGTTGTGAGTATGACCCTTGGATTAATATGATATTTTAGTTTGCGATAGATATTTTAATTGAATCATGCGGCGGCTGCTGCTGCTGCTGCTGCTGCTGATAGGAACGCGTTAAATATTCTTTTTTTTTTTGCTCCATTATTCTTACACTTTTTTTCTTTTTATAATAATTATTCCAGCCTGTACAGAGGTCAAAAATCATTATTGTAAAATTATTTAAACAACGATTATCGAAAATAATTCGTTCGTATGCCTGTCGATGACGATAACAATGAAATGGAATATTGCAGTTTCGTAGCGTATACCGAATCTCCGCGAATCCTGGAAAATTTAGGATTTTATTTATAACAGAGCTGGGCAAAGTCCGGAAAGTACTTCAAGTACAAAGTACTCCAAGTATTTGAAGTACTCGTGTATTACAAGTACCAAGTACCGTAAATACTTGAAGTACTTAAGGTGCCAGGTACTTGAAGTATTGAGTACTTGAAGTACCAAGTACTTGAAGTAAAAGTACTTGAAGTACGTCAAAAATCAAGTATCAAATACTTTTCAAGATTTCACGGACATCTCGTAAGTTTTGGCACTTATTTTTGATTTGTTACGTACTCTTTAAACTCATTTGATTTTGATTCGAGTACTTTTTGTATCAACACATATTTTCACATTGCGCGATTCACTCGGACTAGGCAGATTTGAACCGAAATATTTAAACGAAGAATTATAAATCAAAGTCAATGCTCGATCTCTCATGGCACTATTTGTCGAATTCTCTCTCTCTGTGTCAAATGGAATACAAGTACATATAAACATGTAACATAAATATAAAATATATTTTACATATCTTTTATAATTACCTTTCCTCTTAAAAAATAGAGTTGGTTTCATTCGATTTTCACATAATTTGGCGTTGTTGCACCAATTTTGGCGGTAAAAGTCAATATTTCGACTTTTTTTTAATTCCCAGACTTCGATTCCCGGAATAAATAGACTTTTTCGAAAATCGAGTAAAACCAAGCTACCCGTCTCAAAACTTCATATTTTCACCTTATAATGCCGTTGGTTCTGTTCAATTTCGATCAAAATCAACGGAGATATTGCAAATTCAATATAAAAAAAAGTAATTTTTACGATTTTTTCATGTTTTTTTTACCCTTTTACCTCATTTTTCACTAACTTTTCCGACTTGAAGCAAAATTTCCGTAAGCTCACGTGATTATGCATTAAAAAACGCAAAGAATGAGCCCAAATTGAACCCTTTTTGTTAAATTTTATCGGAGATATGAATTTTTCAAAATTGGGGTGTTCGGTCACCCCGGGTTACCATGATAGGTAAAAAAAAAATAAGGTTACCATTCTAGGATTAACTCGATTCGTCTCGCGGCATCGCTGCGCGGAACGTTCCTTAATTATATATTAAAAGGCGTATTATACATGCGACCATTGGCAAAACGTATTCAAAAGTACTTGATACTTGGTATTTGAAAAAGTACTTGAAGTACTTGTACTTAAAGTACAAATACTTGAAGTACTAGTACTTAAAGTACAAGTACTTTAAGTAGATGTCATGTACTTGAAAATTTAAGTACAATACTTGAAGTACTGCTCAGCTCTGATTTATAACGTAGTTTTTTACGCTTATTCTTATTTTGCAAAACTTTTCTGTCCGTGTAGAGTCCGTAGAGAAAAAAAAAAAAAAAAATGGCTCGCGGTTATCCGGATTATTCTCTCGATGTAGATTTTTCTGATACAAACATTTTTCTTTTCTTTTCTTTTCCATACTCGCGCATTATGACACATGTTATGTTTATGAAAATTTCAGGTGATGCCACTGGAAAATAACATGAAAACCCCGACTCATTTCGTCGGTTGTCCGGGAGTCCTGAATATCGGAATGTTCTTCGTCGTATTGCTCTACAGTACCGTTGGTTTCTTCGGTTATCTCAGATTCGGCAAAGACACCAGGGACAATATTACGCTCAATCTGAATTCCAAGGAGATACCGGCGCAGTGCGTTCAGCTTATGATAGCGACCGCAATATTTCTCACTTACGGTCTGCAGTTTTACGTACCGGTCGAGATCATATGGAAGAATCTTAAGCATTACTTTGGGGCGAGAAAGCTATGGGCCGAGTACAGCGTGCGGATGACACTTGTCGTATTCACGGTTGGCGTTGCGATCGCAATACCGAATCTCGGTCCTTTCATATCGCTCGTCGGTGCTGTTTGTCTGTCGACCCTCGGTCTGATGCTACCCTCGATAATCGAGCTCGTTACCGTCTGGGAACAGGAAAACGGTCTTGGCCGTTTCAACTGGAGGCTCTGGAAAAACATTGCCATCGTATCGTTCGGGATTCTCGGCTTTGTCACCGGTACATACTCGAGTATGCACGATATATTGTATGCACCGAACAATGCAACCGTAATCGCCGCCGCCGCCGCCGCCGCCGCCGCCGCCGCTGATGCCTCCGACTAATCTCATTCGATCCTATGCATCATAACAAAAATAGTACGTCATCTCGTCGCCGCGACACGCGCGCGCGGGCTTTTATCCTCATCCTTGTCATCGGTCTCGCGCGCACGTTCGCGTTTATTGTTTCGAAAGCTTGAAATTTTTGAGATTCCTCGTTTCCGAGGTAATCGCTCGTCGAAGAGATTATATTAATCTTGGAAATAAGCGCGATGGGCGAGAACGAGGCACAATAATTTTCAGTCGGACGATAATATAATCGCGTTTATCGCGCCAAACCGCGGAGAGGGCGCGCGCGCGCGGGCGCTTTTCGCGCTGAATCGTATGAAAATAAACGAGAAACGATGCGCGAAACCAATTGTATTCGTATTCCGCGCCGCGGCGCGTTTCCCGTAATGAAATATTTATGAAAAAATTTCCCAAAGATTTTCGTTTCGCGTCTACCGCACGATGCGACTATATTCTTCGCGGGTTTTTTTTTTTTTTTTACATTCGTTCGATGGAACAAAACAAAATCTCGATATTCAGCTCCCGAGACTCGTGCCGAGATTGCGAGAAATTAAATGAATAAACGAATCAATGAACAGAGTGTCACCTGTATCGATATATTGGAAAGGAAACTTGAGTTGAGACTCGATCAAAAGAATCCATAGAGAAAATATTATACAAAACGATGAATTTTTAAGAAAATAATATGTTAAAATTTTGCCGATGATCCCGCAAAGGGTATTTTCATCATAATATTCGCGCGGAATATCTGTGAACCGTCCAAAAAAATCATGTAAACCTATATTTTAAGGATGCGCGCGAGCTGAATAAATAATCCGCAGTATTACACCCCCCCGCGATAAAGAAAATGCGAGCCGCGCGCCGTCATCGTGCAACGTGATAACGTTTGGGCAAAGAAAAAGAAGAAAAAAAAAGCCTCTCGATTGATCAATGAAAATTCGACAACCGTTGCGCGCGTGTTTCATTATTAATCATTGTAATTTTATTCTATACAGGTTGCGCTCGTATAGCCTGGATCTCTGGAATCGAAGCGAGGGTCGTGAAAGCGCGCGCGCGTGTACAAACAATTTATTAAAGTTGCGCATCTTGACCGCGGATTCGACTCTGCGTCAAAAGACGGCTCTATAATTTTATCTGTAAATAATAAGGCTTTCTTCCTACTAGTTATCGCGTAGATCAATATAGTTTATATTATGCGCGGTCCTCCGCTGCCCCCGTTATTCGCCCTCGAGGAGAGCACAGGAACATGGGCTACAACGAAAATAAAACTATATAGCGTTTAATTGTACGGCGTAGCGTTGCGCGGCGGTATTATAAATATAAAAGAAATATATATAGTATATATATATATACATACAAACAAAACTAAAAAGAGGAGCACCTCTCTCTCTCTGCTGCATGCTATATTCATCATCATCATCATCATCATCGTCATCAAGCTCTGTATAAAAAATGATGGACAAAAGGAAAAAAAAAAAAATCACAATATGAAACAACGCGCGAAACAACCAGCCCGTGCTCAAACTTACAATTCATTCGAGTATTATTGCGGATGATATTTTCATTTGGAGGAAGCGATGGTGTAGTGCCGTGAGAATGCGCGCGTGGGTACGCATGAGATGGACATTTTTTTTTTTTAATTTTCTTTGTACAAGATTCATACGAGGATTATAAATATTTTTATTCGGACGAAACTCGCATTGAAAACGATATTTAACGAGGGAAAAGTTGAATTAACTTTTTTTTTTTTTTTTTTTTTTTTTTTTGCATATATATGCATACATATTCCCGCACCCAATCATTACGTGCGGCGCACGCGGCGCATGCCGAGTCGACGCGCGTTTTCTTCGTTATTCGGCGCTTGCTAGTCGATAGTTTTTAACTTTTTTTTGTGTATCTCAATAACCTGGCGGTTTTTCATATATTTGTATGGCAACGCGGATGCGCGTTAGCCTCTGCCGTGCCCATCCGAGTTCGCGAATGATGCGCGACGGGAAAGGCAAAAATTCTTGACCTTTGACCTCTCTCTCTCTCTGTTCAAAGAACCCATCCTGCGTTCGGGTTACGCACGCGAGACCAAAGGAGTCGTCGATGTAGAAAAAAATAATAAATAATTATGGCTATTTTACATATTACACGAGTCTTTTTATTTCAACGTTTTTTTTTTTTTTTTAAATCGAATAACGCCTCTTGTTGCAATCAAAAAATATATACGCGGTCGCGACTGTTGAAAAAACGTTCGCGTTCGTGTACATTTTTCGTACGAATTGTATATATGCAAAGATAAAAATATTCGTGTACGCGCATAATGTGCGTGGGAAAGGGAAAGCGTTATCGAGAGTCCGTGATTCGGCCGAAAAATTACTAACGCTGATGAATACCGCCGCGAGTGTTATAGCTATGAATGATAATAATAGTGAATATACGAGCCCTGCTCCGGACTCTACAATTTCATTTTTAAAAAATGACACTCGCAAAGTTACCTCAAGAACTGCTGTGGACCGGGGATGAAAGAAATGTTATTTGAAAAAATTTGTGATTTGAAATAAAAACTTTTGACCGAGACCGTTGAAAATAACCCTGTGATGGGTATAGTTTTGGTTCAAAAGTATATGCCTTGTTTTTTGTCATTTATTATTATCGACGGATTTTTGTTGCATCCGGCAGCCGATAGGGTGCGCGGTCTGACTCGGGCGAGAACGAGGAACGAGCCCTCGGGGACGACATTGCGGATCTTTCAGAAAACTCCAAACAGAAAAATTTCCGATTCATTGAAATAATGAATGTGTCGTCTTATATATACTACACTACACTGCTACTTATATATGTTTATTATTCTTGCACGTGAAATGACGAGTGCGAACGAAACGAACTACGAGTAAAAAAAAAGTTAGCGAGGAAATCGATCTTGAAGAAAAATATTGCCAGGATAATGAAACAATAAAATAAATCGATGATTTTTTACAAACTCAAAGAGATCAAATTTGTCGTTTCTTTTTTTTTTTTTTTCTTTTCTTTTTAATTGGAAGAAGATGAGGTGCAGTAGTGGCTCGATTGGATTTTTTATCGAATTAGTTGTCGGTAAATCGTAAAATTGTCTCATTCCTCTCCTCGCATTCAGGACCCACCGTATGATATTAATAATTCCCTTTGCATATCTCTCGTCTCTTCGTCGCTCTTTTTTGACTTTACGCTTTATTTCGAAAATCCAATCTTCATTCATGTTGACGATAATATTTTTCATATCTTGCACAAAACGAGCATCTATATAGTTGATCGAATAACCCAAGTTATCGAATAAATCTTGTACGAAAATAAAAATTTCACGCCGATAACTAAACTTTCATTTTGCAATCTTCAAAAAAAGTTTCGTCAACTACGAAAATTAATCATTTTCTCAACTCAAGGACACAATTTAACTTACGATAAGAAAAATTTAACTACCAATTTTTATTCGTTGATTAAACATTTTTTTTTACATTCGGCGATCATAAATGTTTTCAGAATAATATATTTTTGTAATGAATGCCATTAAAAAAAGGACTCATTTCCAATGACTTTCCGTTCGAATGGTAATTTTTTTTCCATCTTCATATGGAGGATATGAGGAAAGAAATAAAAAATTTATTTTCTTTGGTAAAAACGAGGAAAGGAATGAACGACTTTAGGAAACGAGGGACCGATATTCCATGTTGCTTCCTTGATCTCTCGAAATCTCGGTTATTCCGTTCTCCGCTCTAGTCCTCTGGATGCGAGAAAGGTCTGAATCTACCCCTTAACTATATAACGACATCACCGGTTTTACACGCAAAGACACAGGGAGCGAGCGTAAAATTCGTGCATATATAGATCGTGAAAGTTGTCCGAAACCATCGCGATTCTCTGCCAGCATTACTCGTTTTAAGCCCTCATTTTCCCCCCCTCGAACGGTATTCACTCCGAGATGCAAAAACTTTTATTCCCCTTGCCGCGGCCCATCAAAAAAATGCCGGGATATCGTTTGACGGTGCTATAATACGGGCGGGAAAGGTCGAAATCACCGATGACATATGTATCCTCTTTATACTCGCTCTGTGACGTTCCAACGTTAACTATACGCAGCTATTTCGACGTTTTAACGTTGAAATGCGAAACTCGGAATGCGCCTTTGGTGAAATTTTCCACACTTTCCGGTTTCCAGTCGTCTGCATATACAGAGGAGACTTGACAAACTCATATAATATTTAATTTCATTCCATTGATTCAAATGATTAAATAATAAATCATTATTCATTATTAAATTATTAATTTTATTGCTTTCTCATAGAGGAAGCTATGTTTTCATGAAGAAAATTTTTTTTCGAGACCGTCATGTCAGAGTGCTTAAAATGTTGAATAAACCACATTTAGGGTACTTTTTCTTTGTTCGGGAAATGAGGAAAAAAAAAAAAAAGAAAATGTTCGAAGAGCCTCGTGATGATGGAAGAACGCGCGTGGTCTTTTGTTTGTAAAAAAAACAGAAGGTAGCGCGACAACGTTTAAAACTTTTTCAAGATACGCCGAGCGAAATTGTAGACATAATATATGTAATTTTTTTTTGCTCTTTTTCAAAAAGACGCTCGAACGTTAAAAGCTGAAAGTACTTTTCAAGGGTAGCGAAAAAATCTTTCAGGATTAAGGGTTACTGTTCATTTCACGCAGTAAAATTAAAGATAAATCAAAATTTTCTTAATATATTAATATCACGTAGAAATATTTCAATCGAGATTAATCACGTTTCAAGCATTCGTATCGAACGAATAACCGCTCGGAAGACAGAAAAAAAAATCATAATATTGACATGTAATTTTCACAAGAACGATAATAATAATCATTGGAATATCGTTACGTACCTGAGGCTTGAAAATCGAGTCCGTTTCTTCGTTCGAAAAAGGAGAAAAAAAAAGGCTGATGAGTCTCGTGATGATGGAAGAACGCGCGTGGTCTTCTGTTTGTAAAAAAAAACAGAAGGTAGCGCGACAACTTTTAAAACTTTTTCAAGATACGCCGAGCGAAATTGTAGACATAATTTATGTAATTTTTTTTTTTGCTCTTTTTCGAAAAGACGCTCGAACGTTAAAAGCTGAAATTACTTTTCAAAGGTAGCGAAAAAATCTTTCAGGATTAAGGGTTACTGCTCATTTCACGCAGTAAAATTAAAGATAAATCAAAAATTACTTAATATTAATATCACGTAGAAATATTTCAATCGAGATTAATCACGTTTCAAGGATTCGTATCGAACGAATAACCGCTCGGAAGACAGAAAAAAAATCATAATATTGACATGTAATTTTCACAAGAACGATAATAATAATCATTGGAATATCGTTACGTACCTGAGGCTTGAAAATCGAGTCCGTTTCTTCGTTCGAAAAAGGAGAAAAAAAAAAAAAAAGGCTGATGAGTCTCATGATGATGGAAGAAAGCGTCGTTTTTTGTTTGTAAACACACGCGGTAGCACGACAACTTTTCCAACTTTTTCAAGATACTCCGAGCGAAATTCTGGGCATAACATATGTATTTTTTTTTTTTTTTCTCTTTTTCAAAAACAGTTCGTGTTTGCGCGAAAGATTTTATAACGGAAAATGAAAAAAGTAAAAATAAAAGCAGAACGACGTTGCTACATTTTTTCCATCACTATCAATGTTTTTTTCTTTTTATGTTCTCAAACTTGACGATCATCCACGGTCACAATTCTGGATAATTAATCCATTTAGTTATTCTTGGCACAGTTTTATCACAAGCCCTAAGAGACTCTTCGAATACTCGTAGCATTTCTTTGAATTTCGATATTTTGTCAAATCAATTTAACGAATTTACGATACAATCGTCTTTCGTGTCTATGTAAAAGCTTTTCTTTTTCTTTGATAAAAACAAAAAAAAACGGATCTATAAAAACGCAATTACGAAGAGAAAAAAATAAAAATTCGTCAAAGTAAAAAATTTACCTGATTTTCAAGTGATAACTGTCGAAGAATGAATTTAATAATTTAGTTAAAATATTGATTTTTAGAGATTTTTTTCCAAGATATGAACCATCTGTTAATGTTCCGTGAATGTGGGTTTGAAAAGGTACATATCTGGGCACCTTATATGAAAAAATCAAAATTTTTTGAATGAACTGTTTCCGGTTATCAGTGATAAAGTGAATTTAACGCTAAAAATGGCGTTTTTAAACGTCCCGCGCGCCCCCCTTTATATTGTCAAAAAATCGAATCATTGCACGGAGACCTTTATTTCAAAGATATCTTTGATTTTTGAGGGTAGCCAAAAGTTTTTTAATTTTTCGATACACCCTAATATATATATATTATATATATATATATATATATATATATATATATATATACTCATATTACCCAATGTATAGAAATTTCTCTGGGATATTGAGGAAAGCCCCAAGATAAATAACAAGAGCCAACGAAGTACAGTCGAATCTGGTTATATAAGCAATCTGGTTATAAGCAATTTTCCCTCCGATTTTTTTTCGAGTCCGCTCAGGGTGGTCCCCCCACCACAAGCCAATTGCTTATAACCAGCAGCATTGCGCATTTCACCGACGCACTCGCACACGCATTAAGAACGCTACATCGATGCGCTGTAGTGGGGGAGCCAGATTTTACGACTCTTGGGTGTTTTTTTTTCCCTACAGCCCCGACGGATTGCTTATAACCAGATTCGACTGTATACGATATCCACGGGCTTATTAGATTTTCTTCTCGCTATAGTAATCGAACGATCGAAATTGCGAAAGATGATGAATGCGAAGAAAAAAAGTCCTGAAAATTAGAAATTTCGATATTGTACTCTCATAATTGAGATTTGTATTTATTTTCTATCTTTTTTTTTAATCAGTAAAGAAAATTAAGTGAGCAAAAAAATTGATTGGAAGCATCCCTTGTAAATGTATTAATTAGTGTGGAAAGTCAGAGCTCAATGACTAGAAATTTGAAAAAATCTCAGAGACCAGCCATGATTTGTTTTTCAAATTAAAAATTTTTTAACATCCTAATGCTCGATTAAATTTTAATTAAAAAATCATTACTAACAATCCCCAAAATATAATATACTTCTCTGATGTTAAAATAAAAAAATAAATTTTTTTAGGGATGTAAACAAAATATTCAACGGGAAACAAATTTTCTCTCTCTCTTTTCCCATTCGAGTGGAGAAGACTTAATTTTCAGGCAGTCGAATATTTCTTATTCAACTGGCTGGAATTTGCGAGGTCAGTAAAAAAAAAAAAGAAAGACTCTTGCAAGCTTAAGTGAGCATGTAAAGGGAATCTACAAAAGAGACTATTATTTAAAAGCAGAGTGTCTTGATTGTAATGCTATGGGACTTTCTCGACTTGTTACCTTGTTTTCACGTCCGTCGTAAGCTCCGAAGGACGAAAATTTATCTTCTCTAATTCTTTTTTTTTTTTCTCTAGCAAATTATATTGTAATTATGTATCGTATATATACAGATGCATTTTTTTCCTCTTTGTTTTCCTACCGATCTGTGTCCATTTGTTCCCTCTTCTTCTTCTTCTTTATTTTATTCTCCCTGAAACAGGATCAAGGCTATCGGTAAAGCCTGCCCCCTCTCCCCTCTCTCTCAGACTCTAATTGGGAAAGTAATTTCATTAGGTCGCGAAGATAGAATTTCATTAATTTCATTCTCATCGAAACGATCGTCCCGGGAACTGAGAACTTTTCAGCTCTACTATCGTGTACCATAGCATCGACACATCGCTATATTCTCATTTATTCCCAAGGAACATTATATATGGATGTATCATGACATCGGCATACTATTCTCCCTCCGATGTGACTTATATAAGCTCTTTTTTTATTAATTGTTTTTGAAAAAATTATACGAAATAATCGTTATTGAAAAAAAAAACAAATCTAATTACAATTATTCGAAATTTCAATTTATTTCATTTTATTTTAGATAAATATATGAATTAATTAAAAAAATAAAAATTACTAGTCGAATTAAGTTTTATTTTTTTGAATTTAATTTTAATTTAATTGATTTGTAATTTTTTTTATTAATGAATATTCTCACGATAATTCGATTCGTAATCATGCAATTGTATTTTTTTTTTTTACTAATTGTCATTATGATAATCAAATAATCCAGTAAAAAAAAAAAAATTTACAGTTGCAACGACTTTGTGATTCGTTCACGAGTCATTGAAAAATGAATTGATAAAAAAAAATTATATAGATATATAATGCGTTAATTTAAATATAAAATTTGTATCATGAATAATGAATATTAGAGAAATGTGTCAAGCAGAGATAACCAGGACCTTTTTTTCGTTCGACCTTGTCGACAAATCTCGTCAGGTCGAGGGGAAATGTTCTTTTTTTTTTCGTTTTTTCCCCAGATCGCCCACCAACGGTTGGTCCGGAGTGCGAAAAATAAAAAAAGTCTCTGTGACTCTTGGCTATCGTACTTATCGAATTTCATTCCGGGTAACGAAGAACCTTTAGCAGAGAGGATCCCGATGTGGTTTCATCGCGACTGTGCAATCGAGATATCGAATCTCCGCTGAAAAAATATCGCAAAAAGTGAGCTTTGTTCCTCTCTCTCTCTCTCTCTCTCTCCCTCTGGCTCTCTCTCTCTCTCTCTCTCTCTTGCTGTCTCTCGTGAGGGTAATGGAGCGGTTAACTCTTTGGGTTAACACTTCTTCGCCGGAAACAGACGGTGGTTATCACTAGGAGTTGGCTAAAAAGACCAAGAGAGACAAGGAGAAAAACCGAGTCAAGGGAATCGATGAAAAAAAAGACAAGATGGTCTTCTTGCCCTTTGAAAATTTTCCTTCTCCTAGGTCACGGTGAAATCTGACATCTTACGAGAGTCAACGCGATACGAGAGTCTGAGGAAAATAACTATACTCTCTAAAAAAAAAAAAAAAAAAAAAAAAACGAGAAAGTAGAGAATTTTTTGACGAAAAATTGAAAAAAAAAGAAAGTGGCTACTCGTGATTTTCAATTTTTTTTTCTCACTAATTTTAACTCAAGTACAATAAATTATAATATATTTTATATAAATAAAATATGTTTTCTTATATATGATTTTTTTAATAATAAAAATAATAATGATAATGACAATAATAAATAAAATTACATGAGGACCGTTTCGCTCGAGAAGATTGTGAGATCTCGTGGTTAATATCTTTAGGACACCAGTGAAGACATTTACCTCGCTACTGGTCCATTTCTACTTACAGCTAGTAGAATAGACTAAGACGAAAGATCTCTCTCTCTCTCGCTTATGCTGCAAGAAACTCCGGAGCTTTCACCGTTCGGGAAGAAATTTCTCGTCTTCTCCTATCGGGATTCCAGTAAGTAATTTTCTCCGGTACTGTATATAGATTTCCGAGCTCCTTTCCTCTCTCTCTCTCTCTCTCTCTCTCTCTCTCTCTCTCTCTTATTTTCTATCGTGCATATTTCGAGAAACTCTTTCGCGTGCAATTCCGACATAAATCTCGTATCTGAACGAGCGAGCTGAATCAGACGAGAAGGCAAACACCCCTAAATGATGAAGAAACCTCAACCTATGTGAACAAACGTCACATTTTAAATTGAAAAAAAAAAAAACAACAACCTTGTATTACATTCGGAAAAATGATATTCTGATCCTTAAAGGGAGATTTATCGAAATATAATGGCTAAATGAGTTGACGAAAGCAAAAAAAAATGAGAAAGTTCATTTTTTTTTTTATAACATGATTAATTTCTAAATCCAACAATTCTTTCTCTTTGAATTATTCTGTTGATACTATAGCTTTAAAGGGAGGAAAAAAAATAATTGATTTTTCGTTGAACTGCAAAAAAAAATAGCGGAGATTAATTATTTTACTGGTAGTTGTAAGCTCGACGAGTAGTATTGTTTTGTGTTTTTTTCACTTTTTTGTTTGAAAATTTATATGGGCTTAACATCGAGTTGATCATGCAGATATCTATATCGAACTGTGAAGCTCAAACGGCCCGAGGGCGTGTCAAAAAAAAAAAAAATGGAGATAAAGTCACTTGGGGTAGAAAAAAAAGCAAACCCCATAGTGCCCGAATCGGACACTCTTTACACTGGCGAAAAAAAGCTCTCTATGCAAATTTTTTTTCTCTCTCATTTCCAACATTCGCCGAATTTTTTTTTTCATGTCTTCAAAGTTTCATTTAGTTTTTCTTTTTTTTTTACGAAACGAGAGATCGTATAATGAGAGTTTCAGAGTGACCACGACCTACAAACAGTGAGCTTGCAAGCTCGAAGTATAAAATTCGAGCTGGCGTGATTTTATTCTCGTGTTTACCTCGGTATAGTCGAATCCTCGTTACTCGAGTTTTTTTCTTTTTTTTATTTTTATTTTATTTTTGCCACGAGAGAGTCGGTGACTCAAGGTCTCGTCGTCTGGTAAAATGAAAGGAGCTCGATTTACTTGAAAGAAACACGAAATTGTCCACGATCGTATAATAGATTTTTGTATATTTGGCAGAAATTTAATTTTATACAACATTTACACAAGGTTCAAATTGTTGGAAATTTATTTTTCAATTAAAAAAAAAGCGAATCAATTTACGGGATAATTAACTAGTTAATTAATATGAGTTTTATGACGAGGATCATTATAAATTTCGTACGATATTGAATTCGTCGTAAATGACAAAAAGGAAGGAGAAGAAATTTTCCCATTACGTTTTGCAAATCCTTTTATTTATGAGATTTACGAACTTCAATATAATATTCTTGGTCCTTACGACACGAGATGATGATGATGCTGGTGGTAAAAGTACCAGTGGTAAAGTGACGAATTTATTAGGCCTTGTGCTGGATTTACCACTCCTTATCCTCTCGCCATATCTAAACGAGCTTTTTCCTCTCTCTCTCTCTCTCTCTCTTTCTATATCATTTCTCGATCCTAGATGTCATTGAAATACCAAAATTACTTCCGTTGGGTGTTGTAAAAATGCCATTTCTTCCTTCAACCTAGCTGCTTCTCTCCCTCGCACTTCAACCTTCCACGTGGCTAGAATTGGAAATTGCAAATATTAAACTACTCGTTAAGCTATCCTTGCACACTTTAGAATTCCAAGATCAAAATTTTCTCTTTTTTACAATTTTTTTTTCAAAATATAAAAAATATTTCTTGACAAAAAAAAATTACATACTTACAGGGGATTCATGAAGTTTAATCGGTAATTTTTTTGTTATAGAATATCGTAAAATGACGGAGAAACACCAACAAGATGGTTGTGGCTCGAAAAAAAAACAAACCCAAACCAATTTGTCTGACTCTTCACAGCTGTTACTACTAGCCCGAAACAAAAAATCAATCTTACGTTGTATTTTTTGATAAATATCTTACGTATTTTTCTCAAAATCTTGATTCTTTCAAGTGGAAAAAATCTACAGAAAGCGGAAGAAGCGAGATACTCGATTTTTTCTCAATTCAGTAGAAAAACCTGTGTTTGGTCAGACAACTTGAATTTTTTTTTTTTTCATTGCATCACTATCCTGTTTTCCTCCGTCATTTATCAATATCGGGAGGCCAATGTGCACACAGCTGACTCAAAATCTGCCACACCGCCCGAGTCAATGTCCACGCGAACTACCGCCTCCACGACTAATCCCCCCTGACCAGCGATACACCCGCAGGGCGAGCGTTGGCGATCTCTCTAGTAGAACTTACCCCCACTTTAGTCTCTTACGCGTACATCACAGTGCGTAAGATACTAAAGTGGGGGTAAGTTTTACGCGCGATCTGGCTGCACTGCTCTCTACTACTTCTACTAGTCTCTGTTGCTACTGTTGCAGAAAAAACCGCCTCGCGGTCGCAAATTGTTGATCCTCTGCACATCGAGTTGTCGGTGAGAAAAACAAAAACAAAATAAAAATTTTACGAAGCAATTGCACTTTCGATGGGTAAAATTCGTGTATAATCCATTGATGACCGGAAATATTTTATTTTCAGGCAAGTTCTGGAAGATATGAAACTTTTGTCGGCGTTCAGTACGATTCTCCATGTGCCTAATCTCTCGACAGCGAACCATCTTCTTACTGTGCTGAAGGAAGTCGATTTGTTCACGAAAGAGGAATTGGTATCTATTCACGCTCGACTGCAAGGAAAACGGTGAGCACATTTTTTTTTCTTACCATTCATCAAATATGTTTCGAGATAATATTAGGATTGAAAAAAAAAAAAATTTATTTTTTAAGGAAAAATTTAACGTTTAAAATTGTTAGCAAGGAAAGTATCAAGGCAAATTTATAGGAAAATTTGTGGTTATTAAAAAAAAAAATTAACGAAGAAGAATAATACATTTTTTGAATGTTTGGTCAACAATATATTTTTTTTTTTTCAATACATTTCATCGATAGCATCATTATTTTCGAAACTCAATATCCTCGTGATCTTCGAAATTCTTATCGCGATCCGCTACGGTTCCCATTGATTTTTATTTTTGAATAAAAATTCACGTAAAATATACGCTCTGAGAAAGGCATCCTTACTGAAATGAAATAAAAAAAAAAAACTTATAATTTTTGTCCGAGTAAATCCATTTGGGTGCAATCGACGAGTTTCCATGGATCATAATATTCAGTAATTGCTGAAATAATAATAATGAACAATAACAGAAAATATATTATTTATGCTTTCTAAAATGCTCAGCCATTGAAATATTTTGAAATTTTGCTTCTGAATAAAATTTGGAGTGACTTAAAAAGAAAAATAAAAATCCCACTCAATCCTATCTAATCTCTTGTTTGTTTTGTTATTTATTATTTTTCACTGTATTTATTTTTTGAATATCACTGTTGTATTACATCAAGCATAACACATACTGCCTTTATGCGCATATATCGGCAGTAAAATTGCTGTTTTTTTTGTTTTTGTTTTTGTTTTATTCGTGATACATAGCGTAAATATACGATGTAAGCGAGCAATAAATTCTAATCATCGAATTATTTTTCGTCGTGCAGGGTATTCATTGGAATCAAGACGCTGCTTTTTCTCATCAACATGACACGACAGGTGGAACCGAGCTATCGGGTGCCGAAATTCCTTTCGAAGCTCGAGGATGAAGGCGGTCTGGAGTAAGAGAAGCGCAAAAAAAAAAAAAAAAATTCGCGACAGTTGCGAATCTGTAATTATTTTTCTCTTCTGGAAACTTTGGTTTGATTATACAATTCGTCTCAAGATCTTCGCGGTTATATACATGTAATTTACTCGAGACGATATTTTTCACTCGGTTATTCATTTATTTTCATCTCCAGGGTCGTAAGAATCGTGACAAAAATTTTTTTTCCAAAAACCATCCGGATAATTCGTTTTAATTTTTTTTTTTTGCATTTTCGATTTTATTTCCCTTTTGCAGTCTCAATCAGACGTATCCTGCAATCAAATCGTACAGTGACAAAAAATTCTATGCCGTAAATTAGTAATCCCCATGATTAATGGATCCAATAAGGTTATATCCAATGATTTAATAATTGAATGATAATTTTGTAAAATGAAATATATTTTTGATAAGAAAATCACTCCGTACGTTTTTTTTTTATGCATGCATGTATAGATATCGTATCATTATCTGTAAGAATTATTCATATAGCCAACGATTTGATCGAAATTTTTTTATCGAGTTAAATGCAATTACATTAAACGTCGCGATGTTAAAATGTAATGCAAGAGTTCGAAGGGTAAAAACTCGACATTCGCAATGTCGTTGGCTGTAAAATTTGTCGATTATTCTTATTGAAGGGTCGTCCCGCCACTCGCACGTATATTTAACCGGCCGAATGATGAATAATTTGCGAGATTAAATGTTTACAACGCTTATATCGCTGTATAATGTTTCTCGAGCTTATAAGGGGACCTCTGTTATACACTTATATATTATAATGACTCGTAGATCACTAATTTTCGTGGTAGGATTTTTTAAAGTAAAAAAGAGTTGTAAAATTCCTAAAATTAATACGAAATTTTGTAAAATCTCATCGAGTACATGCATATAGTGCAGTAATTAAGTACCTCAAAACTCGAAGGAACAATTATTTTCTGCGTTTCGCTCAATTCGCTCTCACATTCGTAGGATTCACAACGATAATCACGAATACATATACCGGGCATATTCGTGGACATGCGACAGCTCGGCGCCTGGTAGATAGGTGTCGAGCGCGGGCTTTTTAAAACGACTTCTAAATCAGCTCTCACTCCCGCGTGCGCGCGTCAATATGTGTGTGCTGTCAGAGCGGCGACGTCCATCGTGCTGTATTTTTTTCTGACAATATTTTCAAAAAAATCTTCCCCATTTTCAATAGGCAGCTCGACGTCGAGTCTTCGTGTGGCATCTCGTCTCTTCGTGTTTCAGTACGTCTCGTTGTCTATCTCGACATTATAATGTCTTGACAACGTCGATGAAAGTGAAGAAACGAAAAAAAAAAGAGAACAAAAACACACACACACACACAATCCTAATTGTTCGGGCTGCCTGTGGGTGTGCACGGGGGCTTCCGTAACTCTCTAGCGACAATTATCGCTGTCGCTAGCTATCGATAGCCTATGGGAGTTGCGCCTTTCCCTTGGATCGTCCTTTCAATTGGCTATCGATGGCGATAATTATCGCTAGAGAGTTACGGAATCCCGGTACAGGAACGGCTCTCGCCGGTCGCCGGTTCGGTCTCTCGCTTCATTCCATTGTGAGATTTCATTGTGAGCGGTTATGAAAAATTTTCCTCAGCTTCGCGCGATTATAAATTGTTGGTGTTTTGTTTTTTATTTTTTTTTATTATTGTGTATTGTGTGGCGTTTCTCATCGCGGGACGTCGATTAAATCCGGAGGACGAAATATATTCATAGCAGCATATCAAGGTAAGGAAAAATTCGTATTTACCTCGAGTTAAATATATCATTATAATTTTTTTCTTTCCGTTTCGTTGAAACGAAAAACTATGCGGAAACAAAGCAACGCGAAGGAAAACGTTTAACGTGTACGGGGGGTTTTTTTGTTAGCTCTCGCGGGGTTAACGCCAGTCGTGAGTGTGTATGTGCGCTTGTGTTACGAGTTTCGCTGTGCTGACGACGATGAGACGAGTCAGAGCGACCGGTTTTACGTGTACCTTACACATTTTTCTCTTTTATTTTTCGACTTGTATTTCTCTGTTTTATTTATTTATTTGTTTTTTCCGTTTTGTCCAAAGGCCCTTTGGACATTTTCCTTTTTTTTTTTCTCTTCGTTACTTTAAATGCCCGGTAAGACGATCGCCACGATATTAATAATCCTTCGTGCAAAATGCTCTCCGGCGTAAATTCGTTTTTAAAAATTTTATAAAACCTTGCAATTGTAGTTAATTAAACCAAAATTTTTGAGTGCCTTGATTAAAATTGATTCTGCTTTGATAAACGAAAAAACGAAATAATATCGTACTTTTTTTTTTTCTTTTCGTTTCGTACAAGATTTTTTTCTCGTTATTCGCTTTGAAGCGATTCACATTTTCGAACATTTGATATAATTATTTTGTTTTTTTTCCGTAAATTTTCAAAATTAGATGCGAAATCGTACGCAAATTATAAATTTTCACGTCGCTGATTATTTTATGACTCTCGCGGAATTTCCTGCATGAGGAAGCCAAAATTGAACAGTTCCCCATTTTTCCTCGTACCCGGGGAGCTTCATGTAAGCGAAATGAAATATAACGAAGGAGGCAATGCGCGAGCTTATAATTTGCATTGTTCTTCGTTTTCGTTTCCGAGCCTTGCATTTTCAAACTAATTGGATTATCGTTTTTTTTTGTGCTGTTAGTTCACTTTGCCCATGCTTTCGTATAACTTAAGATTTTTTTTTGTCTTTTTTTGTTGTTGTTTTATACCGGTGCTCTTGAAAAAAAAGCCTTTATGGAAGAAAACTTTTTTTTTTAACCACTTTTGTTTAGTTTCCTGTACTTTTCTTCAGAACTATCTATATTTTTAGAACCGAAAATTTACATTCAGTGGGAAAAATAGTTCAATCGATGGACTCGCCAAATACAAAAAAAAAAAACGATCCAGTGTGAATAATCTTCATGTAAAATAAATTAAAATAATTGAAAATCAAAAAATTAAAAATTTTATTTTTATTCGTTGCTTTTTTAGGCAAATATATTTCAATACGAATCTTTACGATTTTCAATCATCGCAAATACAATATTACGTCTATAATGTAATATAATTATACACGTTACTGCTTCAATTACGTGAAAAAAATTTTTCTTTTAACTTTCAATTGTTTTCGTCAGGAAAAGTGAGAGTCAAGCGAGCAACTTAATTTACAGTTAACGAAATGATAATCTAAAAAAAAAATTGCATTTGTATGAACAATTTTTTTACTCTGAGGCATATCAAGACTTTGCTTAGTCCCGGTGGATATTTTTCTCGAATCGTTCTGCAATATTTTGCGTCTCGAACGTATTTAATCGTGCAAAGATTCAACAGCAGATAACATTTATCGTTGAGAAGACACGAATTGTGTCGAATATATTTATGTATTTTTTTTTTCTTGTCAGATTCTTGGGAAATTTAGCTCATAGTTTTTCAGGAAACGAGCTATCGTCGTATAATTTATGTTGGCAATTCAAATGAATATGTCAACACGCAGATATATATATATATATATATATGAGTCATTTCGCCAAAGATTGGCCAAAGTTGTACCGAGTGGTCAAAATTTCAAAAAACTAAATTTGCCTTTCGAAAGATAGTACTCAAAAAGATATTCATGATTTTTTATTTTTTAATTTTTTGGCCAGTGGTTTTTGAGCAATGGCGGCGTCAAATTTTCGAGTTTTCGAAATTACAAAATTTTCAACTCGATATATTTTTTTTCCCTGAATAGATAGAAAAAAACTTCAGAGACGTTTTTTTTTTTGTAAAACTCTGAAGTTTTAAACAAAAATATATCAATATCCAATGCTATGTTTATAATTTCGAAAATCAAAGTTGAAATCTAAAAATCGATTTTTCAGCCCTTGCCCCCAATTTTAGATCGTTGAAAATATTTTTTTCGGAAAATTCAGAGTTTTTTACATCGAAAATGACTCAAAGGAACTTGGGATCTCAATAAGTGCGTAGTACAAGAATTAAAATTAAAAATAATCACAGCAAAATTTACCATATTTTGTTTACTTTTCATTTTTATCGGTTATTTTTTACGTGAATAAGTTAAAAACTTATTTACCAACATTTACAACAACCATTTACAAAAAAACTATGATTAAATCATTTACCGATAAAATACCGATAAAAACATAGCCGATAAAAATGAAAAGTAAACAAAATATGGTAAATTTTGCTGTGATTATATTTAATTTTAATTCTTGTACTACGCACTTATGGAGATCCCAAGTTCCTTTGAGTCATTCTCGATGTAAAAAACTCTGAATTTTCCGAAAAAAATATTTTCAACGATCTAAAATTGAGGGCAAGGGCTGAAAAATTGATTTTTAGATTTCAACTTTGATTTTCGAGGTTATAAACATAGCATTGGATATTGATATATTTTTTGTTTAAAACTTCAGAGTTTTACGAAAAAAAAACGTGTGTGAAGTTTTTTTCTATCTATTCAGGGAAAAAAAATATATCGAGTCGAAAGTTTTGTAATTTCGAAAACTCGAAAATTTGTCGCCGCCATTTCTCAAAAATCACTGGCCAAAAAATTTTTCAAAAAATCATGGATATCTTTTTGAGTACTATCTTTCGAAAGGCAAATTTAGTTTTTTGAAATTTTGACCACTCGGTACAACTTTGGCCAATCTTTGGCGAAATGACTCATATATAACATGCTTTTATATTTTCCGCTCTATCGCTGTTATTGTTTGACAATATCGTAAGTTGTACTTGCGGTTATTTATAGGCACTCGATGAGATACTGACAATCGATTCGAGGTAATCCTTATACAGGCATATATGACATATATATATATATATATACATGTATAGCGAGAGGGTATATGTACTTGAGAATCTTTCGATTTCTTTTGTTCCTTTTTTTTTTCGTGGAAAACCGTTGGTTGCCTCTTTCTGACTCACTTACGCGCTGACCATGATGATGTTTTTTTTTTTCTTTATTATGTTTTTGGCAAACGTACGATTCGCTCGATCGTTTTTTTTTTTTTCTTTTATTTTCAAGGGCACCTGACGAGAAGTTTTATAATCATTGAGACGTTAGAGATTTTGGATTTTGAAAAAAAGTCGAATTTAATGTTGATTCAATGCAATAATGTTTATTTTATTTTAACGTTTGATCTTTTATTTTTTTTTTTAACAATATTTTTGAAAAATCATTTTTCCCGGGTAAAATATTTTCTTTCGCGTATGATATTAGAATGATATCATTAGAATGATTATCTCAGCTGACGGTGGTGCTGATCGTGCTACCGGTATATACATGCTATTTTTTCCCAAATTTTTCCCTCTCAACTGTTCGAATGAACTTCCGCGTTTATTATGCGTGCTGGTATGGCCAAAGTCGAGTGCCCCGAGCCCTTCTTCCGTCAGCAGTTTTCTCCCATACGGCTTACGAAATTTCAGTATTGTAATATATACAGAGGGGAATTTCCGGTCATTCGGAAACGTCAGAGATGCATTTCTTTTTTTTTTTTTTTTTTTTTTTTTTTTTTACGGCTCGTTTCGGCCCAAATGTTGGCTCGACCAGAATTCTCATATTTCGGACGTTTCGTGGTGTCGATAAATTTTGTCTCCTTCGTAACGAAAATTTGACGTTGCGTTGATCGACCGATGTGGTTAAATTTGTCATTTGGATTGTTGACTTTTTTTTTCGATAAATATCACGAGAACCGTGAGACGAAAATCGTCGTTACTGGAATCGAAATTTCGTAAACTTTAATATTATTATCTTTCAGAAAGCTTTTCATCTTGATGGCCTTGATGACAGGTCATTGTTTTTTGAGGAAATTTCATTTCGTCAATCTTAAATCTGAAATAAAAAAGAATAAATATTTTGCACTCTCGTTTTCATCAAAAAGTAAAAATCATTTTGAATTTTAGTTAGATCCCGATGAATTAAAAATTAAAAAAAAAAAAAATAAAATCAACGACGTATCGAAGACACCAAGGATATTGAGTTTTAATAACAATAATGTTGAAAAAATATTAAGCAGGAATTATGAAAAATGTCATTGACTAAATATTCCGAAAAATTATTAATTTTTTTCCCGAATTGTGATATCTAATTTTTTACATTACATGCAATTTTTATCATAAATTTCCTTCAAATGTTTATATATATGTTAATAATTGAAATATATTGCATTTCTTTGTTGAAATTTTTTTTCTTTTTTTTCAATGCTGCAAAAGATTTTTCCGTGAAGAATTTTTAACTATTTTTATGGTTCTCGTTGAATAACCCGTTTGCTTAATAAATTATACGAATAAAATATTTTCGAGATTTTCGAGAAGATATATCCCATGAAAAACAAAAATAATAACTTTCGCGATAGAATTATAAACTGCATTTTCGTTATAAATTTATAAACTAAATTTGACGCTTCCATTGAGTTTAAGAAAAAAAAAAACAATCATGGACGTTTTGACGAATATAATTAGTGAATTTTTTTCAATTAAAAATAACGATGAAAACCCACTTTATGTCTTGATCACCGACGTGACTTCCGGCGAAAATAACACACTTTAAGTGTGTTTTTTTTATACGCATTTAATTCTGGCCCGAGATTGCCCGCGTATAATGAATATAGTTTATTTATTTATATCGCTTTAAGGATGTATTGGACGTACCTTCCGCACCAAAAGTGACTTTCGTCGACTCTATCGTGTGACTCTCTCTTGTTTCATGCGTGCCCCTCGCTCACCGCGCTCACCCGCGCCCACGTTTTCGCTTATTCCCCGCCACATTGTGCTCATACATCCTTAAATTGATAAAAATGATTGAAAAATTGTCACCGCGATCATCGATGACACAAGACTGAATTCACTTGCAATTATTGCCAGTGAATACGACGTATTGCAAAAGGTGGACTTCCTATATGTCCTAAAAGAGTTCACTACAAAAAAAATAAGGAAAGTGAACATTTAAAAGTTTTAAAAGTTTTAAAAAAGTTTAATGTTTGTTTTTGTTCGTATCATAATATATAATTTATCGATGTTTGTTTTGCTCATTAAAATTAGTTTAACAAGATTTTGTTATTAAAAACTTATTGGGATATAATTTGCGGAGTGCAAAGGGGGCTCCGAGATTTCGACGGCCCAAGGGCCTCTACATGGGTTAATCCGGCACTGGGCACCGGCGTCCCAGACGAGCGCTTTCTCTCCCTCTCTTGTGCGCGCTTTTCAGCGAGCTTTCCACGGAGTCCAGTCAAGTCCAGTCAGAGTTACGTTCTCGTATCGTTTGCCACGTGCTCGAATTTCGCTAACGTTTGTCCAATCGTGAAAACAATTCATTTAAAAATATTATCCATCAGGCAAAGTTTAAAAACTTCTCTCGCTTCGAATGAGGAGAATTTTGATTTTTTATTTTCTTTAAATTCATTCTTCGACAGTAACAAAAGTGCGATTATCAATTGAAAATCAGGTAAATTTTTTACTTTGACGAATTTTTATTTTTTTTCTCTTCGTAATTACGTTTTTACCGATCCGTGTTTTTTGTTTTTATCAGAGAAAAAGAAAAGCTTTTATAGACACGAAACACGATTGTATCGTAAATTCGTTAAATTATTTTGACAAAATATCGAAATTCAAAGAAATGCTACGAGTATTCGAAGAGTGTCTTAGGGCTTGTGATAAAACTGTGCCAAGGATAACTATATGGATTAATTATCCAGAATTGTGACCGTGGATGATCGTGAAGTTTGAGAACATAAAAAGAAAAAACATTGATAGTGACGGAAAAAATGTAGCAACGTCGTTGTGCTTTTATTTCTATTTTTATTTATTTTTTTTTCATTCTATGTTCTCATTATTCATTATTATTCGTGACATTTTTTTTTTTAATTTTCCGTTATAAAATCTTTCGAGCAAATACGAACTGTTATTGAAAAAGAGAAAAAAAAAAAAAAAATACATATATTAAGCCTAGAATTTCGCTCGGAGTATCTTGAAAAAGTTTTAAAAGTTGTCGCGCTACCTTCTGTTTTTTTTTTACTAACAGAAGACCACGCGCGTTCTTCCATCATCACGAGACTCATCAGTCTTTTTTTTTTCTCCTTTTTCGAACGAAGAAACGGACTCGATTTTCAAGCCTCAGGTACGTAACGATATTCCAATGATTATTATTATCGTTCTTGTGAAAATTACATGTCAATATTATGATTTTTTTTTCTGTCTTCCGAGCGGTTATTCGTTCGATACGAATCCTTGAAACGTGATTAATCACGATTGAAATATTTCTACGTGACATTAATATTAAGAAAATTTTGATTTATCTTTAATTTTACTGCGTGAAATGAACAGTAACCCTTAATCCTGAAAGATTTTTTCGCTACCCTTGAAAAGTACTTTCAGCTTTTAACGTTCGAGCGTCTTTTTGAAAAAGAGCAAAAAAAAATTACATATATTATGTCTACAATTTCGCTCGGCGTATCTTGAAAAAGTTTTAAAAGTTGTCGCGCTACCTTCTGTTTTTTTTTACAAACAAAAGACCACGCGCGTTCTTCCAACATCACGAGACTCTTCGAACCTTTTCTTTTTTTTTTCCTCATTTCCCGAACAAAGAAAAAGTACTGGATTTTCGAGTCTCAGGTATGTAAACGATATTTCAATGATCATTATTGTTATCGTTATTGCGACAATTACATATCAATATTATATGATTTTTTTTTTTCGTGATTAATCTCGATTGAAATATTTCTACGGGAAATTAATATTAAAAAATTTTTGATTAATCTTTAATTTTACTGCCTGAAATTGATATTAAGAAAAGTTTGATAAATCTTCAATTTTACTGCGCGACCAAATTTCATATACTCCGCGTCTCTTGTTAGATTATTCTTCATCGCTGAAACGCAAATTTTTCCTCTTGAAGTTCGAGAAATTGTCTCATTACGCGATTGAAAAGTATACCCAACTATTTTTCTCGTTTTTGGTTTTTTTTCTTCTTTCTTCCTGTGCATAGTGGAATTTTGACGAGGAAAAACTCCTCTAACTTCTTCGTTCTCGCGTGTATTTTGGAGTTTTTTTTTTTAAATAATATTTGCATTCAACTTTCGCGTTTCCTTTCAAAATTACGACACGTACGTTCGATTTTGTCATTTATCTTTTTATATGGTCTTCTTCTGCTCGAGCCTTCTTTTTTTGGTCTTACTTTTCTCTTATTGTGATTCTATGGTTAGCTGAAGAGCTCAAGTTTTTTTTTTTTTTTTTTTTTTGCAAACACCGAGTAAACGTATTCGCGAAGGCGAAGTTCAGGGAAAACTTTTCCCGGGTATGATCTAATTAAAGCGTCTTTTTTTCCCCTGTGGCTTTTTCGTCCTCCGAGGCAAATGCGTCACGTCGACATTAATTAAAAAGGGAGGGGAAAAAAAATTCGTGATGCAATTCATTTGTTGAGAATTCAGGATCGATCTCGATATTCATCGAATTTCCAACGTTACGTTAATTTTGGAGAGCGAACTCGTATAGTTGAGGGAGACTCGTCGATGATCTGGAATGTCGATCGATTTTCTTCGATCCTTGTCGTGAGCCAGCTTATAGACATTGGGAAAAAGTCAAGGGACCATAATTATTTTCACACATAAAGCAACGACACATTTCTGCTAATTTATTGATTAATTGATTTAGAGACGACTCGATCGATGTGCATACCTTGAGGCAATTCCTGCAATTCAGTTCCTCGATCGAATCAGTGCTAAATTTTTTCGAACCATTTCTACAAATAATCGTCCTTGAATCGACAGTAATTTCAGCCTAAATGGATATTAAATGATGTTTTTTCTTCTTCAAAGAATAATTCAAGATACCGGTCGTTGCTCATTTTATTTATCAAAAATTGCTCTATGATTTATCCGCTTAGGTCTGCTACAGAATTTATTATTTCAGTATTATCGCTATTCGTTTATAAACGCGAGTCAAACAATTGCCCGAAATATTTAAACAACGAAGATAATATTTAAAAAACTGCGCTGGATTTTTCGTCTTAATTATCCGTTGCCTAAGCCAGTATTTAATTTCGATCAATTGTGCCATTTCGGGGATAGCCAAAATTGCTTTTTCAGAGAGGTCCAAGCGCGTGATACATCGCTTTAAGGATGTATTGGACGTACCTTCCGCACCAAAAGTGACTTTCGTCGACAATATTGCATATTTCATCATAAGATAAAAATCGGAAAAAATTCAACCACAATAAAGACGATAAGAAGATTAATATTCAATAATAATAATAATGTCCAAAAGATATTAAGAAATTGTTTAAACAAAACATTGCTTACCAAATTTTTAGTGAATGTTTCTTTTTGTCATGTGAAATGAATTCATTGATTTTTCTGATTACACATGAATTTTTTGAAAATTTTCTTACCATTTTGAAATTTCGGTTTTCGGAAATCAGTAAAGGTTGTAATTACGAAACTATTCGTTCAATTCACCGGAAACTTCTTAATTGTAATATATAACGTTTTCACGAAAACATATCCAAAATTCACGATTTTTCCTTCATTTTTAAAAATTAAAAAACTTTCGAAAACCGAAATTTCAAAATGGTAAGAGAATTTTTCAAAAATTCATGTGTAGTCAGAAAAATCACCGAATTCATTTCACGTGTCAAAAAAACATTCCCTAAAAATTGTTTAAACAATGTTTTGTTTAAATAATTTGTTGATGACTTTTTCGCATTATTATTATTAAAAATTAATCTTCTCCTCATCTTTATTGTGGGTGAATTTTTTCCAATTTTTATCTTATCATAAATTATGCAATATTGTCGACGAAAGTCACTTTTGGTTGGGAAGGTACGTCCAATACATCCTTAAAGAGGAACGACCATTGTACTTAATATTTCAGGTCCATTTCTTGAACCGAAAAATCTTCAATTTTCTTTGAGAAAGTGAAACGCAACTCCGTGCGCATTCTTCGTATTTCCTGACTATGATTTTACAACGGTTGAACAAATTTCACGAGAAATATTAATGAGAAACATTAAGAATTTTTTCGTTTATTGAAAATGATCGGACTAACTGACTCCTTAGAATTAATCGACAATGAAAACAAATTAAAATAAACATTAAATTATAGAAGATTAAAAAAAGGTGTGCAATAAATATCGATATCTACTTGGTATTATTATTATTTAAGCTCAAAGTTCTTAGTACACTCAATACGAGGACATTTCTTTTTTAATCCACAATTTATTGTCACGTATCGCGAACGAGTGCAACTTATACGAGAAGCTTCGTTGAAGATTAAAAGTAATTAGAGGCAGAGCTCTAGAGTTTGGTAAAAAAAGAAAAAAAGAAAAGGAATTAAAGAAACGAGGTGACCTTATATCCCGATTAAAAGAACCGGATGTGAGGATTGATAAATCGGTGTTTATGCTAAATCCAAAATTTTTCTTCCGATTTCTTTGGATCTAACGTAAATTGTTCGAGTGCCATAGTTAACATAGTATACCTAGTATTGGAGCACATAAGTGCATGGGATCTCATGTAGAAAAGAGACGCGAAGAACGTGTTCGGTATCTAAATGGCTTGAAACTTCTCAGAGATACTTTGTCTTTAAATCCTATAACTATACATGTATATACATATACATAATATATATACATAATATATCTCACGAAACACAGAGCATATATAGTCCGTGCACGTGCCCCATGTACCCTAACCGGAATGAAAAGCTGTGTTCTTTTATTTTCATAATTCAATCGCAGCCTTCTGTGCGTATCCTTCCCTTCATTATTCGCCAGCTATCCGCCTTTATTAATAATAATTTTTATAAAAATACACAATTCCGTCAACCAGACCTCTCGCATCATCGCTCGCAGTGCGAGGGTAAAGAATTTTCACGCATCATACATAGTCGACTTTTGATCACAAGGCATGATGAAAGATAATTGTCTCATATACGGTGAGAAATTATTTCGTAAAATTGTGGTAATTAAATAATTATCGGAATATTATTATTATTATTTTTAAATAAATAGGTTAAGAAAGGACTCAAGGGGTTGCAGGAATAGATATAAAAGGTCGAATGAAGTATTGAGAAAGTGTGCACGAACCGATCACCGAAAATTTGTTGCATTGGTTTCGCAGAAATTCGTAAAAAGTTTGCGCCAGTCGAATTTTGTTTAACCATTAGAGTTTTCTCAGCTTTTTACCCCCTTTCTTCATCGTGATTTTTCACAAACGTTATTGATAAGAAAAATTATGAAAATCAATGGTAAAACCCGTGAAGCTCTTTTTTATTTTTTACATTCGTTCAATAAGCTTATAGCGATAAGTCAATTTACGTTTTTCATTTTTTCGATTTTTCTCACCATAAGATGATTTCAAGAGATTTCGCGGGATCGTGGGAGAAACACACACATTTTCCATTCTTTCGCGCTTACCCTCGACTCGGTGAAGATTTTTTCGCCAAACGAGATTACAAATATTTTTCCTTCCGTAATCCACTTCTTCATGCACCGTAAGTTTTCACGATTTTCCGAAAAATCTCGATTTTTATTGCCTCTTTAGCATTTATCGATTGAATTCGTTGGATGCCGAAAGTATTTTTTTTTTTAATTCTTCATTATCCACTCCCCCACTCCCATAAACAAACCTCATATTTCTTTATATATGACTGGCATTGATATATTCTCGTGTCATTGAAAAATTAAATTACTACCCCGGAGTCTCAGGAATTCCATGAAAAATGTAAAATTGATTTTTTTTTACGATCCTCAACTCTTTTTTCTTCTCACTTTTTGAATTTACGAACATAATTTGTTTTATTTGCACAATTGAAACGTGAATATTTCTGGGTTGCTTGTCGAGCGAACCAACGAATTTTTTCGTTGTTGGAACAGTTTTGAGGAAGCTCGAGAGGGGCGAATGTATTCTCATGTCTCGCGAGATAATAAAAAATAAAATGAACTCCGGAAATGTTGAAAAGGAGTGCTCCGTATATTTTGTCGTTCCAGGGAAATGTCAAAGATGCCTTTGCCCGTGAAAAGGTACGCAAGCGTGTAGAACTTTTTTCCCGCCTATCTGACATTTTTTTAAAACTCCATCGAGTGAGACAAAATTCGAGCAGCCACATGAATGAAAATACGACGACATTCGCATTTCGAACAAATGAAGAAGAAATTTGTTCGATAATTACTAGATTTTATTTTTTGGCAATGGAATCATCAATAACCGATCGATCGATCATTCATTGCTGTTCCATGAAAAAGTAAACAGTGAAAGTGTAAAATAAGTCAAAACTTGATAGTTTCATCATTATCATGCCGGAAAAAAAATGAATAAAAAATTATTTGGTCGATAATTCAATGAATTAGAGAGCGACGATTGCTCAAAATATGTTTTCCGTCCCCAGAGAATATAATTGATTAATTATCCGCATACATTATTCTCCAACGATCTGACTCAATTTATAAATGAATGATTTGGAAAATGTATGGAAACAAGAAAATTGCGAAAACGCGTTGTCGCGCCTGCTCACCGACCGGGCATGCAACGCATTTTCACAATGTTCCCTATAGATTCACACGCTTCGGGGTAATTAAGCCCGGCAAAACAATAAGCGCCTATAAAAAACATATAAGAACATTATAGAAAACTCGTTTTTCAATCAGCGATATAAAATGGCTTTGAATGGTCCTGTCGAGAGGAAGGCTTTTCCAACGGTTTGCGAGATCTTCTTCGCTGTATAGTCTCTTGAGAATAATTCTCATTAGCGCTGCTATACCGTTTATAAATCCGTTTAACAATAGTTTCAAGCTTCCACATACTATGAAATAAGAAAATAACTGGGGCTCGTATGGCTATGTCACCCTGTCTGAATCACCAAGTTGATTTTCAAGTGCTCTCATAATCAAACGAATTTTACTGCAAACGGAAAATTTATAATACTTTCTGTGCATATTAATTAATTTTTTCACTGCATTATTTTATTTATGATTCAATATTTCGCGTAACACCAAATTACTGATAAATTATAGGGGCCGGACCTCACAAGCTTCTCGGCCAGATTTACGAAGCTCTGGGCCAGAAGGAATCGGCTTTTGCCCAGTACAAAACAAACAGTCCCTGGAGCTCGAACCCGGGCAGCACGATTTGGTGCTTAAAGGTAATATTTTTCATTCATTTTTCATTCTTGCTTGTTTTTTTTTTTTTTTTGATGTGTAAACATCTTAGCGCTCGGTCTACGGTAGGGGCTAGCTGGGACTTCGAGCGTCAGATGTAAAACTTCGACCGTCAGCGTAAGATCCGTGTCTATGTGAGCGCGTGAATGTGTGTGTGAGAGCGCCACACGGTGGGGGCTAACCAACACTTCTATGTATAGGACATCGGCGCCGCGCAGGCGTGAGCAGCGTACAGCGCGCACCGTGGTCCGTGTGAGAGCCCGTGAATGTGTGTGTTTCGACAGCTGATAGCTGATGGTACGGGCTAAGATTAAGGAGGTACGACTAGTATGAAGAATCCAACTGACGGACTTGAAATTTTTATATGTTTTTGCCGAATACTTTATGCGCCTATTGCCAAAATTTGAGCTATATTGACCGTTTAGTTTATTCGTAATAAAATTGCAAAGTCGAGCAGTTTGAGTTACTAAAGCACGTCGTCTTATGGAGACGGTTAACCGGAAGTGCTGTGATCACGGTTTTGCTGCTCACGTATCCAACTACACCCGTTGAAAAACTGAAACTTGATAGATTAGATATAATAGATATTGTAAAAAATTGAAAAATTACTCTTCACCGTGTAGTTCTGGCACTACATCATAAAAAAGTTTCAATTTCCGGTTGTAAATGGTCAGAACGATCAAATAGCACCCACAGACTTAGCAACGTCGCGAGTAACAGCTGATATGGGTTTCGGCAAACATAACCTAGCTTTGTTTTGACGTTAGCAACGAGGATAGAGTCATCTTCGTTGGTCACGTATACCAACTTATAGCATCGCCAATGCGACGTTGCCAAGTGTTTACTTCAAATTCCATCATGTTATTTATGGAGTTTTATTATTTATCACGTATCAATTATATGTATAATTATCATTCTGCCGATCGTATTAATTCCACTGAGGTAATTCAAGTCTATTTTAATAGGTTTTCGGCTGATTTTTTAAAATGTTTTTTAGTCCGTTTTTGTGGTAGACATGTCATTATTATTATGATGGAGACTACCATCGAGTCGTTGACAATCTAATTTTTCAGTTTTTATTAGTTCATGCGCAATAAATTAATCATTTATCACAAAATTTTTCACATTATAATCGATAATATGAATAATCAATGCAAATAAACATAAATCAGAACAGCTGTGGGTAAAATGAATTTAGACTTTTTTTTGACTCCAAAGAACTAGTCGTACCTCCTTAACCAATGCACGACCTCAATTTTCCCACACCAAACTGACGCGAGCTCAAATTTAATGTTTACACATCAAATTTCGTGAGTTCCAACGCCAACTCACACGTTTTTTTTCTCGACGAGAGAAAGATTTTTGGAAAATGTACATTTTAGGCGATATTAACACTTTAAAACGTTCGATACTTTTGGACAACATTTATCGTTTGAAATTTTTATAATTTCAAATTTTATATAATTTATAATATCGGTTGAAATTTTTATAATTTGTTTTCTGCTCATCGATGCGTCGCCTCAATTTTTATGAGAATTTTTTTCCGTGTGGATTTTTTGAGAAAAAAAATTGCCAAGATCCGCTCTTCGAGCGACTCTGGTCCACAATTCGATTTCCAATTGTTTATGCGAGATGAAAAGTTTATGCGAGTTTTTGCCGGAAATTCGAAAATTCGATATGAAAAGGCACAAAAACGCAGAATTGCTATTTTTTAATTTTCTGAAATTTTGAGGGTTTACTAAAATCGTTGTAACGTTCCTTCTTGAAGGAGATATCACTCTTCTCCGTACTTGTATCTCTTCGCTATCGTTCAAGCTTTAAAATGCCGCTGGGTTCATCGAGCTGGGTTGATTTTTTGATTTTTCACAGATTTTTAAAGGTGGACCATCGATTTTTGCCAATTTTTCCATACATTCCCCTTGGACAAAAATTCGTCAACTTTCAAAGTGCTTTTTTCGGTATAAAAAATGCAGATATCAAAATAAATCCAACGCCATTCTCTAAGTCTACTCAAGGGCTTTTAAAACCACCCCTGAAAAGTCAATACTCGTCGATCCGGAGATGAGTTATGGGCATTTGAACTTTCGTGATTTTCAGATATCTGAAAAAGTGGGCAAAAAATTGAAAAAAATTTTTCATTCGTCTTTCACCATATTTTTAGGCTCCAGGCAATCGGGAATTTTCTGCTGGTCACGAATCACATCGAGTTTTGCCTGAAATTCGAAAATTCGTTATAAAAAGGCAAAAAAACGCAGAATTGCCATTTTTCAATTTTCTGAAATTTTGAGGGTTCACTAAAATCGTTGTAAAGTTTCTTCTTGAAGGAGATATCACTCTACTCCGTACTTGTATCTCTTCGCTATCGTTCAAGCTTCAAAATGCCGCTTGATTCATCGAGCTGGGTTGATTTTTGGATTTTTAACAGATTTTTAAAGGTGGACCATCGATTTTTGCCAATTTTTCCATACATACCCCTTGGACAAAAATTCGTCAACTTTCAAAGTGCTTATTTCGGTATAAAAAATGCAGATATCAGAATAAATCCAACGCCATTCTCTAAGTCCACTCAAGGTCTTTCAAAACCACCCTCGATAAGCTAAATTTCGTCGATTCGGAGATGAGTTATGGGCATTTGAAATTTCGTGATTTTTAGATTTTTAAAAAAGTGGGCAAAAAATTGAAAAAAAATTTTCCTTTGTCCTTCACCATATTTTTAGGCTCTCGGCGATCGGAAATTTTATGCTGGTTACGAATCACATCGAGTTTTTGCCTGAAATTCGAAAATTCGATATGAAAAGGCAAAAAAACGCAGAATTGCTATTTTTTAATTTTCTGAAATTTTGAGGGTTCACTAAAATCGTTGTAACGTTCCTTCTTGAAGGAGATATCACTCTACTCCGTACTTCCCAATAAACACAGGTACGTTGAATAGGCGTTTAATAAACGTGTTCGTGGTGGATATATGGTATACGTGGATGGATTTTACGTGGATATGTCTCGTGGATTTTCATGGTACGATGTCCGCTTGAGACACGTGTATGTCCACGTTTATCAGAACTGTATAATTAACGTGTATAGCCTACACGTATTTGAGGTATAAATATACGTGTTATTTTCGTAGCAAACGCACGTTGATTAAATGTATTTTAGACGAATGCTGATTTAGTAACACGTAAAATTTCCAGCATACCTCTGAAATTTTTTTTGATCAGTTGCCGTGCTTGTATAGGTTTAGCGTCTTTACAAAAAGATATACTATACACGGATTCTGAATATATGTACTGGGGAATATTTTGAAAATGATCCGATCGAGTGGATCTAAAGTTAATTTCAAAGGTTTTGCAATTCTCTAAAACTTTTCTCGTAATAGTACCGCGATTGCTTCAATATTTTTACTTCTGGAAGCGAAAAAGGAAAAAAAATCGTTTTTTTTTTTTTACATAAACAAATATATCTACTAGTTAGTATGTATAGTTTAAAACATATACGGTTTTATCTAAGAACCGTACTCCTAATTATGGAACAATGGATTTCTGGTTAAAAATTATTTCATGAAAAATTCTTAAGGAGGCTCAAGCGCGAACCGAGGTGGTGGGGGGATTAGAGGAAACGTCAACGCGGCGGAGCGCGCCATG
Organism: Rhorus exstirpatorius; assembly: GCA_963564615.1. Lineage (NCBI taxonomy): Eukaryota > Metazoa > Arthropoda > Insecta > Hymenoptera > Ichneumonidae > Rhorus > Rhorus exstirpatorius. The sequence goes on from OY751321.1 coordinate 28,913,141, forward strand.
AGCGGGGCATGCATGAAACAAGAGAGAGTCTGACCAGGAGGCTGATTCTGGGCACGATCGAATTCGATCCTTCGACTTCTACAATTTTCCTCTCTCATCATCTTCGTAGTTCATGCGTACATGTTCAGGGTTTTTTTAAACTTATTTGTACTTTACGTATGCTCGATTTCGCGGGTTCCGTTTCCGGAAACACTTTTTCCCCTAGGCCATAAATCAACCGCACACAAAGATTGGCGTTGCGATGGCACATTTTCGTTCGCGGTGAGTCGAATTCGAATTCGATCGTGCCCAGAATCCGCCTCCAGAGATGAGCAGGGAGATCTCCAACGCTCGCATTTTCGTGGTACCTGCGATTTTGGAGCGTCGACGTGACACCTAGGCGGTCAAACGCCGAACTGGTCTCATTTTTCGTGAGATCGACTTGAAGTCGCGCTGCGTGTTGGTGCTTGTCAACCGCACGGTTTCGCCTGAGATCATCTCGCGTTTCGTTGACACGAATCCAATCCATGTTGCATGACGAAAATTGTTCCTGGGTTCATTTTTTTTAGCTTATATGCATCAATTCATAAAGATGTGTAAATTGGAACGTGTTTTTTTCCCCTAAATTAACCGAATTTGGATCCAAATTGTCAAACATTCCTAAGCGAGCTCGATCAACAAATACTTTTAATATTCCTATATACTCTCAGAATCATTGTTTGGTTGAGTTGGTATCGTGCAGCGCTGGAAGTACGAAGAATCGGGGTTCGAGTCCGAAACTTTTTTTTTTTTCTCTTTCGAAATGTTCAAATATTTTTTTTATAATCAATAATCGTGGTTCCGTTATTTTTTTCGCATACCTTTAAACACACTCGTGCGAAAAAATGTACACTGTGCTGCACGAAAGAATAATCAAAATAAGGGTAAAAAATCACAGCGGTTGCAATTTCGAAAATCCGAAACCTCCGATCCAAGTGAAATTTTACACAGACGTTCTTTTGACAAGATGTGTGAGTACCCATAATAGGATTTTTGGAAATTCTCAGTCGTTTTCGAAATATCGAATTATAAAGTCTGATTTTTTTTATGTGCCCTTGTTTGCATCTATATCTGTCGACTATGTTATTCTTATTATATCTATATAGGGTTATCGCGTGTTCCGTTTTGTTCGGATCTTCGCTGGCCCGCTAGCCGCTCTCACACATTCGCTGTATCTGTACAGCATGCACACGCACTTCCATATCTATAGATTTAATAAGAATAACATAGTCGACAGATATACAGGGTGTCCCAAAATTAGGGGCACAAAATGATAGGGGTAATAAAGGGGGCCGAGCTGAGTAAATTGACCCCAATAACATGTGGTCTGCGAAGTCGCGTTCGCGAGATACGGCCGTAGATGCAAGCAAGGGCATATAAAAAAATCAGACTTTATACTCCGATATTTCGAAAACGACTGAGAGTTTCCAAAAATCCTATTATGGGTACTCACACATCTTGTCGAAAGAACGTCTGTGTAAAATTTCACTTGGATCGGAGGTTTCGGATTTTCGAAATTGCAACCGCTGTGATTTTTTACCCTTATTTTGATTATTCTTTCGTGCAGCACAGTGTACATTTTTTCGCACGAGTGTGTTTAAAGGCATGCAAAAAAAATAACGGAGCCACGATTATTGATTATAAAAAAAATATTTGAACATTTCGAAAGAGAAAAAAAAAAAGTTCGGACTCGAACCCCGATTCTTCGGACTTCCAGCGCTCCACGATACCAATTCAACCAAACAATGATTCCGAGAGTATATATAGGAACATTAAAAGTATACGTTGATTGAGCTCGCTTAGGAATGTTTGACAATTTGGATCCAAATTCGGTTAATTTAGGGGAAAAAAACACGTTCCAATTTACACATCTTTATGAATTGTTGCATATAAGCTAAAAAAAATGAACTCAGGAACAATTTTCGTCATGCAACATGGATTGGATTCGTGTCAGCGAAACGCGAGATGATCTCTGGCGAAACCGTGCGGTTGACAAGCACCAACACGCAGCGCGACTTCAAGTCGATCTCACGAAAAATGAGACCAGTTCGGCGTTTGACCGCCTAGGTGTCACGTCGACGCTCCAAAATCGCAGGTACCACGAAAATGCGAGCGTTGGAGATCTCTCCCTGCTCATCTCTGCACGGACTACCCGTGGGTAGCGGTAACTTTGACTCATGATATCCGAAAAAATAAGTGGGTGACCCCAAAAATTATTGATATATCCGTAATCCTCATGATCTAATCAACACTTCTCTATCTTTTTGTCAACATCTGTAACCTAGATGTAGATACATTACTTGGTCGAAGTCTTTCGATGGTGATCTTCGAGCCCTTCTAGGAGCCCTGTGTTAAAACTCTGAGTTTCAACAATTTTTATCTTTCTCATTTAGTCCATGACCTGGTCTGAAACTTTGCATACATGAATAAGGGTACTTCCATCTACCATATACTACAAGATTATTTTTTTCTGTAGCCTACGATTCGTACTAGAGCCACCTTAAATTCCTGGTAAAGAGAGAATTTTTCTTTTCGCGCGAAAGACTGTTCAGCACTATTGGCGAGGCTGCCGCTCCTACATGCACGCACACGCGACGTTCACACACTGTTTCATTATCGATCGCGAATGCACGCACGTGTGCCAGAGGCCCGCGACGAGAGAATTTTTTTTTCGCTCGAGAGACTGTTCAGCGCCATACGCAATGCAATCACTGAGGGCCGGTTGTTTCATCCCCGAGTAAAATTTATCTGATGGGTAACCAATGTAAAGATACAAGGTTATCCGTCAGATCAATTTTACCCGAAGGTGGAACAACCGGCTCTGAAACAAATATACAGTCGAACGAGTCGAACCTCGCTGACTCGAAATTGAAGGGAAGAGCTAATTTTTTTCGAGTAATAGAGTTTTCTTCTTATCGAAGTTTTTGAACTAACGGAAGTCCTTGCAAGGGAAAAAACTGAATCTCAGACTTATATGAGGTTTTCGAGTTAGAGGTTCGAGTTAACGAGCAGGTTCCACTGTAATATAAAGGCATATGCTGGAACTCATTTCCAAGATTTCTTAAAACCCTATTCTAGAATTTTGAAAATTCGAAATTTCGAACACAGCTGTCTTTCTTTCTGGCTCTCTCTCTCTTTCTCGCTCTCTCTCTCTCTCTTTCTCTCTTGGTCTCATGCTTTCTCGCTCTCTCTTTCTCGCTCTCTCTCTCTCTCTCTCTTGTTCTCCATCTACATAGCCGACATTAACGACGTTATCGCGCATTGCTCTATCGTTAAATACGCAGACGATTTGCAGATATACGCCCACTGCTCTCCTGACGGCATTGCCGAATGTGTTGCTCGTGTTAACGAGGATGTAGCACGTATCTGCGCCTGGGCGGATAACAATCGCCTGCGGCTCAACCCCGCGAAGACTCAAGCAATGCTCCTTGGTTCTGCTCGTGTGGTGAATGCTTTGAGGCAGGCTGGAATCCCAGAGATCGTTGTACGGGGCACGGCTACTCCATACGTCGACTTAGTGAAGAATTTGGGTATCCTAGTCACTCCAACTTTGAACTGGCGGGAGCAGGTTACTAATACTCTCAATCGAGTTCACAAGACGCTATACCAGCTAAAGGCTAACGGGCAGGCTCTTACTATAGAGATACGGCGTCTCCTTGTCTCCTCGCTCATCTTTCCTCTCATTGACTACTCCTCTCTTCTTCTGCTCGATATTACCGTCATAGAAGATATTCGCCTGCAACGTGCGCTCAACGCTTGTGTCCGATTCGTCCTAAATGTCCGGAAGTACGAACACATTACGCCTTACTATGAGCGATTGAAATGGCTCAAGGTTTCGGAACGTCGGAACTACTTCCTGGGAGTCTTCACCTTTCGTGCTCTCAAGTATCGAGTTCCACCATTCTTCCCTTCCCAATTAACATTACGCACTACCATATCAAGGCGGGAGCTGCCATCTCGTGCACCGTCATCCGACTTAATGACGCCTGCATGTAGAACAACAGCGTACCAAAAATCGACAATTGTATCCGCTATCAGTTTTTGGAATTCTCTCCCCCCGAGAGTGCGGGACGTGGCCTCTCTAGATACTTTTAAGGAACGACTGCACGAATTTCTCATCTCCTCAAGATAATAACAATTCCTATTCTACTCAACTACATTTGTACATTTATACCCGGAAACTCGATTTATACAAACATGCGGAAATCCAGATCTAAGCATAAAATTAGAATTTAATTAATATTATTATTTTTAGTTATTTAACTATTTCTTAATTATGTATACTCACTCACTCTGTAACGCCGTTTATACCCACGGGTCTCTACCCCAGTATAATAAAGTCATGTTCTATTCTATTCTATTATATTCTTTCTCCGTCTCTCTGTTTCTTGCTTTTTCTCTGTCTCGCTCTCTCTCGCGATTATATATTCTATGCACTCGTCCGTTACACACGAACACGACGGTTATCCGCTAAAATGAAGGTTACAGCATCGGTCTGGAGTAATTATATAGCCACTGCCAAAATATTCTGGGATGTAAATTTTGAGAATTTATAGATCATAAAGTTTGTAACGGGGAATGTATTGAAAGTAGCTACAATTACTTTAACACTTATTACCTCAAAGTTGTTCAAGCAGTCTCTAACAAAAAAAAAAATATGATTGAATAGAAAGGAGATTAAATTGTCGATGACTCTCACGAAGTGGATCCTAATTTTTTTGTAAGCAAATATTTTTTTTTCAAAAACTTCTCCTAATTTGATGTACAAAAGGTCTTAAAGTAATATAATAGCTATTATTGCCAATCCGTTTCCGAAAAAAAATGTTTCATTAAAGAAAATTTCAAAAAATGCTCATCTTATTTGACGATCATCCCATAGCCATTCCACCATATAAATTGCAGATATTATAAAGGAAGATCATGAACTATCAGAGAAAAAAAAATCCTTTTCTTTCACGGTGCTGACCTTGAAAGCACATTTTTTGTATGAAAACACGGTTTTGTGGGGTAAACACTACACCTAAAGCAAAACTGATATTTTTTTTCACAATTTCGATTTTTTTACGTCATATTTTAATATTTCTTTTAACTGGCCGTATTAGGGAATGCACAATGATGCAACAAAAGTCAATTTTCCTAAATATGGAAATATTAAATAATTTTTTTTCTCAAACACACAGAGTGACGAGGCTATAATTTTGTAAATAATCACTTTTTATAACATATATAATAGGATGGGAGAACGGCAAAGGAATCACAATTTTTGACCCAAAGACCTTGCCAAAGATAAATGGAATGTGCCTTATATATTTAATTTTTTTAGACGAAAATAAAATGTTATCAAAGTACGGAATAACAGTATTCGTGGACATTGTATCATTTTCCAAGTAACTGGCTACAAAAAGTAGCCTAGAGGTACTGCGAAATAGCAGACGACAAAATGTATACGCTTGGGATCTCGTGATTCGACCTCTCTCTCTCTCTCTCTCTCTCTCTCTCTCTCTCTCTCTCTCTCTCTCATACGTTGCCCGCTCGGCAAACCGCACACATCCGCGCGCTCTCGTCGGCGATCTTACGTGTCCGTCACACAGTGAGCCGGTGGGACACTGATGCATGGCTATGATTGGCTGGCGCTATGTGGTGTTCGGACGGCGCGTCTCCGGCTCGTGTGTGTGACCGCACACGGCTCACGGCTTTCCTTGTGTCATGGGCCTTCTCCCCACTTTTCAACAACCGATTGAGAATGTGTGGAATTACCTCGAAGAAAACATCCGAACGAGACGAATTTTCGATAAAGTGTCTTAAAAGGATGTATGAGCACTAGCTTCACGATCATATAAAAATCTGAATTTTTTATATGGTGTAGCAGAAGTTTATAGGATAAAACCTGACAAATTTCAAAGTGGGTAAACGACTCTTTATGCGAGTAATTGATTCGCGAAATCAAGATATTTCTCCCAAGCCATATACGAATTCTGGGCTGACGCAACTTTGAAACAGAAATTCGTATCTTTCACGATCAGATACGATCAATATTAAAACTGTTAAATGTTCAGAAAACTATCACGATTACATACGTTCCATAAAAAATGGGGATTGACGAATCTTTTGACATACAATTATCGATTTTAAGGATATTTTTCGCGTGGGTCGGATAATGAACGGTCCGACTCTCTTGTTTCATGCGTGCCCCTCGCTCACCCGCGCCGACGTTTTCACTTATTCCCCGCCACCTTGTGCTCATACATCCTTAAGGATGTATGAGCACGAGTACATCCTTAAGGATGTATGAGCACGAGCTTAACGATTAGATAAGAATCTGAATTTTTTATATGGTGTAGCAGAAGTGTATAAGATAATGCCTGTAAAATTTCAAAGTAGGTCACCCACTCTTTACGCGAGTAATTAATTCGTGAAATCCACATATTTATCCCACACTAACCCGTTCTTCTAGCCTCAAAACAATATTTTTTAAGAGTCTATACTTTTTTACTGTATGGTTGAAAATTTGCAGTAAAATATATGTTATTCTTCATACACTAAACTACTTTTGTGCCAAATTTCAAGAATTTCTCATTACTCCTTCATACATTTTGGTGACTGAATATCCTGAAAGTGCTCATTTCGTAGTGTATAAGCCATATTGCTCGTATGCAAAATTCGCAATTTTTGATAAACGATACCTTGAAAACGGTATGGTGAAACAGTCTCAAATTTCGCAGAAGTATTCTTCAATACTTTTTTTAGTTTTTCACAAAAATTCATTAAATTGGCTTTACTTTCGATCTGTGTTAGAACTACCTTCTTCGACTATCGACGTATAGTATGGACTGTGCGATCTCAACATAAAACATAAGGGCCTTTAAGAGTCATCGAGCGAGGGCATACGAAGCGCTAAGTGGACAATAAGCGAACTAAGATTTGTAGAGAAACGTATTTTTCGGATTTCGCCGAAAATATGATAGTATCGCACGATTGAATATAAAAAATATATTCGTTCGACTAGTAAGAAATCCCGTCTGGTCCTCCGCTCCGTGGAAATTTTTTTTTTGAAGCACAATAAATTATCGAAAACTCGAGGCAGCTGTCGTTCGCCCCCACTCTTTTTTTGCCAATTGATAAATACATTTTATTATGAATTTCATGCACATCTGCCACTCTTCACCGGACCAGACGGAGCTGCTTGCCACTTTATTGCACTTCTTAAAAAATAATCTAGCTTGTTTCGTTCGAAAACAAAGCGATAATCCGAAAAATACACACGGAGACGTCAAAGCCGTGCTTACGCCTATATGACAGTACATGTTAAGCATTTCACAGTTCCGGCTACTAACGCTAGGTTCGCTAGTCACGGTTGTCGGTAAGAGCGGAGAAGCAGCAGTGATGGCGTAAGCGTAAAGTGAGCCCTGAGATAAAATAAGCTTTGAGGGTCAATGGAGGCAATCGGGGCCCTTCATGAAACATGCGCCGCCACTGTAACATTTTACATCCTACCCTGTCGACATCCGTAACTTTTTGCTGAATGCATTGGTTGACATATCTGCCGCAAGCGGCGCTAACTTCGACATGCATGTTTTTCAAATTTTTCCGCGAGAGGCGCTACTCTCGATTCTGAGTTGGTCACGTGTGCTCGATGACTCTTAAAAAGTGTCAGCTAGAGTTAGACAAAGAAGGAACGAGGTGGTAGCCTGTTGCTCTCTCAATCTAAAAATTGTCTTGACTGTGTTGATTGCTGCGTAGAGCGCGCTAGGGACGTAATAGATGTGGGGAAATACTTAGGGATTTTTATTGCGGCGACTGGATGTAATAAAACCTTGAACACGACAGTTAAACTTTGAGATCGTTGACTTTATTAATCGTAATAGGAACCAATATATATCTATCTATATCGCGAAAACGTCGTTAGCTCTTGTTCCGCGTGTCGTCGTCCAAGCGTCTCTAAACCTCGTGAAGTTGCTCACCGACGCCACGCTTGATTTCTCCGTGAAGTTGCTCACCGACGCCACGCTTGATTTCTCCAGGGGGATCGTTCCCATTCGTCGTTGCGACGATGAGTTTTCATTGCTCGATGTGTTGGTAAAACCGTACGCTACATCACCCCCCTCCAAGCAACCAAACCGGGTTGCGTAATAGCATCTGCGTTTACGACCAGGGTATGTCTTTGGAGGAGTATCCGGACGCGGAGTAAGCGTAATTGGAGTTGGAAAAAACGTAACTTTTTTTTTTACTTTTTCTGGATTATCTGGAATCGGTGTTGCCGGCGACTGCGAGATCGGAGTTGGTTGGACTGGCGACGTAGACCGCGACGATTGAGCTTGAGAGTACGAATCTGTTGGTGTTGGCTGCGACGATTGAGCTTGAGAGTACGGATTTCCTTGACTAGGCGAATTTTCTTGACTAGCTGAATTATTCTCGCGTGAACCCGCGTCTGACTCGAAGAATGCCGGTTTGAGGCGCTCTGTAGATACCGTGACGTGTTCTCCATTGACCAGAATCTCGAAAACGACGTCAGAAACCCGCTTTAAAACCTCGTAGGGGCCGACGAACGGCTGTTCGAGCGACTTCTTCGCATCGTTCTTTAAAAACACGTGTGTGCATTCATACAGATTCTTGTGTGCGAATGGTTTTCGTTTAGAATGATGCGCCGTTGCGACGGGCCGAATGTTACGCATGAACGTACGTAGATTCTGGACGTAGATTTGTTGATCGTCATATACCTCGTGGTCGACGAGAAATTCGCCGGGAATACGAAGCGTCGTTCCGAAGACCAGTTCTGCCGAAGAAGCCCGAATATCTTCTTTGATACTCGTTCTGAGTCCCAGAAGTACGATGGGAAGAGATTGTACCCAGTCGGTCGTATCGTGGCACATAATCGAGCATTTCAAAGAACGATGCCATCGTTCCACTAAGCCGTTTGATGCCGGATGATAGGCTGTCGTGCGTGCACGTTTGGCTCCGATAAACTTGACGAGAGCCTCGAAGATTGCCGATTCGAATTGTGCACCGCGATCGGTCGTGATTGTCATCGGCGAACCGTAGCGAGAGACCCATCCAGCGAAGAAGGCATCGACGACGGATTGAGCGGTGATATCCGGGATTGGAATAGCTTCGGGCCATCTCGTGAACCTGTCGATTATCGTGAGACAATACTTGAAACCTTTCGAAGACGGTAAGGGTCCGATGATATCGACGTGAACGTGTGCGAAGCGCACATCCGGTACCGGGATGTGTTGCGGCACGTTATGATTATAACGTGAGACTTTACTGCGTTGGCAGGGTAGACAGGTGCGAGCCCAATTGAGAATTTCTTTGTTCATCGCTGGCCAAACAAATTTCTTTTGGATTAGCGATTTGGTGGCTCTGCCGCTCGGATGAGAGAGTCCGTGGGTCGCGTCGAATACTCGTTTCCGCAAGGACGCTAGAATATAAGGGCGAGGCATCGCCGTTCGAAAGATCGCAAAAGATCGTTTTTTTACCGTTGTCAACTCGAACAGGACGTAGAATGAGAGACGTATTTGAATTCAACAGCTGCTGGAGTTCCTCGTCTGTTCCTTGAGCTGTGACGAGATCTTCCGTGGAAAACAACGTTGGCATCGAGATTGCGTCGATCCTCGAAAGAGCATCAGCAACCGTATTTTCGACACCACTGACGTGGACGATATTAGTGGTGAATTGACCGATGAAATCGAGTTGACGTAGCTGACGCGACGAAGCTTTGTCGCTGCGTTGCCGAAAGGCATAGACGAGAGGTTTATGGTCCGTCTTAACCACCAGAGAACGTCCTTCAACCATGAATCGGAAAAAATGCAGGCTAGAAAAAATAGCAAGTAGTTCGCGATCGTACGTACTATAATTTCGCTGTGTCGGAGAAAGTTTTTTTGAATAAAAACCGAGCGGCTCCCATTTTCCCTCGCAAAGTTGTTCGAGAAAGGCGCCCATGGCGGAATCCGATGCATCCGTCTGGAGCGCTAAGAGCGCGTTGTCTGAGGGATGAAAGAGCAATGATGCCTTTGCAACCTGAGATTTGCAATCGGCGAATGCTTTTTCCAAGTCTGGTGTCCAATCGATTGGTCGTTTGTCATTTTTCTTCGCCCCAACCATGTATGCGTTCAGTAATACCTGTGATTGTGCGGCATTTGGAATGCACCTGCGATAAAAGTTGATTATTCCGAGAAAACGACGAAGTTCCGAAATGTTACTGGGTTTTTTATAGTCTACTAGCGCCGCGACGCGATCGGGGAGAGGGCGGGTACCGACCTCGTCGATCTCGTACCCGAGGTAGCGCACACGCGATTGTCCAAAACTGCACTTTGCCACGTTAATGCATAAGCCGAATTGTTTCAGACGTTCGAAAACGATTCTTAAGTGGTCATTATGTTCCGCGAGATTTTTCGATGCCACGAGTATGTCGTCGATGTAGCAAAAAATAAAATCGAGGTCGCGAAAGATACTGTACATGAATCTTTGGAACGATTGAGCCGCGTTGCAGAGCCCGAACGTCATCACAGCGAACTCGAATAAACCGAACGGGGTTATCACGGCCGCTTTCGGACGGTCTTCTTCTGCAACTGGGATCTGGTTATAAGCTCGTGCTAGATCGATTGTCGAGAATACAGAACAACCGCGCAATTTGTGAGAAAAATCGTGTAAATGTGGAATTGGATACTTGTCGGCTTCCGTGACGTTATTGAGACGCCGATAATCACCACAGGATCGCCATTCCCCGGATTTTTTTTTAACTTGATGTAAGGGGCTGGCCCACATGCTGGTCGAAGGGTAGCATATTCCGAGCGACACCATCCGTTTGAAATCGGCCCTCGCAGCGTCGAGTTTTTCTCCAGAGAGTCGTCGAGCACGTTCTGACACGGGTGGTCCGGCAGTGACGATGTGGTGTTGCACGCCATGGTTCGGGAGGTCTGAAAATTGTATCGGTTTTGTTATCGCCGAGAATTCTTTAAGCAAATTCCAAAATGGGGCGTCGTACGAGATAGTTGAAACCGAACGATGCTCTTCGTAGGACGCGGTGCCCAGAGAAAATAGTTGCGTCTCGACGTCTATGAGACGTTTGTTTTTGAGATCCACGAGCAAGCCGAAATGCGACAAAAAGTCCGCGCCAAGAATTGCACGCGAGACTTGAGCGATCGTGAACGACCACGCGAAACTTCGACGGAGATTCAAATTGAGTGTCATTTGTTTTTCACCAAACGTATCGATAATCGAGTTGTTGGCAGCGTAAAGTTTAATCTTCGAAGGTATCGAAGAAACACCGAGAGCAAACGACTTAGGTATAATGGAAATGTTCGCGCCGGTATCGACGAGGAAATGGAGTCCCGATTCCTTGTCGATAATAATCAAACGGTACTGAGTCTCGTCGTTGCCGCCGGCCGCACCGATAAGCAACGACGAAGTTAGTTTTCCGAATTCGAGGCACTCGTTGACCAAGAGCACGGGTCTGCATTTGTGGGCCCGCTCACCGAATTTGGCATGATAAAAGCAGAATTTATTTCCGTTGAAGTTATTGTCGTTGTTTCGACCATTGAGAGGCGACGGGGAACGTCCACGCGAACGACTGCGACCACGGCTTTGCGGATTCTTTTCTCTGAAAAACTTTTCCATACGCTCTGTAAGAGCGTTAATCGAACGAACGATTTCGTTTTGATTAGCGTTAGGCGGCTTAGCCGCGACTGCGTTGATTTGAGAAGGCCGCTGCAAATCCATCACTCGGTCTGCGAGTAGCGCGAGATTGTTGAGGTTTGTCTCGTTTGATGCTGCGAGGATAGCACTCACCTGTTGTGGTAATTGTTCCATGAACAATGACTTGAGCAAGGTATCGTCGCCGTGGCTCGCTGAAAGGTTCCGCATATGCTGCAGGAAATGAGAAGGCCTCTGATCGCCGAGCATTTGTCCTTTTAGGAGTCTTCGAATTTTGCTTTCTTTCGTCTCAGCGAATGATTGAAGGATTCGCTCTTTGATCGCCTCGTATTTTCCTGCCGCAGGTGGATTTTGAATTAAATCTGTAACGAAAGGCAGAACGGCTAGATCGAGGTTTGCGAGCAAATACTGATATTTGGTCTCGTCTGTGGAGATTCGGGCGATTCCGAAAGCTGCTTCCACTTGGTGAAACCATATCGCCGGCTCGTGTCTCCAGAACGGAGGTAATTTGGCGATTCTCGACATGTGGACTTCCGGTTGAGCTACCTCGTTCTGCATGGTGTTTGCGTTGGAAAACTGGATAATCGGACGAAAATAATTACTCGACGGTGTAAGTAGACGGAGTCGAATTATCCACGCACCAGAACAGATGACGATCGCGCGAGAAAAGTTCGAGATATATCCGGATTCGCGGTTCGCGACGCGACACGCGGTGATCGAGGCTTTTACGGGGAGAGCCGAAACACGATGATAAAAAAAATAAAAATCTTGTAATTCACCCAAAAACGCGAATGCTTGCGACAGTCCGAGCAAAGTTTATTCGTGCGATAAGAAAACGAGTCGGGGAAAACGCAGAGTGGTCGGCGAAAAACACGCGGTGAAAATTCGCACACGAGGCGAGGGCGGCAACACTGAAAAAAAAGTTTCCCGATTCGAGCCATAATTATTATTGCTTCAGCCATATTATATGGGAAAATACGCTACTGCCATACCATCTAGGTAATAAAGCCATACAAATATGACTGACACAATATCGTTGGCGTAAGCATACCACTATGTCATGACAGACATATACCCAATAGCTCCGCGAATCTGACAAGTATCTCTATTTCAGCAATACCATAGTATGGTTGAGTTCACCATCACGAGTTATGCGTATGCCAACCATACTAGTATAGCTGTCTTATAAACGCTAGCATACGAGGTAGACGAACACCAGCCATACTAGTATAGCCGAAGCAAGCATATACAATGTTGTTTCGTGGATAGCAGTTTTGTCAGTGTAGGCAGAATTATTTGTATACCAACAATACTAGTAGAGCTGTTTTATAAACGCTAGCATACGAGGTAGACGTACCAGCCATACTACCAAAAGAATATGGCTGAATTATAAATTCATTTTACATAGATAAATTACAGGATATTGTACCTACCTATACTCGTATAGGTAAGTATATATAGTAGGGGATATTCGGGTCACAGTAAAAATTCAGCCAATATGTTTCATAATCATGAATATTTATTTTAATCATCTGTTATCGATAATGATATTCATACATAAATATTTTGCAAAAGAGACTTGATTTTTAGAGCTAATGAAACACACCTGGAAGTTTGAGAGAATCCATGGCCCGGAGACATATGATACTCTCCTTGCAGGAAAATGACAGTTGACCTAACCTACAAAAATTCGCTTGTTATACGATTGGCGTTTATATAACAGGAAAAATAGTCCTTTTTTACATATTCCGTAGATAAGTGAGAACAGACTTACCTTCAAATGTTGGTATAAGCTCATCAAGATTCCGTTCGTTCAGTTTTTTCTTCACAAACTCGTTCATTATCAAATTTTGCGTAGTGAGGTCTCGTTTTCGCGCGAGGCAGAGGCATAGACACCACGCGTTAACAGATTACTGTAGGTGTTCCAAAAACGTAGTATAGTTGCGCGAGCCATATCAGTATAGCTATGTGTCACAACGTTATTCTCGCAGCCATACTATATGGTTGAAATAGCTATTGGCATGTAAAAATCAGCTACTACAGCTGTTTGAACAATACAGTGTAGTTTCGCGAGCTATGTTAGTATGGCTGATTTACAAAAACGATAAATTTCCAGCTATTTATAATGACTAAGCTACTAAGCCAGACGATTGAGTGTCGTCCACAAAGGCGCAGTATAGGCGCCGTAGACAAAACTGCTTTGCCTTCACCAGCGATATTATTGTTGAATTAGAAATACTTCACTAGTCATATTTGTATGAACTTTACGGCAATCGGGATTTTCTAAAAGGGCTACTGCATTTTCTGTGTGGGCAATATTTTTTCACCAGTATACCTATAACTGGCCAACAATAACAGTATTATTGTAAATCCCGAACCATTTTTTTCAGTGAAGATGGCCGAAAATGCTCGTTGACGCGCACACACTCTCTAATTTTTTAATCACGTCGGGGTCACCAATTGCTGTGGGGAAATACTTAGGGATTTTTATTGCGGCGACTGGATGTAATAAAACCTTGAACACGACAGTTAAACTTTGAGATCGTTGACTTTATTAATCGTAATAGGAACCAATATATATCTATCTATATCGCGAAAACGTCGTTAGCTCTTGTTCCGCGTGTCGTCGTCCAAGCGTCTCTAAACCTCGTGAAGTTGCTCACCGACGCCACGCTTGATTTCTCCAGGGGGATCGTTCCCATTCGTCGTTGCGACGATGAGTTTTCATTGCTCGATGTGTCGGTAAAACCGTACGCTACATAGATACAAGAGCCCCCCGTTCCTCCGTATTATAACAGTCGCGAAACGATTTGAGATGCGTTTATTATTGTAAGCCCTCGAACATTTTCGAGTACGAAAAAGGATTATTCGTCGTCAGTGTGTCGATGGAAATATTTTTTAAATTGGAGTTTATGTCCATTTTTTTTTATCCCAACTAATCCTCAATGTATACTAAGAAAATTAAATTTCTACACAAATTTGAAGTTTTAAAATTTCAAATTTACAATGACGATGATAATTTTTTTTATTTATCTAACGCTTGCTTGTGGTCGCAATGATTCATTTGGGTATAGCTTAGTTAATTTAATTAATGTTCATTTAACTGAGTCTTTCTGTTTTATGGGCTTATCGTTTTATTGCAAATCTGAATCCGCAGTGTCACACGCCAAAATTTGTGTTGGCCCAGTACGTCACGGGCCCTACATCATATTGTTACGCTCCTGAATAGAAAGAGACGAAGACGGAGCAGCCACCGCTCGCTATCTCTTTCTAATATTCTACCGGCCTAAACGTAGGCCGGTATTCATAGTCTTATTTCTAAAACTTGATTGGTCCATACTACAATGTGGGTTTTCCAATTAGAGCACAGAGCGACACAGTGTCGACATTTCTGGTGTATTCCGTTGCTCGGATAGGCCGATTCCAACAGAAATGTCGACACTGTGTCGCACTGTGTTCTAATTAGAAAACCCATAATACGTCGAGGCAGGTCTGCACGCAGCTCTTGCGGGCTGCGTTTAGAAAAATTATTCTGAAGCAACGTGATTCGGTGCGCGGAGACCCTTCGGCTTCCACCGCCGCAGATCGGCTTTCTTCGGCTCTGGGCCGGCGGGAACCCCCACTCTGGCCGCTAAGAAAAGCCGGGACCCATAAGGAAGAACCGGTATTTTTCTATTCTTCCACGGGACGGCGGTGACCAAACGACCACACCACGTGCGCACGAGAGTGATTCGGAGTTCTTTTGTTAACGAATAATATCGTAAAGTGCGCAATTCGGGACGAAGGACACTTCACCAGGTAAGATAATTGTCCTTTCAATCACAAATAAAAAGGGTTTGTCTAAATGTATGTATACATTTTGCTTCAATTTTCTTAATTTGTTAAAAAAATACACACGCATATATGTATACGTTTTTTTTCGTTAAAACAAATTTTCAATCGTGCGTGAAAGCTACGCGAATTTGATGATACAAACGCGATATAAATGAATATACTGAAGAAACTTGTGAAATTGCGCGGTGCCGAGTGATCCGCGAAATCTACGTGTTACACACGTCGCACACGCGAAATACACGTATAACACGTGGATTTTACGAATCCCGTGGCATCGCGTAATTTTTCAAGCTTCTTCCATTTATTCATTTACATCATTTTTATATAATCAATTTCGCATAGCCTTCATGAACAATCAGCGTTTACTTAAAAGCAAATATATATATATATATATATGTATATATATATATATATATAACCGAATACTAAGTATATATATATATATAACCGAATTATGTATATATATATATATATATATATATATATATATATATATATATATATATATATATATATATATATATATATATATATATATACATAATTCGGTTGAAATGTAAATTTTACAGAATTTAAATTTTTGCTAGATAAATTAAATCGTATCAGAGTATTAAGTTCCAGAGGCATTTTAGGAAAGGTTTTTTATTTAAAATATAAATCGTGGAAACTTAGAAAAAACGTTGTTAGAATAGAAATTTTATAGAAATTTAGTTTTTGCTGGATAAATTTAACTTGAACAGAGTAATAACTTGTGGCGAAAATTTTCGAAAGTTTTTCAATTTAAAATATAAATCTTCGAAATTGAAAAAAAAATTAATAAAAAAATGCATATGTATATCTCCGGTAATATACCCCGATTTCTCGGAAAAATTTAAGTGCCGTCATTTCCGCGCTCGTCATTGTTGCCTGTCGCTGATTCAAGCGCCGACAATTGAACGACATCTCGCACGTTGTGGCCCCCAAAAAAATACATAAATGCAAAAAAAAACTCATAATGGAATAATGAATAAACATTTTATTGATTTATGAAATTCACTCATGGAATAAATATTACGATTCTCATTTTCTCATTGCTTGTTTCTCTTCGCGATGTTGTCGATGGGAAAATATGATGTATACATGTATAAAATTCAGCGAACGTTCGGGCGTTCGTAAAGGTTATGCGAATGTTGATACTACGAACACGATACAAATGAATATACTGAAGAAACTTGTGAAATGGCGCGGTGCCGAGTGATCCGCGAAATCTACGTGTTACACACGTCGCACACGCGAAATACACGTATAACACGTGGATTTTACGAATCCCGTGGCATCGCGTAATTTTTCAAGCTTCTTCCATTTATTCATTTACATCATTTTTATATCATCAATTTCGCATAGCCTTCACGAACAATCAGCGTTTACTTAAAAGCAAATATATATATATATATTATATATATACATATATACATACATACATACATAATTTCGTTAAAATGTAAGTTCTATAGAATTTGTATTTTTGCTAGATAAATTAAATCGTAGCAGAGTATTAAGTTCCAGAGGCATTTTAGGAAAGGTTTTTTATTTAAAATATAAATCGTGGAAACTTAGAAAAAACGTTGTTAGAATAGAAATTTTATAGAAATTTAGTTTTTGCTGGATAAATTTAACTTGAACAGAGTAATAACTTGTGGCGAAAATTTTCGAAAGTTTTTCAATTTAAAATATAAATCTTCGAAATTAAAAAAAAATTAATAAAAAAATGCATATATGTATATCTCCGGTAATATACCCCGATTTCTCGAAAAAATTTAAGTGCCGTCATTTCCGCGCTCGTCATTGTTGCCTGTCGCTGATTTAAGCGCCGACAATTGCACGTTGTCGCCCCCCCCCTCCCCCTCAAAGGAAAAAAAATAACTCACAATGGGATAGTGAATAAACATTCATTGATTTATGAAGTTGCCTTATGGAATAAATATTACGATTCTCATTTTCTCATCGCTTGTTTCTCTTCGCTGTGTTGTCGATGTCAAAATATGATGAATACATATATTAAATTCAGCGAACGTTCGAGCGTTCGTGAAGGTTACGCCAATTTTGATGATGCAAACACGATATAAATGAATACACTGGAAAAACTTGTGAAATTGCGCGATGCCGAGTGATCCGCGAAATCTACGTGTTACACACGTCTATTCATTTACATCATTGTTCATATAATGAAATTCGCATTGCCATCACGAACAATCAGCGTTGACCAGAAAAAAAATAGGCGCGCGCGCACACACACACACGCACACACACACGCACACGCACGCACACACAATTTGGTTTAAATATAAATATTATAGAATTTAAATTTTTGCCGGATGAATTTAAATTGAACGGAGCATTAAGATGTGGTGGAGATTTAGGAAAGGTTTTTAATTTAAAATGTAAATCTTGTAAATTTTAAAATATTTGGTTCAAATAGAAATTTTATAGAATTTCGATTTTTGCTGGATAAATTGAAAAATCGCCGTGTACCATGTTGTGGGTGCGATGAAGGGTGGTTTCTAATTTAATATGTAAACGCTGGAAATATCAGTTAAAATAGAAATTTTATAAAACTTTAACTTTGCTGGATAAATTGAATCTTTGCGGTGTATTAAATTGTGGGGGTGATTGAGGGGAAGGTTCTCGTTTAAAATATAAATCGTGGAAATACAGTTGAGCTAGACATTTTATAAATCTAACTTTTGCTGGATAAATTCACCGTTCGCGGTGGATTCAGTTGTGGGTGTGATTTAGGGAAGGCTTCTAGTTTAAAATAAAAATCTTGGAAATTTCAGTTGAGCTAGAAATTTTATAAATCTTTAACGTTTGCTGGATAAATTGAATCATTGCGGTGTATTAAATCGTGGGGGTGATTGAGGGGAGGTTTCTCGTTTAAGATATAAATCGTAGAAATTTCAGTTGAGCTAGAATTTTTATAAAACTTTAACTTTTGCTGGATAAATTGAATCTGCGGTGTATTAAATTGTGGGGGCGATTTCGGGAAGGTTTCTAATTTAAATTATAAATATTGAAAATTCCAGGTGCTATATACATTTTATTGAACTTTGACTCTTGCTGGATACATTTAAATTTTGTGGTGTATTAAGTTGTGGGGGCGATTTAAGGAAGTAACATCTTAAATATAAATCTTCGAAATTTCAGTTTAGCTAGAAATTATATAACACTTTATCTTTTACTGGATACATTTAAACTCCACGGTGCCTTAAAGTGGGGGAAATTTTGGGTAGATTTATAATTTAAAATTTAAATCATGGAAATTCAAAAGAAATTAACAATACACATATATATCTGGTAATACGCCATTTTCTCGAAAAAATTTGGTTGCTGTCATTTCCGCGCTTGTCATTGTTGCCTGTCGCTGATTTAAGCGCCGACAATTGCGCGACGTCCCGCACGTTGTGCCCCCCAAAATAATACATATATTCAAAAAAATGACTGATTATGGAATGATGATGAATTGACCGATGATGATGGAGATTGACGATAAGTTGTAAATAGACATTCATTGATGCATTAAATTCACTCATGGCATAAATATTACTATTACCTTTTTCTTATTGCTTGTTTCCCTTTGCAATGTTGTTTATGCAAAAATATGATGTATCTATATGTAAATTTCAGGGAACGTTTGAGCGTTCGTGAAGGCTATGCGAATTTGATGATATAAACACGATATGAATGAATGATATGAAGAAACCTGTGAAATTGCGCGCTGTCGAATGATCTGCAAAATCTACGTGTTGCACATGTTGCACACGCGAAATGCACGTAGAATAAGTGGATTTGCGGGTCCCGTGGAATCGCGCGATTTTTCAAGTTCATTCCTTTTTTTTTATTTACATCATGTTCATATCATCAAATTCGCATAGCCTTCACGAACAATCAGCATTGACTTAAAAGCAAATACACACACACACACACACACACACACACACACACACACACACACACACACACACACACACAACATTTGGTTTAAACATAAATATTATAGAATTTTAATTTTTGTTGGAAGAATTTTAATTTAACGGAGCATTAAGTTGTGGTGGAGATTTAGGAAAGTTTTTTAATTTTAAATGTAAATCTTGGAAATTTTAAAATATTTAGTTGAAATAGAAATTTTATAGAACTTTGACTTTTGCTGGATATTAAGTCGGTGTATTAAGTGGTGGCGGCGATTTAGGGAAGGTTTATAGTTTAAAAGATAGATCTTGGAATTTTCAGTTGAGCTAAAATTTTTAAAAATCTTCAACTTTTGCTGGATAAGTTTAAACTTAGTGGTGTTTGCATTTGTGGGGGCGATTTAGGGAAGGTTTCCAGGTTTAAATATAAATCTTGGAAATTTAAGGTAAGCTAGAAATTTTATAGAATTTTAACTTTTGCTGGAAAAATTGAAATTCAACGGAGTATTAAGTTGTAGGGGCATTTTAGGAAAGGTTTTTAATTAAAAATATTAATCACGGAAATTAAAAAAAAATGTTAGAATAGAATATTTGTAGAATTTTAATTCTTGCTGGATCAATTTAAATTTTACTGAGTATTAATATGCTTCGTGCGCGCGGCAAGGATAATGTATGGCACGGATATGGGTGACGTGTGGTTAAGCTGTGGGGGCGATTTAGGAAAGGTTCCTTATTTATAATAGGAATTTTGGACATTTAAAAACCTTCAGTTCAAAATTATATGTATATAAATAATATATATCTGGTATTACGCCATTTTCTTGGAAAAATTTGGGTGCTATTTCCGCTCCCGCCATTGTCACTAGTCGCTGATTCAACCCTTTGAAGCATAGTGACATACTGGTATGTCACCTACTTTCACTCTGTTTTTCTTCAAAAAAAAAATTCCCATAAGTTTTTTCCGAATTGACGTGTTGATTCACCCTGTCAGCGAGGACAAAGTTTCCTAGGGTTTTTTTTTCGGATTCATAGTGTATAAAATTCGAAAGCACCAATAGTTTTCAGCCGAAAAATCGAAAATTTTCGCAACCATCTACATTGATGCAGCTATATGAAAAAAATTATTATAGCACCGTTTTTTTTAGTTTTTTTAGTCATATGGATTTTGTCACGTCGAATAGATTTTTTTTTTCTCAAAAACACGGTTTTCAACGATGTTTTATTTATAATATTCGATAAAAAATTATTTCTCAGCATAATAGTTTAAAATTCTCTGAAACTAGTCTGCAATGATGCCAGTTCATGACAAAAAAAAAATTAAAATCACTATATTTACACATTTTATATGGGTTGGAAACAATAGGTATAATGCTGGTGATGATGATGTAAATATGAATGATGATGATGATGATGATGTTGATGATAATCCTCTTGTATTCTTACACGCAGTGAAAGGTACATTATATCATTTCATTTCAGTTGGAATACCAATGGCGATTCAATTATTCGGATGGTCACAATTATAATATCGGCTGCAACACAGGCACGCTACTGTTGGCGGTTTACGATGCGAATGTTTTTTTTCCTTTCGATAAACTACTTGCCTCCACAATAAAGTAATTATAATGGAAAAAAAGCTGGAGTTGTTGAGCGATCGACATTTACGTCGTAAAATAAAACAGGGCGTGACTAAATCATTGAATCGTATACAATCAAGATCACAATACGGGAATCAGTATAACGCTTTTGCACAATGTACTGCTATACCGATAGTAACTGCATGTAATCAAAAAGAAAACAATTGTGTTCAGGGAGTTTTGGGTATTTCTAACGATTTTTGTCCGCCACGTACTTCTGTCCACGATGGACAAAAGCCGTATGGGTACCACGGTATGGCTATCACTGACAGTAATTCGAATGATAATAACTATCGAATTCAACCAGTTTCGCCACTTATTTCGAACTCTTTTGACATTCCAAATTTGATGCACTCTGTCAGGGAGGAATCCTGTAGCGATACTGACGTTAGCGATGTAGTTTCCGATCACACGAGTTCTGAAATAATTGATGTTAAAGAAAACTTACGGCAGTGTGCATGTAGTAATAATATTACGCACAGTGCGCTCAGTCAACTCTTGAAAGTGCTTCAACCGCGAATCCCGAATTTGCCAAAGGATGCAAGATCTTTCCTGTCTACGCCAAGGAATGTAGATGTTACTCCAATGGACAATGGTCAACTCTGCTATTTCGGTTCGCAAGTGGGATTAAGAAAAAAATTCGGACGTGGAATGGTTTCACGTGAAACAAACGTCATCAAATTAGATTTCAATGTCGATGGATTGCCCCTATTCAAAAGTAGTTCCGAATCGTTCTGGCCTATTCTATGTCGTAGTCTCTCAACAAAAGATCAATCTCCATTTGTCGTCGCATTGTTTATTGGGACGGAAAAGCCGAAGCCATTGTATACCTATTTCGAACGATTCATTGCGGAATTAAAACAACTAATAGAGACTGGAATCGAATACGAACAGAAGATTTTCAAAATCGCGATCCGATGTTTCATTTGCGATGCTCCCACTCGAGCGATGATAAAAATGGTACCCGGGCATACAAGTTCATTTGGATGTGAAAAATGTTGTAGTAAAGCGCATTACGCTAACCACAAGTTACATTATCCAGTAGATAACAGCCCGCGAAAACGAAAAGATACTGATTTCACACGCGAAAATAATAATGCCGACAACCACATCCGGGGACAGTCACCGTTACTCGAACTAAACATTGGACTTGTGACACAATTTCCACTCGACCCCATGCATCTCATTTTCCTTGGTGTGATGCGAAGATTGCTAGTATTATATTGGATAAAAGGGCGAAAAGAGCGTCGAAAAACTAAAATTTCGCCAAAAATATTACGTGTCGTAAATGACAAAATCAGATGTAGAATCCGACCGAATATGACGTACGAATTCCCACGAAAACCACGGCCCTTGAATGAAATTAAACGTTGGAAAGCAACGGAATTCAGAATGTTTATGCTTTATTACGGACCAATTGTGTTGTTTGATGCTTTGAGTCAAGATAAATATGAACACTTTTTATTGTTACACGTGGCCATTACGATTTTATCCAATCGAAAGTTACTCTCAATATATTTTCGCATAGCCGATGATTTGTTAAAATCGTTTGTGTCATTATCAGCAACTATATATGGATCGGATTTCGTAGTGTACAACATACATTCCTTGCAACACTTATGCGATGACGTGAAATTGCATGGGCCATTGAGCGATTTTGATAGCTTTCCGTTCGAAAACTATATGGGCACATTAAAAAGACTCGTACGTGCAAAACGACTACCTCTACAACAAGTTGCTCACAGACTGCTTGAAATCAATTCTGTTAATGCTGTGAAACATATCGTAGTACATTGTGAAAAAGAATATAAACCCCATCGAGTGTCGGCCAACACAGACACATCATTCCAATGTCAATCTTTGTCAACAAGCAAATTTAAATTATCTGTAAATTCTCCGAATAATGTTGTAGCAGTTGGTCGTCGAATATTTGAGATTGAGACGATAACTAATATCAGTGGCCAGTATCGCATTATTGGGAAACCGTATAAATATATGTACAATCTTTATAAAAAGCCTATAATATCCTCCGAATTGGGTATATATTTCGTTCGAAAGTTCAACCACTCCTGTACCTTCAGCCTTGAAGAAATCTCGTACAAATGTTTGCGATTCCCGTTTAAAGACGGTTGTGCAATTTTTCCGATTTTGCACTTAAGCGATAATGTATAAAATATAAAAACTAAGCATCGTTCACCGCTGCAGTATCTATGCGTTGTGATCAGGTAATCTATCTTTGAAAGACGAACCCCTAATTTCGCATTATTCACAACACTACTTCCAGCAACTTTTATTATTATTATTATTATTCATATTATTATTATTATTATACAATAATAACGCCACTTTCATTATTATAAAATAACGCTAACTCGAGTGATTCAAGGCCATATTGACGGCGGCTATAAATACTATAAATACTATAAAGACCTATCTGCTGTGCAGGCGGTCATTCTTAATACTGAACGTTGATATGGCAAGGAATAAAAAAATCGACGAATGGGAAGGGAAAATTGAATATTTTCGGTAAGAGTAATTGCATTAAGGTTGTTCAGAAGAAAATCACGTCTTATAAAAAAAATTTGAAATTTACGCAGTGTGTAATTGAACATTTGAACTATGTATCTGTAAAATTTCAAGTCAGTTTGGAGCTTATTTACGGAGTAAAAAAATTGCAAAGTTGGGTACTTTTGAGGCCCGACTACATAGCCTCTAATGGACAGAGCCATGCGCGATCTGAATAAACTCGCGGTATATTTAATGGTGCCATTGAACTTTTGTTAAAAAACTTAACCAAGTACTATCTGAAATATTCCGCGTCGATCAGTACCAAAATCGTTAACCTTTGGAGAATTTCCTTAAAGATATTGTAACATATGTATCAAAAATAGCATGAAAATTTATTCCGAGCGGGTGAGTGACTGACAGCGCCCGATGTATAAGCATATGAAAATCTCCCCCCACTCTGATCAACATCTAAACAACCGTAAAAGTTATCCACATTTTCCAGCTATGCCACCAGACTTTGATTTGCTCGAGTTGACGGTATGAAATAGTATATTGTGCGAGTGGGAAACAATGACGATTCTGAGTGAGTATGAAGTTTACCGCACGAGTCGAAGTTGAGTGCGGATATCACACGAACTCAGAATCGTCATTGCCCACGAGTTGCGCATAATATTTTTCCCAATAAAAACGTGAAAATAGTCGATTTTGGTCGCCTCATGAAAATGAACAAAACACGCTATTTCTCAATGAATGACGTGTACGTTGGGTTTAGTTCGTCATTTCCCAACTTCACGTCATTCATTGAGAAATATAGCGTGTTTTTTTCAGTATCAGCAAGCGGCCAAAATTCAATCATTTTCATGTTTGAGTTGGGAAAAATATTATGTGCAACTCGTGCTGGGTAATGACGATTCTGAGTTCATGTGGTATCCATACTCGCCTTCGTATACACGTAAAATAGACGTCCCTCATACATAGCGATTATACGAATTTGTTTTATGGGAATTATACGTGTCTCGGGCGGACATCGTACCTACAAATTCGTCGTGTTCAGCACGTGTATTTCCCGTAGAATATATGTATATATAGTTGTTTCAACGTTCTATATACGTATGGTTGACACATTCATTATACGGGATATCAACCACTGTGTGTTTATTGGGTAAGGACAGTCGTCTCTCGGCGACGCCCGAAACCGCACGCTCTTCGGTGGGCCTCAGCCCTATACGTAACCAGCCTGCTGCGAGGTTGACTAAAAAATACGCACGTGTTAAGGCAATAGCGATAACGGGGAACTGCGCCCTTGATTCTGGATCCTTAACAATCATTCTTTACCGAAAGGACGGCAACGGCCCTAGATCCTTGGTACAAAAAGAACAACGCAATCGAACCCAATACTCGCGCGATCACAACAGCACGAGACATACACTCATTACACGTTTTTCTAACGCTAAACCGATGTAAAATCGTAAAATAACGCAATCTTACCGTGTGGGTTTTTATGTCGTTAGGCTTTTCCCACAAGAGCTAATAAACTTTAACGTTGTTTTAAGGCCCAATTCGTGTGTTTTTCTTTAACAAAAAAAATCTACCTCATCCCCTCAATCATTCCGATTATTAAATACAAAAATACGAAGGAACTTCGCAATGAAGGACTTTCGACAATACATTCTTTCTTTGAGGAGATATCGCTCTACTCAGTACTTGTATCTCTTCGTTATCGTTCAAGCTTCAAAATGCCGCTTGGTTCATCGAGCTGGGTTGATTTTTCGATTTTTTACAGATTTTTAAAGGTGGACCATCGATTTTTGCCAATTTTTCCATACATACCCCTTGGACGAAAATTCGTCAATTTTCAAAGCGCTTTTTTCGGTATAAAAAATGCAGATATCAGAATAAATCCAACGCCATTCTCTAAGTCTACTCAAGGGCTTTCAAAACCATCCCCGATAAGCCAAAACTCGGCGATCCGGAGATGAGTTATGGGCATTTGAAATTTCGTGATTCTTAGATTTCCGAAAAAGTGGGCAAAAAGTTAAAAAAACATTTTTATCGTCATTCACGTTATTTTTAGGCTCTAGGCGATCGGAAATTTTCTGCTGATCACGAATCACATCGAGTTTGTTATGCGCAGGCCCATCCGCCCACGCATTCCTAAAATAAAAATCTCCCTCGATGTAGTTTACCTGCAACAAAAATAAGAGAAAATATAAATTAAAACCGAGCGAAGAACAGGGAAAAATACTTACCATAGAATAGTTGTGCTCGCCAGGTTGCGTAGTGGTGTACCCTAGCCCAGCGTAGACGGCGGAAGCCCTCGCATGGGTAGAACCTGTAAATGAAGTGAAAAAAGAAACCAAAGTCAATTCTTTAAATGAATAATAATATAATATAATAAAAAAGAAGCTATATATATATTCCGGATCTCATACCTATAAGAAAAGAAATAAAATCCTTGGTGCGCAGCCTATAACGTAGAATCACGAATTCCGGTGCCGCCAAATCAATCTGAAAGAAAAACCTGAAAGAACATAAAGAATTAATAAGATATACTTGTTGAAACATTCCCATGTCCAAAAAGAGGGAAAAGATAAAAATAATAAACAGTAAAGCCAAAGGGTAACGCATAGAATATATTTTGTTAACGTAAAAGTTCCTTATATGTTAAATGACTCGATTCAGAAATTACTCGTCACATATGACATATACTATTATCATCCATAAAAAAAAGAATAACCGCAATTAATAGGCAATTCTAGAGTAAATAAGGAATAGAATTTAAGATAAATATACGTACCATATATTTTAATACCGGCCGTCCCCTCGGAATATACGGAATATACGGAATCCGTGCGATCTCACAAATTACACACGACTTTAAGTTAATATTTAAATTTTACACAAATTGTAGTTCTAATTACGATTAATAATTAATATTTATAATTACTGTACACGGACACAATTTTATTCATATGACAGATCGTAGTTTAAGGTTATACCCGGGTGGATAGCCCACACGCGTATATATAATTCCCTATAGGGAATTTACGAACGCCCGGTAAAGGGAAAATTCCCCGAACTCATGTAAACCCGCCCCTTAGTCCCCGAGCGTCGCGACACGGGACATTTGAATTCTCGCGCCGGCGTGGCCCCCCACGAGCTCGGCCCAGTACACATAAGCGACCGAGAGAGGGCGGCGGCGCGGAGAGATTCTCGACCATGGACGCGACGCCGGGTGGCAATAAAAAAGCGAGCGCTAGCCACAAAAATTAGCATTCCTTCGACACCGATCAGGTGAGGAACTCCCACTGCTTAAGTGCGCCTACACTGCTTAAGTGCTCCTACACTGCTTAAGTAGAAACACTGCTCAAGTGGGTCTCCCTGACCCCTAAGCATTATTTTTGCCCTTCTTACGAGAATATTTTTCTTGAGAGAATAATACTAAAATTTAAATATTTCTCATTCAAAGAGAGAATAAATATACGAATTTTTCTCTCTCTTGAATAATAATTATAAATTTTCCAGCCGACCATTAAAGGCAAACCCGAAACCTTTTGTATTAATTTGATAAAAATAAATTAAAAGAAGAAAAAATACGATATTAAGGCACAATTAAATAATGCTTGCTTCTATGGTTAAACCCCTCTCTCTCACCCCCACAATTCAACATCGATCTCCCCGCTGAATCCGGTTCATAATCCACCGAAGGAACATCGACTCCTCCTCCAACGGCGTGATTATGACAAGTTTTTGCCGGAAATTCGAAAATTTGATATGAAAAGGCAAAAAAACGAAAAATTGCCATTTTTTAATTTTCTGAAGTTTTGAGGGTTCACTAAAATCGTTGTAACGTTCCTTCTCGAAGGAGATATAACTCTATTCGGTACTTGTATCTCTTCGTTATCGTTCAAGCTTCAAAATGCCGCTTGGTTCATCGAGCTGGGTTGATTTTTCGATTTTTTACAGATTTTTAAAGGTGGACCATCGATTTTCGCCAATTTTTCCATACATACCGCTTGGCCGAAAATTCGTTAATTTTCAAAGTGCTTTTTTTGGTATAAAAAATGCAGAGATCAGAATAAATCCAACGCCATTCTCTAAGTCTACTCAAGGGCTTTTTAAACCACACCCGATAAGCCAAAACTCGTCGATCCGGAGATATGTTATGGCCGTTTGAAATTCTGTGATTCTTGGATTTGCGAATAAGCGGGCAAGAAATTAAAAAAAAAATTCTCCTCTTCCACGTCATTTTTAGACTCTAGGCGATCAGAAATTTTCTGCTGGTCATGAATCACATCGAGTTTTTGCCTGAATTCCGAAAATTTGATATGAAAAGGCAAAAAAACGGAAATTGCCATGTTTTAATTTTCTGAAATTTTGAGGGTTCACTAAAATCGTTGTAACGTTCCTTCTTGAAGGAATTATCACTCTACTCAGTACTCGTATCTCTTCGGTATCGTTCAAGCTTCAAAATGCAGCTTGGTTCATCGGGCTGGGTTGATTTTTCGATTTTTTACAGATTTTTAAAGGTGGACCATCGATTTTTGCCAATTTTTCCATCCTTGGACGAAAATTCGTCAATTTTCAAAGCGCTTTTTTCGGTATAAAAAATGCAGATATCAGAATAAATCCAACGCTATTCTCTAAGTCTACTCAAGGGCTTTCAAAACCATCCCCGATAAGCCAAAACTCGTCGATCCGGAGATGAGTTATGGGCATTTGAAATTTCGTGATTCTTAGATTTCCGAAAAAGTGGGCAAAAAGTTAAAAAAACAATTTTTTCGTCGTTAACGTTATTTTTGGGCTCCAGGTGATCGGAAATTTTCTTTTGATTACGAATTACTGAGAATTTTTCCGTGAAATCCAATAATTCGATACGAAATGATGGAAAAACGGAAAATTGCACATTTTCTTATCGAGAATTTTTCAGGGATTCACTAAAGACGCTGTCATTTTTTTTTCCGCTGTGATTGGGACTTGATTCAGCGCTCGTTCTTTTCCCAATCGTTTGAGCTTTGAAATGAAGCTGGGTTCATCGGGATTCGAGGTTTTTTCGATTTTTTACAGATTTTCAAAGTCGGAACATCAATTTTTGCCTATTTTTCCATACATACCCCTTGGACTAAAATTCTTAAAATTTCAATCAGTTTTCCGGGGTACTTAAACTTGTCATATCAGGATGAAACGTAGGCCATTCTCTAAGTCTACTCAAGCGCTTTTCAAAATACCCCTGGAAAACGACCCTCGCATGATTTGCGGCAGAGTTACGGCTTTTTGAAATTTCGTGATATTGAGATTTTTTAAAAAGTGGGCATAAATATTGAAGAAATACGTTTTTCCGTCTTTCATCATATTTTTACGGTCCAGGTGATCGGAAATTTTCTTCTGATTACGAATTACTGAGAATTTTCTCGTGAAATCCAATAATTCGATACGAAATGATGAAAAAACGGAAAATTGCACATTTTCTTATCGATAATTTTTCAAGGCCTCACTAAAGACGCTGTCATTTTTTTTTCCGCTGTGATAGGGACTCGATTCAGTGCTCGTTCTTTTCCCAATCGTTTGAGCTTTATAATGACGCTGGGTTCATCGGGATTCGAGGTTTTTTCGATTTTTTACAGATTTTCAAAGTCGGAACATCGATTTTTGCCTATTTTTCCATACATACCCCTTGGACGAAAATTCGTCAATTTTTAAGGTGCTTTTTCGGGTATAAAAAATGCAGATATCAGAATAAATCCAACGCCATTCTCTAAGTCTACTCGAAGGCTTTCAAAACCACCCCCGATAAGTCAAAACTTGTCGATTCGGAGATGAGTTATGGGCATTTGAAATTTCGTGATTTTTAGATTTCCAAAAACGTGGGCAAAAAATTGAAAAAAATTTTTTTTCCGTCTATCACCATTCGTTTAGGCTCCAGGCGATCGGGAATTTTCTGCTGGTTACGAATCACATCGAGTTTTTGCCCGAAATTTGAAAATTCGATACGAAATGGCAAAAAAAAACGAAAAATTGCCGTTTTTAATTTTCTGAAATTTTGTGGGTTCACTAAAATCGTTGTAACGTTCCTTCTTAAAGGAGATATCACTCTACTCAGTGCTTGTACCTCTTTGTTATTGTTCAAGCTTCAAAATGCCGCTGGGTTCATCGAATTGGGTTGATTTTTTGATTTCTTACAGATTTTTAAAGGTTGACCATCGATTTTTGCCAATTTTTCCACACGAAATTTTCCAAGGGAAATATTTTCCCTTGGACAAAAATTCGTCAATTTTTGAAGGGCTTTTTTGGGTATAAAAAATGCAGATATCAGAATAAATCCAGCGCCATTCTCTAAGTCTACTCGAGGGCTTTCAAAACCACCCTTGATAAGCCAAAACTCGTCGATTCGGAAATGAGTTATGGGCATTTGGAATTTCATGATTTTTATATTTCCGAAAAAGTGGGCAAAAAATAAAAAAAAAATTTTTTTTCGTCTTTCACCATAATTTTGGCTCCAGGCGATCGGAAATTTTCCGCTGATCACGAATCCCATCGATTTTATGCCTGAAATTCGAAAATTCGATATGAAAAGTCAAACAAACGCAAAATTGCCATTTTTTAATTTTCTGAAATTTTGAGGGTCGACTAAAATCGTTGTAACGTTCCTTCTAGAAGGAGATATCACACTACTCAGTACTTGTATCTCTTCGTGATCGTTCAAGCTTCAAAATGCCGCTGGGTTAATCGAGATGGGTTGATTTTTCGATTTTTTACAAATTTTTAAAGGTGGATCATCGATTTTTGCCAATTTTTCCATACATACCCCTTGGACGAAAATTCGTCAATTTTCAAAGTGCTTTTTCAGGTATAAAAAATGCAGATATCAGAATAAATCCAACGCCATTCTCTAAGTCTACTCAAGGGCTTTCAAAACCACCCTCGATAAGTCAAAACTCGTCGATTCGAAGATGAGTTTTGAGCATTTGAAATTTCGTGATTTTTAGATTTCCGAAAAAGTGGGAAAAAAATTGAGAAAATTTTTTTTCGTCTTTCACTATATCTTTAGGCTCTAGGCGATCGGAAATTTTCTACTAGTCACGAATCACTTCAAATTTTTGCCTGAAATTCGAAAATTCGATATGAAAAGGCAAAAAAACGAAAAATTGCCATGTTTTAATTTTCTGAAATTTTGAGGGTTCACTAAAATCGTTGTAACGTTCCTTCTTGAAGGAGATATCACTCTACTCAGTACTTGTATCTTTTCGTTATCGTTCAAGCTTTAAAATGCCGCTTGGATCATCGAGCTGGGTTGATTTTTTGATTTTTCACAGATTTTTAAAGGTGGCCCATCGTTTCTCGCCAATTTTTCCATACATACCCCTTGGACGAAAATTCGTCAATTTTCAAAGTGCTTTTTTTGGTATAAAAAATGCAGAGATCAGAATAAACCCAACGCCATTCTCTAAGTCTACTCAAGGGCTTTTTAAACCACACCCGATAAGCCAAAACTCGTCGATCCGGAGATGAGTTATGGCCGTTTGAAATTTTGTGATTCTTAGATTTGCGAATAAGCGGGCAAGAAATTAAAAAAAAAAATTCTCCTCTTTCACGTTATTTTTAGGCTCAAGGCGATCGGAAGTTTTCTGCTGGTCACGAGTCACACAGAGTTTTTGCCTGAATTTCGAAAATTTGATATGAAAAGGCAAAAAAACGGAAATTGCTATTTTTTACTTTTCCGAAATTTTTAGCGTTCACTGTAATCATTGTGCCGTTCCTTCTTGAAGGAATTATCGCTCTACTCAGTACTTGCATCTCTTCGTTATCGTTCAAGCTTTGAAATGCCGCTTAGATTATCGAGCTGAGTTGATTTTTCGATTTTTTACAGATTTTTAAAGGTGGACCATCGAGTTTCGCCAATTTTACCATACATACCCCATAGACGAATTTTCGTCAATTTTTAAAGTGCTTTTTTGGGTATAAAAAATGCAGATATTAGAATGAATTCAACGCCATTCTCTAAGTCTACTCGAAGGCTTTTAAAACCCTACCCGATGAGCCAAAACTCGTCGAAGCGGAGATGTGTTATGGCTGTTTAAAATTTCAAAATTTTTAGATTTGCGAATGAGCGGGCAAGAAATTGAAAAAAAAATTTTTTGTCTTTCACGTTAATTTTAGGCTCTAGGCGATCGGAAATTTTCTGCTGGTCACGAATCACATTGAGTTTTTGCCTGAATTCCGAAAATTCGATATGAAAAGGCAAAAAAACGAAAAATTGCCATGTTTCAATTTTCTAAAATTTTGAGGGTTCACTAAAATCGTTGTAACGTTCCTTCTTGAAGGAGATATCACTCTACTCAGTACTTGTATCTCTTCGTTATCGTTCAAGCTTAAAAATGCCGCTTGGTTTATCGAGCTGGGTTGATTTTTCTTTTTTTTACAGATTTTCAAAGGTGGACCATCGATTTTCGCCAATTTTTCCATACATACCCCTTGGACGAAAATTCGTCAATTTTCAAAGTGCTTTTTTGGGTATAAAAAATGCAGATATCAAAATGAATCCAACGCCATTCTCTGAGTCTACTCAAGATCTTATAAAACCATCCCCGATAAGCCAAAACTCGTCGACGCGGAAATGAGTTATGGCCGTTTGAAATTTCGTGATTTTTAGATTGCGAATATGTGGGCAAGAAATTAAAAAAAAAAAATTTTCCGTCATTCACGTTATTCTTAGGCTCTAGGCGATCGGAAACTCTCTGCTGGTCACGAATCACATCGAGTTTTTGCCTGAATTCAGAAAGTTTGATATGAAAAGGCAAAAAAACGGAAATTGCCATGTTTTAATTTTCTGAAATTTTGAGGGTTCACTAAAATCGTTGTAACGTTCCTTCTTGAAGGAATTATCACTCTACTCAGTACTCGTATCTCTTCGGTATCGTTCAAGCTTTAAAATGCCGCTTGGTTCATCGGGCATGGTTGATTTTTCGATTTTTGACAGATTTTTAAAAGTGGACCATCGATTTTTGCCAATTTTTCCATACATACTATCAATATCTTCAATTGAATCAAAAAACTTCAAAATTCTGACAATTTGATACAATTTTTTTTTTTTTTTAACTCCGTTGGTGATAACTTTCTGGCATTCATTATTATTATTATTTTTTTTCATATCTTTTGTGCTTTCAATATTTTTTTTTTTTAAATAATATTGTTAAATTTTCGTATACGCATGAAAATCCTGAAGGCACTCGCTTGAACTCCCTTGCGTGAAATTCCTCGCCGTTATTTTTTGATTTAGTCCTCACTGCTTGTGTCCGATTTGAGAACCTTATGCATGCGTTTTTTTTTGCACGCCTCGATACTTTTTTTGTCGCCGCCGAATCTTTGAAAATTGAGTCGTCGCTCTCGGCGACGCCGAACGAATCCTACGAAAAGTCAGAACAATGATTGCGGTAGACCGCAAAAACAAACAAAAAATCGTAAGGGATATTCGTAAGGGTTGAAGTCTTACAATGAAATATCCGTATGGATCCGGTGAATTTTTGCGTATTTTTTCCTTTTTGCTCGTCTTTCCTTTACCCGTCGATGGTCCGGGGTTGTCTGACTCTGACTCCACGACAAGGGTCTGCGAAAAGGAGGGTTAATTTTTTTTTTTTTCTTCGCGTGTTCTCGGGTCGCTCAAAATAAAACCTAATTTTATCCAGTTGTCGAGATAAGAGATTTCGAAATAATGAAAATTACATGGTCCTGTACAATTACTGATAAGAATTTTTTTGTTTTTTCAATTTATCAATTACTTTATTGTTATTCGTTTAATTATTGTTTTTTTATTACTCAACTTTTACATTTTTACTTTTTTAATTGAGAATTAAAAATTTTCTTTTTCAGTACCTGATATTCTTTGACATCTGTAACCAATACTATTATGTGACCATCCTATTTTCCTATTTCCCTATTCCCTATTATGCAACGAAAACCTATTTTCGTTGCATTCCAACGATGCAAATTTCATCATTTGAAATTTTCATTGTTTGGCACTGACGTAACTTTTGTTGTATATAACAAAGAATAATATAGATATTGAAAATATAAAAAAAGTATTTATTTTTATACTTTTCAGTTTTTTTTTAAGTTGGTTTCATTTTTCGTAATTCTGGTGTTTATTGAACTTACCATGAGTTTCCTCAGACGTCGACCGGGTAGGAAAGAGTGAGTGAGAGGGTAAATGAATAAAATAATGCACGATTTCGCGACAAGCAATGTGTGCTTGCCTCGGCGTAAAAACCCTCACGGAGTAGAGGGAAAAGCCGAAGCAAGACAAATATTTATTAAAACACAAGCAGAAGGCACAATACAAATAATAATTGACAGTATCGGGTGCGTTTATCAATAACGGAATTGGATGATCATTCAATGAATAAATATCGTTAGCTTACCAAATACGCATAAAATACCTGGGACGCACCAACTCCCGACGCCCTGGCCGAAGCGGGGTCCGGGGAGCGCCCAAATTGGCCCACAGCCGGTGCAAACAGTGTTCCCGACGTCTCGGTGACCACACTGAGATGCTAGGGCAACGGGTTCGTTGCCGCAATGACGCTCGCCCACGTGGACGGGCACCCCGGGTCACCGGCGGATGCACCGCGTCCTCGTCTTTCCACCCTAACACGCGCGAATCTTAGAACTACGCGAAAACACGATAAGCACGCGCGGACCTTAATGCTACGCGAAAACGGACGATAACCGAAATGGGGCCCCAAACACGCGCGAACGTGGTAACACAAAGGGATGACGAAATCGCGACGCACGGGAAACCTCAACACGTCCTGCCTATTCGAGCGCTCGATTCTAACTCTCTGACGGTATCGACCCCCCACGAACCATGCTGACGTGAGCCAAGGCATGGGGCACGAATTCGGCAGACCCCCCTCCCGCATAGCAAGCGCCGCCACGAGGCTGCGACCCCCAACGTCGCGAGGCCCGAGCGGGCCCGCGAAATTCGAGCGCGAACATCTGGCAAAAAGTAAATTCTGGAAAAATTTCAGAGAATTTTCTAATTTCTCTAACTTTTCCCTGATTATTCCAGATTATCCATATGCGTAACAACCATGATTGCTATTCAATCAGTTCCATAGCAAATCTTCAAACAACTTCGGAACCACAAAATCAAATGACTTGAAATTATTATGTATCGTTCCTCATCTAACTAGCGCAGAATAAAAAAGGATTACTCGCAAGTATCCCGGGAAAAAATGCTTTTACGTAGATTGAATTTCGATCTACGGAGATGAAATTTCGATCTGCGTAGATGTGAATTTTGGAAAATCCTCGTCTATCTCGATATCCGTATATCATTGTCCGCACAATTCAAAAACTTCCCAGCGGTTTGTAACGATTCGCAACGATTCACCGCGACTCGCTGGTAGCCTACGCGGACCCTTGAAGTAACTTGGGTCACTGCGTGAACCAGAGGCTGCGTATTTTTTAATTAAAAAAAAAGAAGTACTTTTTTTCTGAATTGTTATAAATAATCGATCTTTGAGAATAATAACTCGAATGTTATTTCGATAGAGGATAGTTCGACAAGCCTGGCGTTATACGTACCGGCTTCTGGGTACGCTCGCGAAGAGAATAAGTTTTCTTCCGGTCAGAACCATTACCGTCGTCGACTCTGCTGAACCGATCGTTGTATGTATCGTTCTCCGACGCATGACGAATTCGCGGTGGGACGTCCGCCGTCTTTCGTCCTTTCGTCATGGTCAAGAGCTGAGAAAAAAAAACAAAAAAATTTGTTATATTTTGCATCGACGAGGACCAAACTTTTTTTTGCTTCTTCTTTATCAAAATTCCCGAAATAAGGACATTTTGGTTTGATCCTTTTTCGATAAAATAATTTTACCTGTTTCTCGAGTCTCTCTCACTTTTCTTTATACGAGGTAAGTTCCTCCTCTAGCTCCTTTAATTGTTCCTGAGACTCTTGATCCCGAAGCTCGTATTGATGATTTTTCCGCAAAATTGCGTCATATTTTTCCTACAAAAAATTCGCTTTTTTTCTGAATTGTTATAAATAATCGATCTTTGAGAATAATAACTCGAATGTTATTTCGATAGAGGATGGTTCGACAAGCCTGGCGTTATACGTACCGGCTTCTGGGTACGCTCGCGAAGAGAATAAGTTTTCTTCCGGTCAGAACCATTACCGTCGTCGACTCTGCTGAACCTATCGTTATATGCATCGTTCTCCGACGCATGACGAATTCGCGGTGGGACGTCCGCCGTCTTTCGTCCTTTCGTCATGGTCAAGAGCTGAGAAAAAAAAACAAAAAAATTTGTTATATTTTGCATCGACGAGGATCAAACTTTTTTTCGCTTCTTCTTTATGAAAATTCCCGAAATAAGGACATTCTGGTTTGATCCTTTTTCGATAAAATAATTTTACCTGTTTCTCGAGTCTCTCCCACTTTTCTTTATACGAGGTAAGTTCCTCGTCTAGCTCCTTTAATTGTTCCTGAGACTCTTGATCCCGAAGCTCGTATTGATGATTTTTCCGCAAAATTGCGTCATATCTTTCCTACAAAAAATTCGCTTTTTTTTTCTGAATTGTTATAAATAATCGATCTTTCAGAATAATAACTCGAATGTTATTTCGATAGAGGATAGTTCGACAAGCCTGGCGTTATACGTACCGGCTTCTGGGTACGCTCGCGAAGAGAATAAGTTTTCTTCCGGTCAGAACCATTACCGTCGTCGACTCTGCTGAACCGATCGTTGTATGTATCGTTCTCCGACGCATGACGAATTCGCGGTGGGACGTCCGCCGTCTTTCGTCCTTTCGTCATGGTCAAGAGCTGAGAAAAAAAAACAAAAAAATTTGTTATATTTTGCATCGACGAG
The DNA here is from genome assembly GCA_963564615.1 of Rhorus exstirpatorius. NCBI lineage: Eukaryota > Metazoa > Arthropoda > Insecta > Hymenoptera > Ichneumonidae > Rhorus > Rhorus exstirpatorius. Next base: position 28,949,607 of record OY751321.1, read on the forward strand.
GACCAAACTTTTTTTTGCTTCTTCTTTATCAAAATTCCCGAAATAAGGACATTTTGGTTTGATCCTTTTTCGATAAAATAATTTTACCTGTTTCTCGAGTCTCTCTCACTTTTCTTTATACGAGGTAAGTTCCTCCTCTAGCTCCTTTAATTGTTCCTGAGACTCTTGATCCCGAAGCTCGTATTGATGATTTTTCCGCAAAATTGCGTCATATTTTTCCTACAAAAAATTCGCTTTTTTTCTGAATTGTTATAAATAATCGATCTTTGAGAATAATAACTCGAATGTTATTTCGATAGAGGATGGTTCGACAAGCCTGGCGTTATACGTACCGGCTTCTGGGTACGCTCGCGAAGAGAATAAGTTTTCTTCCGGTCAGAACCATTACCGTCGTCGACTCTGCTGAACCTATCGTTATATGCATCGTTCTCCGACGCATGACGAATTCGCGGTCGGACGTCCGCCGTCTTTCGTCCTTTCGTCATGGTCAAGAGCTGAGAAAAAAAAACAAAAAAATTTGTTATATTTTGCATCGACGAGGATCAAACTTTTTTTTGCTTCTTCTTTATCAAAATTCCCGAAATAAGGACATTTTGGTTTGATCCTTTTTCGATAAAATAATTTTACCTGTTTCTCGAGTCTCTCCCACTTTTCTTTATACGAGGTAAGTTCCTCCTCTAGCTCCTTTAATTTTTCCTGAGACTCTTGATCCCGAAGCTCGTATTGATGATTTTTCCGCAAAATTGCGTCATATTTTTCCTACAAAAAATTCGCTTTTTTTCTGAATTGTTATAAATAATCGATCTTTGAGAATAATAACTCGAATGTGTAACGGCCTCGTCCTATAGCCTAAAAAACTCTTATCCTTTCCCACGCAAACTCATCAACTTCACTCTTGCCATCAGTCCACTCTCACGCTCAAATCCCACATATCAACTAAACCCAATACTTCTTTCCGGTCAGTCATAATCGTCAGCACCTTAGCTTCAGTTTGCCCTTGGTCTCACGGGCCTTGTCCCTCCGTCTTAGTGACATCCCGTCCACTCTCACTAAGTCCTCTCCTTCCTCCAGCTCATTAGCACTTCAGTTCTTCATCAACCATCAATCAATCCAGACGTGCACTCCCAAACATTCTAATTTACCAATAAACCATCAAGCTAAAGTATCTCGAGTTCAACTTTCTTTCTATCTCACTTAACCCGTTCGACTATCACAAATTGGTGTCAGAAGTTCGATCCATCAACACGCGCACAACCAAAATTTTTTTTTTTAAATAATATTGGAAAAAAAATATCGAGGAATTAATAAAAAAACATACGAAAGTGAACGTGGAAGTGAAAAAATGTGACCCGAAAAGCAAAAACAATTAAAGACAATACAAGCGAACAACGATATATTCAACGACATTTAAAAATACAAATGAAATAATATAATTGTGAAAGTGAAGAAAAAAAAAAAAAAAATAAACTGATTCGAAAAACCAAGAAGATTAAAGCAACACACATTCAACAATACACACCAGTGAGACCGAATTTAAGAAATATACATAAGGAAATAATCGAAAAGAAGGAAGGAAGGAAGAAAGAGAAAATATCGCTCACGGAAATCTCGAAAACCATATGAAAATCGCCATTCTTCTCATCGTGGTAATGTAAGTACCATTAAATATTTAAAAATCTATTAGAATATAAAATTTTGTACAAAATAAACGAAAGAATTTTATGCTTCTGCGAGCCCTTGTGACACATGACCTATACGGCTTATTACATGCGTATTCTTGAGCGACTCAGTTACTCCATCAACTCGATCTCTTTATTTCAACGTTAGGCAAAATATAGATATTCCATTTGAATTTTTCATTTTTTTTTCTCCATCCAAATTAATTGAACAAATTTAATAAAATCAACGAATTTATTTATTTTTTCCCCGTTCTCAAAATTTTTTCTCTCTCCATTTTCTATAAAAAAAAAAAAAAAAAATCGCAAAATAAAATTTGAAAAAAAAAAATAAATAAAAAAACCCTCGTTTGCAAAAAAAAAAAAAAAAAAATTAATCCAAAATGACCATAGTGGCGTAAGAGCTTACGACTAAATTCAACAAATACATTTTTTTTTTAAATTTAAATACCGAAAACATAAGTTCAGACGATATGTCAAACAGTGGCGTCACCTTTCGCGATGTATACAACCTAATCCCCACATTCGATGGCAAAAACATACCTGTCGACCACTTTATCAAAGCATGCAAAAGAGCAATCAAAATATTACCCGAAAATGAACACGCGAAATTACTTATCATGTTACAATACAAATTAAACGGAACCGCTCTTGATTTCGCAGAAACAAAAACACATGAAACAATTACAGAATTTCTTAACGATCTTAGAGACAATTTTAGTGCCCCAATCGAATTACTTGATCTTGAATTAGAATTAAAAACAATTTCACAAAATTATAATGAGCTAGTACCAGAATACGCGACACGAACACGAGTAATTTTAAAACGAATAACAGAAAGATTAGAGGAATGTTACACCCAAGAAAGCGAAAAAGACTACCTCAAGAATAGAATAGCAGAACTAAGAAAATCGGTAACACGAGCCTTCGTTAGAGGCCTTTTCGACAAAATAGGTAGTTTTTTGATTAATCAAAACATTCAGTCCCTTGAACAAGCCATAAAAGAAGCAAGTAATATCGAACAAGAACTTTTGAAATGGAGAACAGCAATTCTTAATCGAATAACTCACAAAAATACCCACATAGAACAATCCGAGCCAGCGAAAGCACATTTCGTCGAAACACGACAGGAAATAACACAAACATATTGCGAATATCACCAAACGAACAGTCATTCCACTGCAGAATGCTCCACCATAAAGGAATTAAGAGAAAACCGGAGCAGAAGATTTAGAGATTCATTCTACCAGAACACACTAAATTTTCAAAACGAGTACCGCAGCGATTCGCGCGACCACCAACAAAATTTTCGAAATAGATACCACAACGATTCAAACGACAGAGAAAGGGATTTTCAAAACAGATATCGCGACGATTCAAATGACAGGCGACGAAATTTTCAAAATAATTACCGTGACAATTCACGAAACAGACAATATTCCGATCACGGATATCGCAGCGATTCGCGCGACCGACAATATTCTGATCATAGATATCGCAGCGATTCGCGCGACAGACAGCAAAATTATTACAGAGACAATTCACGAGATAGGTATCGCGACCACGACCGCGGAAGATACCAAAATAATCATCACCATTACGACTCATACAATTATTACAGTAACTCGGGAAACAGATCTCGAGATAATTCTTGCGACAGATACTCTAACGATAAGTCACAAAAAAGACGTAGCGAAAGTACGGAAAGACTTAAGGACCAAATTCGCGAACTCACAAAAGCCGTAGCCGAAAATCAGCACTCAAAAAACTCGAGTCCGACTTCGCGGGACAGCGCGACGCGAAGCGAATCACAAGAGCGCTCAACACCAAACCAATAAATGACAAAAATCTCGAAGTACGAAATACGTTATCACGAAATTCAGTCAAAATTCTCCATATCAGACCCCGAGAACAATCATCGGAGGAATCAGAAAACGAAACAAAAAGGTCAAGAATATCGCAAGAATTCAACAAACGTATTCGATCATCATCATCGGACCAGTCCTCTGGTAATCCAGCACGGAACAACATAATATTACTACCAGGAAAAGTTGAAGAATCGGAAGACATTGACACAGAATCAGACCAAGAAATAACATCAGACAATCAGGAACAAAACGAAGGGAGTGCACGACCCAAAATCAATCAAAAAATCGACGACAACTACGATTCGTTAATGTCAGAAGAACCAATCGAACTCATGAAAACTGAACAGGAACCGATACGGCAAATTTCAAAGGACAACCCACAGGAAAACAAATTGGAAAATGATACGGTAAACAAAGAAACGGCAAACGAACCAAGCAAACTAACTAGGAAACGAGAGGATACAACGAAATTATGCGAAAATACCGACAAAGAAGAAATGGAAAGCTCAACGCAGCAACAAGAAAATATAAAAAACTCAACGCAGCAAAAAGAAGAAAATATAAAAAAGTCAACGAAGCAACAAAAAGAAGAAATAAAAAGCTCAACGCAGCAAAAAGTAAAAAATGCGAGCCCCGAGCCGCCACCCCGGATCCCTATCGACGCTAGTGACCGCTTTGGAGGACCCAGAGCCACATGCGACGATAACATTGCTACTCACAATACTCACGGAGGACCCGGAGTCGTGAGAAACAATGACACATATAACGAAATGGCAAACGAAATGGAAAATGAAACGGCAACGAAAGAGGAAAAGTCTGCGGAACTGGAGGTTGTCCCAAACTTTAGGTCACCAACATCAGACAAAAGCGACGGAAAACGCGCGAAAAAACCGGACGCGCAACCCAACTTCAGGTCACCATCATCATCTCGGAACCTACAAGAAGAAGAGGAACGGACATTACCAACTCATGTGGAAAAACAACTCCAATCGGAACCTACAACATCGTACTCCACACGTCCAACTTCTTCATGGGAATTTAAACCAAGTACGTCGAAACAGGCCAGTTATGAGGACATCGAACCAACCTTCCGATCTCCACCAGAAATACAAGCGGTCCCAGCACCATCACCAATCACTAAACGCGGACCAGGCAGATCACGGAAAAGACCTCTATCTCAACCGCCGACGGCGGTTATAAAACGCAAACTTGGCAGACCTTGGAAAAAAAAACCATTTTCCTCATTACCACCACTAGTTGCCAAACGTGGACCGAGAAGACAAAAAAAAAAAAAAAAGAACACCGGAAAGTCCCATACATCTGGAAATGCCATTTCTAACCGACAGCGACCCCGAGAGCTCGACATCGACATAAGGTACCATGCAGAACAACACATACAAAACAAAATGCAACCAACAACGTCGGTACACGAGTCGTACAAAGCGAAGAACATCAACGGCAACGAAACTTCAAGATATTTTCGCAAAGAAACACTAACAAAAAAAAAGACACACATTACTCTATTTCATCGGAAACATTAATAAATAAGGATTAGAGAAATGACATCGATGACACAACTAGAATAAGTACACAAATAGGAACACTCGCAAACAAACTCACTAGAATTAACGGAAATAGTCTATAACTACACACATTTTAAAAGCAGGTTTTGACACAACACACAAACAAGCTAAATCTTTAGCAAAAACAATAAACAAGGAAATGTGAAACATCAACCTCGCTCTGCTCGAACTTCGAGACGACGCAGAAGTTACACGACACAAACAAAGAACCATACCCTTTATGACAGAAATCGAAGAAGCCCTTATGGAATTAGAAATCGACACAGAAACACTAAACAATGCAATCCTTTTTGTAAACTCCAGACAAATACACCCACAATTGTTACCGCCAGCGAAAACAATCTTACGCAGCGCAGAAGCTATCACGAAATCATCATCAAGCACAGAATTTTCAACACCATTAGATGCAAAACACATATTTGATATAGCGACTTTGACGAAATTAACAGATTTCACAAAAAAAAAAAAAAAAAAAATTACGTTATAAGAATTCTACTGTTAGATTTAGCACACTATTAATTATACTAGCATTTATTATGTTATAAATTTATATCGTAAAAATCCAACGTTAGATTCAACACACTATTAATTATACCAGCCTTGCGATTTGCGTTCATTAAACAATCAATACCATACAAGGTATTACTGAAAACTTCGAAGATTTTTTAAAATGGCACCTATACGTACCACCTAAGATCAAAAGCCTATTCATCATCTGCGATAACCACGAAGCACAAATCGAAACAATAGAAAATTCAGGCATTTTACAGTTAAAACCGACATGTCAATCTAAAACGAAAACAGTAATAACTAATATACTGTGACACTGCGTCACAGGCGAGGCATGAGCCTCGCCGAAGTCCGTCACCACACGCCAAAAACACCGCGAAATGTAAAATAGAATAAGAATTGACAAGCCCCGAACAATTAGCGAAACTCCGTCGTCCCTCGTCGCTCTTCTTTCACCATCCCCGCAGTCCCATCTCAACCCGATAATGTCCCCGATGATCCCGTTGCCCTACAAATCCCCAAGAAAAAGTATTAAGAGAAACCCTGTGGACGGCGAAAAAGAACCAGCTACAAGGACAAAGCCGCATATGATCCCAGTCGTCGCCGAGAATCCCACTCACACCGCCGCGCCGAGGCCCTCACACGGATAGAACACCGAGAAAAGCCGAACATCTGCGAGGGCCCGGTCGGTATATCGAGCGAGTGGGATTATTGGAAAAATCATCGATGAGCGCGAGCAACGTCACATCATACGCAAATTCGAGAGCCAGTGTCCACAGGGAGCCCCCACCCTTCCCCCTATGAGATTTGTCGCCGAGTCGACCGTCACATTCCATCTTTGGCAGCACCTTACGGGTATCAATCATCGAAGGCGCTTGCGCCTGTGACGGCGACTCCGGTGACCCAATTAGATATCGATTATTGATCCCTCCCTGACCTATCTTTACATTGCGCAAGCCCTTGATCCCCAAATCATTGCTAGATTCCCCCTACCCTTCCACCCCAAGCTGTCCCGGTGAAGAAGACGACGAGCTCGTCACTTCGGCGAGAGCGTTACTAGAGTCAAGGCGAGAATTCCCTATCCATTGTATCGAGTCACACATTACAGAGTTTGTACAGCGAGAGAGCGAGCGCGTGGCCGTGACCACCATCTTGGTTATCGAGAACCACGAGCGAGCGTCGAGAGCGAGTTGCACGTGTGGAAATCCCACCAGCGAAAAAGTAAGCCCTTTTATTAACTGCGATTTTTCCGAAGATTATTTGCAACAATTTACCCTGTTTTTTTTGTATCAATCCGTGAGTGTGTGGTGACGCAGCGCGACCCTCCCTTCTACACTTTCGCGATTTTTCAAGCCCGTCGTCCCCATTTTCTCTGCTTTTTATTTATTGTAATTTCCCCTGTTTAATTGCGAGTTTGATTAAATTTTCCATTTTACCGAAAACCCGACGTGGGTAATTATTAAGAGGCCATCGCGCCGGGAAATCCATTGACCCTGAGATATTGTAGCCCCCCCCCCCCCCGTTTTTTTTTCTTTCTTTTTGCGTTCGAGTCTTTAGAAATATAAATTTTGTCGATCTATATCGACTGGCGCCCAAAAATCAGTAGTAACATTTTAGTTCTTTTTGCGTTCATTTTTTTTATTTCAATCCTTGTTAAACACGCGTCCTCGCCACGCTCGAAATTGTCGCGTGGGCGAGTCGCCTGATCTCCCTTAATAAATTTCAGTATACTTTTCTTTGCCTACTTAATTTTTTTTGTAGATAGACTTCCCCTTTTTTTTTGTTTCCTTTTTTTTGCTAGTACCCCGGGTTCGCCCGGGAATAGCGTCCGGCAGCTCGGAGAGTGCCGTGACAATACATATAATTTTTATTAAAAAAAAAGCACTATTATTTTAATTGATACGCATACACATTTTTTTTTTATAAAAGATAGCTACAGATATTTCATGAAATCAAAATGACAAATAAACCTAAACATTAACCATGTAAACAAGGTGTATCGCTCAGTCGTCACAAGGACCAACAGAATCAAACCACCCAAATCCAGCCTAACACACCTTTCCTCCTACTAACCTCAAAGCTAATCAGAATTTAGACTGTTTCAGGAGAATCATCAATCAAATAAACGAAAAGCAACGACAATCGAAAAACCGGATATATCATAGCCAACTAAACAGACAAATTTTAAACCTGAAGGAAACAAAAGCACAAAAGAATCATGAAATTTTATAGTCAAATATTTCTGCGCAATACATATGATTACTTTTGCGGATACCTTACAGACCATGCCCTTCCAATATAACAAACCACTCACCACTAACACAAAAGCTAATGAACTCAGTCAGTTTCAGATCTCAGCACTTAGGAAAAATTCAAGAGAATTCATAGTCGAAACAGACAAGCATACCCACAGATTCGATACAAGCCAATGGACAAGAAAGCAAAAATCCACGCGACATAATAGTCAAACCAACAGCCTGAAGCCATCAGGGAGAAGAAACACAAAATACATACACACAAACAAAACCATTTACGAAAATATAACAAACACGTTCTTTCTCATTTCATTATATAGAATCAATTTTTCATTATATAAAATCAGAACACTAAAATATTATTGTAAAACGAATTATTGTATATCACGATGAGGAGCATCGTTTTGTAAGAGGGGGAGTGTAACGGCCTCGTCCTATAGCCTAAAAAACTCTTATCCTTTCCCACGCAAACTCATCAACTTCACTCTCGCCATCAGTCCACTCTCACGCTCAAATCCCACATATCAGCTAAACCCAATACTTCTTTCCGGTCAGTCATAATCGTCAGCACCTTAGCTTCAGTTTGCCCTTGGTCTCACGGGCCTTGTCCCTCCGTCTTAGTGACATCCCCTCCACTCTCACTAAGTCCTCTCCTTCCTCCAGCTCATTAGCACTTCAGTTCTTCATCAACCATCAATCAATCCAGACGTGCACTCCCAAACATTCTAATTTACCAATAAACCATCAAGCTAAAGTATCTCGAGTTCAACTTCATTTCTATCTCACTTAAGGATGTATGAGCACTAGCTTCACGATCATATAAAAATCTGAATTTTTTATATGGTGTAGCAGAAGTGTATATGATAAAACCTGCAAAATTTCAAAGTGGGTCAACGACTCTTTACGCGAGTAATTAATTCGTGAAATCAAGATATTTATCTCACGCCATATACGAATTCTGGACTGACGCAACTTTGAAACAGAAATTCGTATCTTTCACGATCAGATACGATCAATATTAAAACTGTTAAATGTTCAGAAAACTATCACGATTACATACGTTCCATAAAAAATGGGGGTTAACGAACCTTTTGACATACAATTATCGATTTTAAGGAAATTTTTCGCGTGTGTCGCATAATGAGCGGTCCGACTCTCTCTTGTTTCATGCGTGCCCCTCGCTCACCGCGCTCACCCGCGCCCACGTTTCCGCTCATTTCCCGCCACCTTGTGCTCATACATCCTTAACCCGTTCGACCATCACAAATGTTATTTCGATAGAGGATAGTTCGACAAGCCTGGCGTTACGTACCGGCTTCTGGGTACGCTCGCGAAGAGAATAAGTTTTCTTCCGGTCAGAACCATTATTGTCGTCGACTCTGCTGAAACTATCGTCCGCAATGTGATACGACGAGTTGTATGCATCGTTCTCCGACGCATGACGAATTCGCGGTGGGACGTCCGCCGTCTTTCGTCCTTTCGTCATGGTCAAGAGCTGAGAAAAAAAAAACAAAAAAATTTGTTATATTTTGCATCGACGAGGATCAAACTTTTTTTTTGCTTCTTCTTTATGAAAATTCCCGAAATAAGGACATTTTGGTTTGATCCTTTTTCGATAAAATAATTTTACCTGTTTCTCGAGTCTCTCCCGCTTTTCTTTATACGCGGTAAGTTCCTCCTCTAGCTCCTTTAATTTTTCCTGAGACTCTTGATCCCGAAGCTCGTATTGATGATTTTTCCGCGAAATTGCGTCATACTTTTCCTACAAAAAATTCGCTCGCGTTAAAATGTACGGAAATTTGCGATACGTGACGATTTTTTTTTTTTTTTTTAAATTCAATTATTAATTTTACCATAAGCTCCACACTTTCATTTTCCTTGGCGAATGTCAAATATGAAAAATATGGAGCTGGTCCATAATTTTGCGAAATTTTTCCCGAGGTATACGATGCTTTTCGCCCAGATTCGCGTGCTCCGGTGGACAAATATTACCATGGCTCAGCACTTCCGAACGAAGCTCCTGTATAATTTCGTTCAAGCGATTTATTTCGGCTGCTCTCGGATCTTTATTACTTTTTTCAATATTTTCTGAATGTTTATGGAAAATAATATACTTGCTCTAACTTTCGTAAATTTGCTAGTGGCACTGGACATAAAAAAAAGTCAAGGAAATACTAATATTCCTTAAAATGCTAGCTAGGTCACTACCGCACTATAAGATCCATTGACGATGCGTGAGTAATGGTTACTTCTTTAACGATATTGATCCTGCCGAAAAGTGACGGACAAATTTTCTGCAGTTTTGATATTGTAAATATGCAATATTACTTTGAAACAACGTTAAAAATTTTGAATTATTAAAATTTAATTCATGGAAAAAGCGTGCGAATTAGAAACTTGCAGATTGCTTCCTCATTTTTTTTATTTAAACCAAAAAGCTTTCTCTATGAGGAAGTCAAAGTTAAAAACCTCATAGAGAGGGCTTCGTGGTCAGGATCAAATAATGAGGAAGAAATGTGTAAAGTTTCTAATTTGCACGTTCTTTTTAAATTCATTTTCACACAGTCAGATACGCCAATTGTGTGTGCTTACGAAAAAATCGCCGATCCGTTTTGTCGATCGGCCTGTTTATCGCTAGCGTGTAAAACTCATGTTCCACTTCAATGCCCATATGCATCAAGCAAACCCTGAATCAAGCAGCCCCGGTCTTCCCTATGCTAAAGAGAGTATAGTCAACGGGAGCTCTTAATGCATGACACTCGCTTGTTTTACCGCGCTTAATTACCCCGAAGCATGTGAATGTATAGGGAACATTGTGAAAATGCTTTCAAATTGTTGCGTTGCTTCTCCGAGCAGTCCAAACCACGGGCAGACAAGGAGATTCGGCCTTGTTAAAGAGTGTGGGGAAAGATCGCTGCGCACGTTGGGAGCATGGCTTGCCGGGCGGACAGTGCGCGAGAGAGAGGTCCGGATTATGAGATCCCAAGCGTTTGTGATTACAGTGCGAGTCTCTTTCCTTTAAAGCCACGCGGTAACACTAGGGTGTTAAAAAAAAAAAAATTTCGAATTTTCATGCTCCCCCCCTCAAAAATTGATTTTTGATAGAAAAAAACATCCTTGCGAAGAGGGAGCTGTAGCTTAAGTGAAAACCACCGCTCATTGGACGTTTCCAATTATAACAGCCAATTAACGTCTATGACGAACTTTTTGGAAGAAAAAATTTGAGACCGTGAGGATTGTATTTCGAATTAAGAAAAAAAAATTTCATTAAATTTTTGTTTATTCCTAATTTCTAATTTTTTATAAAAAATTCTAAACAATTTTGAGTTGAACAGCTTTGTCCGATACCATCGTGTTCTAAATAAAATTTTATTCGTAACAATTAACAATAATCGTGGTTTAAAATTTTACCTTCCAAAAAGTTCGTCATAGACGTTAATTGGCTGTTATAATTAGAAACGTCCGATGAACGGTGACTTCCGCTCAAGCTACAGAGTTCTCTCTCTCTTTGCGAGGATGTTTTTTTCTATCGAAACTCAAGTTTTGAGTGGTGGGAGCATCAAAAAGTCAAAAAATTTTTTTTTTTAAACACCCTAGGTAACACGTTCTTTTTTTTACCTAATAATCTTAAATATTTGCTCCATCCGAAAAATGTTTTTTCATTAATTTCATCTATTTTTATCTCGCATAAACAATTGAAAATCGAATTGTGGACCAGAGTCGCTCGAAGAGCGGATCTTGGCAAATTTGTTTCTCAAAAAATCCACACGGAAAAAAATTCTCATAAAAATTGAGGCGACGCATCGATGAGCAGAAAACAAATTATAAAAATTTCAACCGATATTATAAATTATATAAAATTTGAAATTATATAAAATTTGAAATTATAAAAATTTCAAACGATAAATGTTGTCCAAAAGTATCGAACGTCTTAAAGTGTTAATATCGCCTAAAATGTACATTTTCCAAAAATCTTTCTCTCGTCGAGAAAAAAAAAAAAAAAAAAAACAAGCAAGAATGAAAAATTAATGAAAAATATTACCTTCAAGCACCAAATCGTGCTGCCCGGGTTCGAGCTCCAGGGACTGTTTGTTTTGTACTGGGCAAAAGCCGATTCCTTCTGGCCCAGAGCTTCGTAAATCTGGCCGAGAAGCTTGTGAGGTCCGGCCCCTATAATTTATCAGTAATTTGGTGTTACGCGAAATATTGAATCATAAATAAAATAATATAGAAGGGATATTAGATAAAGGGAGAAAGATCGGATGGCCCAATGTATGTGTAAAAACCAAAAAGACTCATTTATTTTAATACATTCAAATCGCTTATATAAAGTAAAAATGCACGGCAATACTCGGGAGACCTTTCCCATGCCAGGTCTCGTCAATGACTATTCGTCTTTATATCCATCCCCTAGACGCCCGTCGCCTATACTTTTATGGTCACACTCTCCTCTGTACCCTTTGTTTAAAATTTGCTCGTTTGCCTCGAGCAGAGACAAAGGGTCAAGACAGGAATGAGGGAAAACCCAGGCATTTCCTTCGGGGCTATAGTTTCAAAAGATTTCGCCACTACATTCGGCCGTCCTGACCGAATATTCGCCTCGGATATTCGTTATTGTTCGTCGTCTCCATCACTGTCAGGTAAATCTTCATAGTTGTCTTCGACCCATAGCTTCATCGAATCAGCAGCTGTCGAGGTTTGACGAGGCCCTTCGCTCTCACCAATTTTTCGCACCACATAGCGATCATTACGCAAAACTTTAATAATTTCGTAGGGCCCGAGATATTTATGAGCGAGCTTCAATCCGGGACCTTGCTGGGTTCGCTTTATCGCGACAAAATCACCTTCTCGATAAACGAAGGCCTTCTTCCTTTTTGAATCGTAATTTCTTTTGTTTTGACGCTGAATGCGCTCGATACTCTCCTTGGCCTCATCCCGCAGTTCCTTTCGGTCACGGTCGAAAGAGGTGACCAATTCATTTTGCAAAAGCTCTTTGATGGCAGGATCGTCACGGATGCGCGCAGGTATCCCGAACAACAATCGGAAAGGTGCCATTCCGATACTTCGCTGTAGCGTTGTGTTCAAGCATTGTTGCACTGCGTCTACGTATTTGTGCCATTCATCGGGTTTTGGCGCCGATAATTTTGTCAACAGCGGTATTATTGTTCGATTAATCCGTTCAACTTGGCCATTACCTCGTGGAATTCCAGTCGTAATTAAGACATGCTCGATGCCTTCGCTTTGACAATAGTCTTTGAACTCTTTTGACACAAAGGCAGACCCTCTATCGGAGACTATTCTCCTCGGATTCCCGAAAACAATCGATTGTTTTCCCAGACGGTCTACTACTTCGGCGGCGGTGGTCGATTTCGTTGCATATAGCCACACAAACTTTGAAAAAGCATCCACCACAGCAAAGATATGGGCGTAGCTTTTCTTCGTCGAAGGTAGTGGGCCCAGATGATCGATATGAAACGTATCTAGCGGCACGTCTCCCTTTTCGATAGGATTGAGAAGACACTCTTGCTTCCCTTGCCGTCGCTCCGCCAAAATACATGAGATGCAATTCTGAACGACATTCTCGACTTTCGATCGTAGCTGTGGTATCCAGTAATCGTTTTGTACTAGGGATTTAGTTTTACCAATTCCGAAATGCCCTCGCTCATGGGCTCTTCTAATTATCTGCATGTGCATTGCCTTGGGAACAACCAGACGTATCTCGTCGCGCACGTCCTTATACAGGAGCCCCCCTTGCACTACGTAACCATCGAGATTTCCCTGTTTCGCGTCGTCCAATTTTCTTTTCAACTCTTCGTCGTTTAATTGCGCCCGTCTTAATCGCATCATCAGTCCCTCGTTGCATTCGTCAATCACCAGGCACATCGGAAGCGGGTTTCTGCTTAGAGCGTCCACGTGTTGCATACTTTTACCAGGTCGATGTTCTATTGTATATTGAAATTCTTCTAACAATAGAGCCCACCGAGCCACTCGCACGCAGAGATCCCTTTTGTTCATTGTCAGCATGAACGCACGACAGTCGGTTATTATTTTGAAGGGTATACCCAACAGGTATACACGGAATCGCTCGAGTGCCTTAATAATCGCAAGAACTTCCAATTCATAGCTCGTGTATTTCGATTGTGCTGGCGTCGTCTTGTCGCTCGCATAATAGACTGGGTGCAAGAGCTGATCTTCGCTGTCTCGTTGCAAGAGAATCGCTCCATAACCATGCATCGATGCATCGGTATGTAACTCTGTATCAGCCCCCACTCGGTATATGCTCAACACGGGTCTCTCGCTCAGCAGTATCTTTAGTCTCATAAACGCATGTTTCTCGCTCGTACCAAAATTAAATTCCGTCCCCATTTTCAGCAAATTAGTCAGAGGTCGAGCAATTGTCGAATATTCCGCGATAAATTTTCGGAAATATCCGGTCAAACCTAAAAACGCTTGAATCTGTCGCACGTTCGTGGGCTCCGGAAAATGTCGCACTGCCTCTGTCTTCCGTTCTGACGGACGCACGGAGCCGTTTTCTATCGTGTGACCCAGGAACTCAACCTTTCTCTGCAGAAAACTGCACTTTTCCCAATTTATCGTCAAACCCGCCTTACTAGCCGTTTCGAGCACCCTCTCGAGACCTTCCATTCCGCTTTTTTCGTCGCTCGAAGGGATGATTAGGTCGTCCATGTATACCAGCACCGTTCCATCTCGAATCAAGCCTCTAAACACCGCGTTCACGAATCTTTGAAAAACGGACGGCGAATTGCATAGACCGAATGGTACTTGCAAAAATTCGTACTGGCCATCGGGCACGATGAACGAAGTGTATTTTACACTCGACGGATCTACAGTCACGTGGAAGAAACCGTTCTTCAAATCAAGCGTACTGAAAATTTTAGCGCCCTGCAATAGGTCTAATGTATCCTCTATCAGCGGTAATGGGTAGCGGTCTTTTATCACCTTTTTATTTAATAATCGATAGTCGATACACAGTCTGTGCGATCCGTCTTTTTTTTTAACTAACACTACTGGACTCGCGTAGTCAGAGCAAGAGGGCCGAACTATACCCTGTTTCTCCCATTCGTCGATTTGCGCATTGACAACTTCTTTCTCTGATGGCGACAAGCGCCTCGCCTTCTGATAAACCGGTTCGTCATCTTTTAGCACGAGTTTCATCTGAACGTCGGTCTCAGTCATCTTGCCTGGTTTATAACTCTCGATTAACTCCGAAATTACGCGCTTGTACTGCTCATCGCGCACGTCAATTCGATTTGCCTCCTGTTCGCTCTGTATATCGATTTGAAATATCTCTGGTCTATTTTTCTCGTCAATTACCTCGCAAATCGGCTTGATCGTGATTTTACCTTGTACGGCGCGCAATTCCACGGTATCTAGAAAATCAGATCCGATCAACAATTTCTGCCGCGACACTGTGTCGGAAACGACTCGAATTAAGATCGGGTAAGAATGCTCATCCACCGTAAGCTTCGCGCAAAATTCTCCCAACGCCGGAAGATTACTAGAACCTACTCCCGAGATTTTAATCGCGGTTGGCTCGAGTTTGGATAGTCCCATTTTCGTATACTCGTCTTCACACATCAGTGTAATATCACTCCCTGTATCCAAAAGCGCTTCGATACATTTACCGTTTATCATAACGCTCTTCATGAATTTCTTACGCGCGCCACACGCCACAGCGCGTGCGTTTCTCGATTCATCGTTCTTTTCCGTACACCCTGATGCAATATGCCCACGCTTACCGCATTTAAAACACTTAGCACCGAGATCCTTCGTCGGGCATGACGTGCTGACGTGGTCGGACATGCCACAATTATAGCAGCGCTTTGCGTTCGTCGTTTTTTTCATTCCGCTGCTGCTCACCCCGCTCTTCTCATTCTTCTCGCTATCGCCAGATTTCTCATTCTGCTCGACTTTTGACGATGTCCCGCCTCGTTTGTCCTGCCTGTAGGAACTCGTAACACCGCGATCTCGTAGCGTTATCTTGTCAAATGCTTCTAGCAAAGCATCTGTCGTGTTGAACCGTTGTATACGGGCTTGATCACGCAACGTATAGTCCGGTATTCCGTCTATGAGATAATCCAATATCTCCTCTGCGTCGATTGGCACACGGTTTCCCAGTATCATCTTGTCATGTGCGTATTCATGGAATGTTTCCTCTTTCCTCCACACACGTCCTTCAAATCTTTTCCGCATCGCGACCTTACTTTGGCGATGACGAAACATTGCCCTCAATCCTTCAATAATCGCATCGGACGTCATACCAATGTACTCGGGCCTCGAGTGGAACCACTCAAGTGCCTTCTTCTTCAGCTTCATCCCAATCAGAATTTTCGCCGAGTAGATATACAATGAGAGTTCTGGACCAAATGTGGGCGAGGGGGTGAAGGGGCGAGAGGGGAAGCCGCGAGGGGGGAAGCCGAGAGGGGAAGCCGAGGGGGGGTGACGTCATCGTTCTCGAACCTTCTGGAAGCTTCGAATAATATATATATATATATATATATATATATATATATATATATATATATGTCAATTGTTTCATTCCGGGTCTCGATTTTAGGGAAAGTTTTTATTGTATACAGAGGTATAGAAAATTACTGCGATGCTATATATATTATACATTTACATAGATGACTAACGAATTTCAAGATATTTCGAAAATGATTTGTTTAGTATTTTTCCGGTCCCTTGGTCCTGGAAGAATCGGTTTTTCATATTAGGGATTAGATGGTCCTGGAACCAATCATTAAACATATAAGAGGCTTGGAATTATTTAAAGAATAAAAAAAAAGTCTTTCGGTATATCGAGAAGTGAATGTTGAGGCTGTTATGTATGAACAATAATAATACATGCTACATACACATTTTAACATTGCTACATAACATAACATAACATAACTCTCTATATTATGCGTCACGTTATGGCACGCAGGACGTTTAAAAATGTACAATGATAATTATTCATCGATTCTTTCACGTTCTGCCTTTATCGACACCACTAAGGCCCGGTTCCACAATCGTGGTTTAAACCTGGTTCAATTTTTTTTTACCTAGTTTTAGCATAGGGTAACCAGAGTTCAAACAGTTAGACAACGATTGTGGAAGCGGGCCTATGGGGATTATATTAATCTATTAATTTTCATATCCATTGTGACTGTATGCCAAGCGACAAATCAACCATAATATTTGAGATTTTTTGTGTCTTGTCTACGAGCATCTAGTTTTTTGTCATGTTACGCGTGAATTCTTCCGAATGATTGTATCGCATATTACCAGGTCTTTGTGTATTGATACTGAATACATCCAGGTCCGGAATCCTGAAAACTCATATCCATGTGTACTTGGCAAATACAAATGCCAAGACCTTAACAATTTTTCAATGCGTTAATTTCACAATTTTGTTTATATATCTGGACTATTATTCTTGATTCTTATCTTTGGATCTCATTGCACATAATCTGCAGAGATATGAGTTTTCAGGATTCGAGACCTGGATGTATGCAGTATCAATACACAACGACCTGGTAATATGCAATACAATCATTCTGAAGAATTCACGCGTAACGTGACAAAAAACTAGATGCTCGTAGACAACACACAAAAAATCTCATATATTATGGTTGATTTGTTGCCTGACATACAGTCACAATGAATATGAAAATTAATAGACTAATATAATCCCCTTAGTGGTGTCGATAATCGCAGAACGTGGAAGAATCGATGAATACTTTCTTCTAGATATCACTTGTTGATTGATCGGGTCCCTGGCAGCACAAAAGTCAGAAAGAAGTCTGTTTGGCTTATAGTCGTATGTGATGGAACTGAGGACTGTAAGAGATCTTACAGACGTCTTTCGTACTTTTGTGCTACCTGGGATGTTATGCGAATTGAACGTTCATTTCAATTGAGTTTGCATCGCTTACTGGTAATAAGATGTGATAGAACATTTCAGAAACTGGCACGAGATATTTAAAACAGCTTATTATCCACGAGGTTCACAAAATTAGGTGGAAACTGTACCCGTGAATAAATCGCATACTTTCAGAACATTTTACATCCCAATCATATAATTCCAGGTCCTGGAACTACGCGTCTATCTTTGATGGGTTTAAATGATCGCAATGTTCATTAATGAAGGCCTCTCCTTCACATTGTACACTTTACGGACATTTGTTAAATCTCATGACTGAGCTGTGTACAACACGCGCTTCAATCCAATTTTTAAAGTATTTTACTACGTTTAACTTACGTGCTTCGTGTCTTCTTCTCTACACATGCAAAATGTTCATAATCTTGCACTATCTACCCCAATTGGCTCTTCTGTGTATGATAAAACTACGGAAACTTTTGCAGGATGTTAGTACTTCAATTGGGGGTGCATCTTGTACTTGCGGAGCAACCGCATACTTGCAGCACGTTTCTGATGGAAATTGGATACTTCCAGGACATAAACTATGCATCACGTTATATCAAACCTAATGCGTTTAAAAATATACAATGCGATTTGCTTGGTGATTATTACGATGTTCTGTATTTACTGACTCGAAAAATAAAATTATGTCCCATATTATAACGAAAAAATAAGGTTATATATAGTATGTGGTCACAAAAAAAGTTCATAACTTATTAGACATGCAGTCGTTATAATGAATATTCAACTTGATACAGAATAAACCAATCTCGTTTGTCGGGTCGGTATATCCGAAAAATTTAAACATTCGACTACCAATCTTCCTGGTACATCATACACCGAATTATCTTTTAACGTAAGGGGCAGTTTCCGTACAAAGGTCTTGGAATTATACAATTTCTATCAGAAATGTCCGGGAAGTATGCGGTTTCTCAAAAAATATATAGTGCATTTAAAACGCATTTTACATCTCGCGAAAGTTAATCTCAGCTTCACCGTACACAGAAAAGCCAATTCAGAAGTCAAAATTGCAAGAATCAAAACATTCAACATGTAGGAGAAAAACAATATTTTCCGTCTTTTTTGTAATAAGAGACAAACCAGATTATTGCTTACAGACGAAACACAGTCACAGTATGATACTTGCAAGTTTAGATCGAACCCATGCGTTATATACAGCTCAACGGCAACAGCAACAACCAACGCTGACAACCGCATAGCGTTCAATATTCAACGATCAGAATATTCACTTCATTTTCTATATGTTTGTTTGAATCGTAATTGGCACATCGTCAAAGCCAGAACATCGTGATAGACTTTCATCGGTAAACGTCGCTCTTATATAAACATATTAAAGATAAATGTGTTTTTCGGGGACTCAAGTCTTGGGATGATCTTGAAATTTGCATAGTTGGAATGCAGCGAAAATAGGTTTAAACGAAAAAATCATTTCCAATATTGTCTCGAAAATTCGAAGATCGTTTAAACCTTGTTTTCTGTTTTTTTTTTTCGCGATCTACAAAACTTTTTCAATGCTTCAAATGTACAATCGTGATTATATTCTGGTACTGTTATTTTTGTTTTTATCTCTCGATCTGACTGCACACAATCTGCAGAGAAATGAGTTTTCAAGATCTGGGACCTGGACATCCGGTGTTAATAAACAATGACATGATTTTATACGATACAATCATTCATAAGAGTTCACACCTAACATGAATATAACTCCACATGCTCGTAGACGACACACATAAAACCATCTCAGCAGAGATTGGATTGATTCGTCCTTCGTATGAAGTCACAATAAATACGCAACTTTATATAATAATATAATATCCTTTATCGATCATCCTTTTACACTTTAAATGTGCTGCGCTTCATAATGTGATGGACTTAGGTCCTGGAACTATACAGTTTCCATCAAAAATGTCCTGGAAGTATGCGATTTCTCCTCAAATAGTCGTGGCAGCCAATTCACGTTATACAGTCCGAAAACGTTATTCCAGCTTTATATACCATCCACAGAAAATCCTCTACAGAAATATAGTGCAAAACCGAGAGTATTTGTATTAGAAAATAAGACTTGAAGCTTGTAGACTATAGACAGTAAAATAGATTGGATCAAGCTGCTGCGTTACACATGACTCAGCGAGAAGATCCAACAAATACCCATAAAGTTTGCAATATTCAACAGTAGAGATGAGAGCTTTCTTTATTATAAACTTTTGTCAATCGTACTTGATAAATCTACAAATCCAAAAAATCGCGGAGGGCCTCCATATATTAATATTTAGATTCTTCAAATACATTACAGACGAACGCATAGTTTTGGGACTCAGATCCTGAACCTATAAGAGTCGCAATTTGAATGTCCTGGAAGTACGCGATTTTCACACAGAAACAAGTTACAGACCTTTTTTTATACCCGTGGCTTATCAGGTGTTTAAAACGGAATAGAGAGGTTTTGACCAATTTCATACCCTACTGAAAAAGTTCATGTGATATATCATGTAGAAAAGTACATGATAAATCACATGGTAAATTGTATGAAGTTATGACCGATATATCAGTGCACAATTTATTGTGTACTTTATTTTGTGATTTGTTACATGATTTATTGTATAGTTCGAATCCACATAATTTATTTTGTAATTTATCGTATGATTTCTCATATGGTCAGGGCTTATCGAAGAAAAAAAAATGAGGACTTCGTGCGGGATCGAACCCACGTCCGTCAGATATTTTGAAGCAGTCTCGCTACCACCTCGGCCACGCTACTTATTACATACAAATCATAGTTGGATCAAAATAAAGCTAAACTCGGTGGAAGAAAATGAAATAAATTCTGGTCATATGTGGACTTCATGATCGTCACACTGTCAACTTATATAAACAAGCGACGTAGCCCAGGCGGTAGCGAGACTGCTTCAAAATATCTGACGGATGTGGGTTCGATCCCGCACGAAGTCCTCATTTTTTTTTCTCCAATAAACCCTGACCATATGAGAAATCATATGATAAATTAGAAAATAAATTATGTGGATTCGAACTATACAATAAATCATGTAACAAATCACAAAATAAAGTACACAATAAATGTGCACTGATATCGGTCATAACTTTATACGATTTACCATGTGATTTATCATGTACATGATATATCAAATGAACTTTTTCAGTAGGGTAAAGAGCCGCCTACTAGAATATTTATATGAATCTCGATTACAGCAGGCTAGGTGGTTCTTGCAATCTCGTCAAATCTAAATAGACTGATAAAAATATGACGAACGGAAAGATTGAGGTTACCGCAGCAAGTTTGCAAAGTTTTATATTCTTTCACCATTTGGTTCCGAAGATGTATGCTAGTAAACTTTTCCAATTTAACATGGTAGGTATAGGCCCCAAAGCGGCAAACGAATCTAGAGTGCTCACGCTCTTCAAATTCTAATACTTAGAAATTAGATCAGCGAACGAAACTTTGCTGTATCGATGCAATAAACATTATTAAAGATTCTGATGTAAACTCAAATTTATTTACCATAGTGTATAATTAAAAAATGCAATTTTCTACCCCGGGAGCAGACTGACTCTCGCTTGATTCATGCGTGCCCACTCGCCACGCTTACGTTCCTGCTTATTCCCTGCCGCCGGTCGCGCAAGAACTACTTTAAGGTAATGGGAAACATCCATAAGTGTGAGAAAGATACTTCGTTCTACATCAATTTTCGATACTAAATTCTAAATTTTCGATTTTGATCCTAAATTATTTGTCGATTGAAATTTTTTTCGGATAACAACCAATGACTTCTGTATATGTATCTGTTATCAATTCAGACTAAGTAAAATAAAAAAATAAAAAAGCTACATATATTTGACCATCTGTACATCAGCTGATTTAAATTTATTTAACAACTTTTTGTGAGAAAAGACAAAACGACTTATGTAAATGTCCTTGTTTCACGTTTTTGTTCACCATTTATGGTGTTTTTGGAGGGATTTGGCTACTGTTTGCAAAGTGCTTAATATTATTTCAATGAAAAGTCACTAAATTAATATGCATATTACTCAAAATGGGCAGTCCCGGAAATCTAACTGATAGTTATGTGAAATCAACTACAAATTTGAGTGGATCGATCACGGTTCATCTGTCAAATTGCAATTCGCCCACTCAGCTTATGATCATCTTATGGTCAATCTTTTGCACATAGAAAAGTCAGGCAAGTATTTGCTCATCTGCCATCGGAAAACTTTCTCCATGTCTACGAGGGTCGAACACTGGTGTAGTGAGTCTCGTTGGACATGCAGAATTAAATTAGAGCACAGCATAGATACGGCATTCAGCATTAAAGTTCTGTCCTTTTTGTATCTTGCACTGTAGATTAAAGAATAGACGAGAAGAGAAATGCAATTTCAGGAATACCGCTATACCCATATGAGTGAAAAGAGAGGCTTTTATTCTCTAAAGTACATTTATCACACGGTTCGTATAAAATGAATCATGAATCTTGCACAAAGAGCAAACGTCAAGACACAAATCGCAGTTGCTGGAAATATCAGTGAGCATGCAAAATTCTTGGTTTCGATATTCCTATGAAATTTATCATGGCAGCATCCAAATTAAGAATTTTGTTAAGCCCACTGATACTTTTCCTCCCACTGCGACGCGTATCTTGAGACGCTTCCTGCAGTGGCTGGAAATAGTATCGGTGAGCATAACCATTCCAGGTTTGATAATATATATCATGGCAGCATCTATACCAAAAATTTCGTTTTGATAACATCGATCATGTGGCCGCATCCAACCCAAGAATTTTTTTTTGCTCATCAACACTTTTTCCAGCCACTGCGGTACGTCTCGAGATACGTACCATAGTAGCAAAGATCGAATAACAGTATGTTTACCGCAGTGGCTGCAAAAAGTATCGATGAGCATAACATTTTTGTTTTGGATGCTGCCATGTATAGTATTCGCTGTGTGCAGTGCCATACTATAGTGGCTGAGAACGACTTAGAGCACCCATGGTGGCGAGAATGCACATGTTTTGCTGGAGTCGCGTAGTGCAATTGAGGGCAATATAATAGAGAAGTCGTGGAAAGGAAATTTAAACTGTTGTGCGGAGTCATATAAGAATTTTTCCACTATGCAACTTCGGAAATTAATTTTTACGCGTTTCCGACAGCAATTTATAAAGTTGAGCAGCGCATAAACTAGATTCATTGGGTGCAAAAAACAAAGTAAAATTCTTGAGGTTAAACGTGCATATTTTGTCTGGTATGAAAAATTCAAATGTCAGGATATTACAATTCAATACAAATAAATTAATATTTTTTCCTTTTTAGTAGCTCTCATGATTGGCTACCCGAATATGCAGTGAGCACTTCGTGGGTAATCGTTCATCTACGTTACAATCAAGTCCGAGTTACGTCTTTCTTGTTCTCGATACAAGCCTTGTCGGTTGTCGGTTCGTATGACAAGACTGACAAGGTTCATGCTTAGCCTCAAATTGAGAAGGAAAAGTAGCCGTAAACCTATTTTCATTACATCGTAATATGTCGATTTATTTTTTTTTTCAACGCAGTTATAGTCAAGCTCACCTCAAAAAACTTTATGCATTTATGCAGCACGAATATAAACGTTCGTTTATTAAAATTAATCCAACAAGGTTTCGTCTATGTAAATAAATGAGAGCTATTCTACCAAAATTTGCGGAGTACAGCCGGCCGCGGCGCCACTTGGCTTCTGCACACAGCCCGTGCTTTCCAATTAGAGCACAGAGCGACACAGTGTCGACATTTCTGATGTATTCCTTTGGTCGGATAGGCCGATTCCATCAGAAATGTCGACACTGGTTTATTCTGGTTTTTTCTTATATTTTCCAAATCCGTTTTCAAAATTAAAATCGGACTATCCGTGATGCATCCAGACCTGCTTGAAAATATCGTGTTAATTTGTTTAAACTGAAATTGTGCAAAAACTAATAATCCCACAGCATCCAGTTTACGTAAAAACTATTCTACCAAAGCTGAGCTCTACTGGTGTTCCCGTATTTTTACCGTAAAATGACCGAAAAAAATTGTAACCGTAATTTCACAACACAAAATTGGATGAATAAAAATGACGTTAATTTACGGTAAAATTGCGGTATTTTTTGGTAATTATACTGAGAATTTTAATACTGGTATTTTTACATCTCCATTGGAGGTCGATTGTGTATCTTTGACGTGGGACATTCTCCTCGTCCTACCATTCTTATTGGTCCGTGGCGTTTAGTCAGCCAATAAGAATACTTGAACGAGGTGAATGTTCCAGAAGATACACAATCGACAAAGAGTCGATGTATACAGAAGATACACAAACCCCCAAGACGCGAGCGCGAAATGCGCCACGAAGAGTTTTACGATTTCGTGATATCGTGATCATTATTCGGTGTCAACGTGCCTATATTCGCGGTGGTTGGTGGTTCAGTGCTTATGGGATCACCGAGTCTATCAAGCTACTCTACTCGTTCCGATCGCTGAAGATATGATGCATGTCCCACGATGAACCCGGTAAGCGAAACATTCAATAAATAATATAATTGATTGTTAATTGCTCGTAATAGGACGCTCTCGTTTTTTTTGCTTATAAATATCAATAATAAACATTCATCGTATTTATTATTGTGTCAGTCATATTATTTAGATCTTGTACACGTTTCTTAAATAATCGATTGGGAATATAGGTTATGATATTCAATCTGATGTACATTCTGAAACACCACGTGGACGAAAACTTTGATTTTCGTGCTGAAAAGCGCAAGCAGAATGTAAAGTTGATAACTTTTAAGGATAAAAGTTGAGAAAAGTATTCTTGAGACAATTATCAATAGTCTATTTATTGTTAGTTCAAAATATATGCAGAGAACATCCCTAGTAATCTCTTCTACCACTCACATGGTGATAACCCGTGGTCACATTGCAATGGTATTTTCGAGAGTAGTTATCTTTATTTCTCCGCTATGATGGAGAGCAGTTCTCTTGATTTACGGTTATGAATTATACAAATATCTAACCTAACGAAATTTGTCACTGTTGATGAACTTTCATTGACAGCATGTGAATGGAAGCGTTGCTTGATTTTTGTTTCCATCGCTCTTTGCGCTTCGACGGAAAACATTTTCTCATGGCACAATAACTACTGTCAATATATTCTAGTGTTAAATTCCTAATTTCCGATCCTTTGTTCACAAAACTCGATCGAGTATTAAAACTCGTGAAAATTGAATATATATGTATACATACATATCGATGGTTAAATTCCATAGGGGTGTATTATCTATGCTTATACATAACCGATACGCCCCTTTGACTTTAGTATATCGATATATACATTATATAATCCATGTATAGCGAGAAAAGGTACTCTGAAAAGGTACGCATCATCGATTCTCTCTTGACTCTCGCATGAATCTTTGATAAATTTATTCCACACCCCGGTCAGTTTCGCGAACATGAATGAGAAGCTTCTGTCTCCATTTTTGAAGGACTCTTGAATTCCTCACCAAATGAAAGAGATAGTGACAAAGATGGAAGCATTATTTTCCGACTCTATTCATACATGCGACTTTTTATTCGTGTTCCACCTGACACATACCGAATGTAAAATACGAATAAATATATATATACATATTCATATACTTTTCATTGCTAGTGTTGAATTCGTGAAAACAAAGCAAATATTCACTTTTTTTTAGCAACCTTTTACTCAACTCTGTGATTGACTGTAAATAAAATGGCAATCCCGTTCATTTCACCCTTTTCACAAGTTTTTTTTATCATTCATTCTTGACGTTTATAAATAATATGGAATGACTGATTCAATTCCTTTCTATTGATAATCTACAGAGAGTTCATATGAAATGTAAATTAACTCGAGGGAAAATTCTTCTTTTGGGGGAAATTTCTTCCAAAAAGGGGCATCAATCATAAAGATTCAAGGTCCAAATCATATGTATGACATTTTTAAAACGTAGTTTCGTCCCTAATTCTTTTAAAACTTAAGTTATAAAGGTATGATTTACTATATAGAAATATGTATACTTCACAGGTTAATATAGTTGACGTTAAATTTTATTAGCTTATTTTATGAACTATGAAATCCGATGATCTTGTATTCGGAGTTTCGTATTAAATGAAGATTGGATGTACACTGCTGCCCAAATGTTTCTGGACAACAGTATAACATAATAAAAAACGAAAAAAACTGCCATTTATTATACCCACTGAAAATAAAACAATTTATTCACTTCACAACAAAAATCGTCAACAAAAAAAAATTCTTAAAAACGACTTGTAAATGATTACTTACAGTGAAAGGTATTTTTTTTTATGAGAAAAAAGTTGAAGTTTCTCGGTAGTAAAAATTTCAGTCGTTTTAAAGAATTTAGTTTTGTTGAAGATTTTTTGTAGTAAAGTGAATAAATGGTTTGATTTTCAGTATAATCTATGGCAGTTTTTTTGTTTTTTAAGTTATGCCACTGTCCGGACACTTTTGGATAGCAGTGTATCAGTGTTGTGGATAAAAATATTCAAATAAGCGTTTTTTATTTTATCGGGTAATTTAGTTTTTTTCGTCAAAGTAAAATAGTGATGATAATATTCATCTGCAAATTCCTCATTTTTACCAATATTTCAACATACATAAAAATGTATGTAAAAGTATGTGAGCTGAAGTTTATTGGAATCTTTCTAAAATGATAGAAGATCTTATGCTGAAGTTAAGCAGCGACAACACTTTCTTTCATGTAGTTGTTTTCCTGAATATAATAGTCCTGTTTTTTTTAATGTTATTATACATGGATGTATCCTACTTTTACTGAATGTTACGATATAGGGCGTTCTATGTCAAATCGACAGGATCATCACCCTCGTATTTTAAAAATTTTCTCCCCTTTTTAGTATGTTGTAGTGCGGTATAAAACAACACTCGTCACCAATTTTTAGATTTTTTTTATTAAATGACCTACAGGAAAGTAATAGGTCTCCGGGTCATGGATTCTGCACTAACTTGAGGTGCCTCTTATGCGTAGTTCTATCTAATAGGCTTTTTGTCATTCGCTTCATTACATAAAATACCCTTTTTAAGAAATTTATCAGCCCTTTGCTAGTGCTATGTACTAATTTAACCAACTTGGATATATTACTGAAACTTTGTCAGCCAATCCTAAAAAAGAATATTCCAAGTGTTAATTTACTGTATTTAATGATAGTCACTGCAGCTAGACCGATACACACTACGCACAGGCAAAGAAAAGTGAAGCGAAACAAACTGAAGTGAAGATTTATATTACATTTCGTCTATTGGGAATACGAATAGTATTTGCAAGCATGAATACCATGCATATTCCCATAAGACGAATTTTAATATAAATCTTTACTTCAGTTTGTGCTGCTTCACTTTTCTTTGCTAGATTGATACATACTACGCAGCACACCTAGACACACTAGACAGATACACACTACGCACAAGTGAATCAAAGTGAACCAAACCAAACCAAAGCCAATATTTACATTAAAATTCGTCTTATGGGAATACGCGTAGTATTCATGCTTGCAAATACTATGCATATTCCTATAAGACGAATCGTAATATAAATCTTCACTCTGGTTTGTTTTGCTTCACTTTTTATCGCTTGTTCATAGTGTGTAGCTGTCTAGCTGCAGCGACCAACATTGAATGCGGTAAGTTAACGCGTGGTATATTCATTTTTATGATCGTTTAACAAAGTTTCAATAACATATCCAAGTTGGATGGATTAGTACAGAGTATTAGCGAAGGACCGATAAATTGCTCAAAAATTGTATTTTATGTAATGAAACGAGCGACAAAAGGCCTATAAGATAGAACTGCGCATGAGAGGCTTGATTTCGAGGGCTAATGAAACACCTGCAAGTTTGAGCAGAATCCATAACCTGGAGGCTTGATACTCTCCTTGTTAGTGATTTTTAGTGATAGTCCCGATCACTAAAAATTTTCATGACAAAAAACTACGTTCTCGATTTTTTTCAAATTTTTACTGCAAATTCTTTCATAAAAAAACTAAATTTTTAACCTATATTCTAGAGTAGGCTTACGTTCACTTGTACCTTTTTTTTTTTTATATAAACTTCAAAATAATGGAACCGTACGCCGGCCCATCCCCGGTATTAGGTTAAAAATTTTGATGGTCGTGACCCTGTTATTTGACGTGGAATATATAGTCTACCAACCTGACAGACTAGGGAACTAACAGTCGTTTAGCATTGACGTGCAATCAGAAAAAGAATCATTGTATTTAATATATCCGCCCCACAATAGGAATTGTAACAATATATATATTATATATTAGATAGTATGCTTTAATTTATTTTCTAATTTATTGTGCAAATATATTCTATTTATGCAAGTGTATTCTACTTATTTATATTATGAAAGGAAATATAACTGAAATACAAAAAATTTTCTGCTTGAATTTATACATAAATGGCACTCGAAATAATTTTCTTTAGATGTTCATGATGTTTGCGTTAATACTCCTAACGGACGGGACTTATGATATCTGTGACATCGAACAGATTCGTTGTCGAAAGAGAGACAATACCTGCACGGTTAATATTCACAATCAACGGCCATGCCAAGCACGATTATTGGCTTCAAATGGTCAGTAATAATATAATAATCATCTGTGTCAAAATTAAAACTTGACAATCTCATAGCCTATTAAGGAGGTTCTTAACATCAATTGGGTGCGGCAAGGGTGATTGCGCGGTGCGGGCGACGTGCGGGGCAGGTTGCGTTCGGCATTTGTTTCACCAAATACGTTTTAATTTTATTATTTTGCCATTACCCATGCTCAATTCTGTTTGCAAGTATATTTCACAATCGGAACGGTGAAAAACTTTCTTTATGGGCAAATTATATCTATTAAGGTCTAATCTGTCGTTTAAGCGGTTCTTCGGGGAAATGTTACCGTTTTTTCACTTCTAAAATAATCTCCAATCATAGCTTCAAATACTTCTCCCATAAGATCCCACGTATAAGCGGCGTATTTATTGTTTTTTTTCTCCTCAACTAAGTGGTCAAAAAATCTAAAATAATTACGGTGTATTCCTAGTACCAGCACAAACCTCCCCTCAAATTTTAAAATCATTCTTACCGTTTTTCTCTGGGTTAAGAACCTCCTAAAGGAAAATTAAACTTGAGTAAAATTCACCAAATTGTTTGAGTATGGAACAACTTTGTCGATTCACATACATTTTAATAAGAAATATGAAATCCGTAAAAAAGAACTACCGAATGAAGTCATATGAAATTCCAACTTGGTACTTCAAGCTTTTATTTCAGCTAAAAATCCATTATATTTTAATGAATGATAATCATGATCCTCTGATACAGTTTACCGAAATCACGACAAGCAAAAAAAGTCACTGCTTTGATCGTCTGTTGTATTGCAGCCTAATAAGTCGAGACACGTACATCAGATCATACTTCATCCAGATATTTGTTCTGCACCTCATTTATCGACGTTTTTGTCAATTGTTCTGCTTTTGTGACATATAATTTCGAGTTTTAGTGCGTTTAAGCTATTCGAAAACGTAAATAATAAACTTTAATCCATTAGTTATTTATTTTGTATGTAGTTTAATTTCGGTTGAATTTGTAGTAATTGATTCATACTCAATTACTACAACCCAACCGATATATACTCTTGATATATATACTTGATTTATACTCAAGGAATTTTTCTTTAGAAACGCGCGAAACGCTGGTAGAAATTACCAAGCTTCTGAATGCTGGTTCACCAAAAGTCCGGATTAGATCGCTTACTAACAATGCGGCAGGATTAAATAATTCGTCGATTCTCGATTTTCCTCCATCATCAGGAGCTTTGTTCGATAATAACCCTTGCCGTTCAAGTCAGCCGGAGTTAGCGGTGTCACAAAAAAAAAGAAGGGACAGTCAAGCAACTGCTCTGCAAAACATGTCGCTCACGCCCGAGATATGTTATAAAAAGAACTTATATAATAACGAACAGCAGCTCACAGATGCGAATACGGAAACAGCGGCAAGAGCTGATGATAAGGAGCATAATTGTACCGTACAAAATAACGCTACGGTTACACTCGCAAACGCTCCACATGGTGATAATGTGATATTCGATGGAATCTATGAAACGGACCTTCATTTCGATGGTGATACGTCACAGACGACGTACGTTGTGTCGGAGGATATTTATGCACTCATCGATAAGGATGATTCACGTACAGATGATAAGGATCGTCAAGAGATTACTAATTTTGGAAGCTTTGAAAACAACGAATACGTTCCTATCGAACATATTAATCTCAGTGTGGAACTCACCGAGAGAGATATCGTGACAAACGAAAGTGTAGAATCGACGTATGATATAGAGCGAGGCTTAATGGATATCGATGTGAATCTTAAGGTTGTTGATACTCAAGAAGAACTTGTGAATGCTCGGGAAATGGACGGAGACAGTTTCGACGAGGGACAACAACACGTTGACTATCGTGTGGAACAGTGTACCACGGTCGAGACGGTTGTTGGTCGAGATTCTGATAAAAAAAATATGGATACAGCACATCGAGGAGTTAAAAATCAGTCAAAACGAAATGAAAGTCAAAACGTATGCGATGAAGATCGACGAACAAATTCAGACGGTGCAGCCGCAGTGGGTCGATGTATCAACAGTCCAGATGCACGCTCAGAACGAAAAATCAAAAATAAAGAACAATGCGGGACACAAAATTGGACCTCAGAAGTCGTCGAAAATGAAGAGCAATGTCATGAACAAAATGAAAGCACCGGCGATATCGATAATGATGAATGTTGCGGAATGCAAAATGTGAGAACCAACAAAAACAATACGCAAGATCTAATCAGCATGGTATTGGATATGGACACGAATCGTAAAGAGGAACGAAGTTCGAAAACATCTGTATGTAGAGGATTGCTGTTTGACAATATCAATGATATCGATCCCATCGATGAAATGAGCAGTGATGACTCAGATTACCTGCCATCTGATCACGAAAACTCCACAGATGATGATGATGATGATGATGAAAATTTCGACGGTTTCAGAATCCAAGAATCGAACTCGGGTAATAAGAAAAAAAACGCACAGAATCCTCAAAGTATATCGAATAGACTGAGCCTTTCATTCACGGACAACGTTCCCGGTTCAAGTGCTCCTGACGACACTAGATTGACGGTTGATCCGTCACGTGGGCCTGCTGGTGATAAAAAAAAAAACTGCTGCTTTTTTTGTTACACTCAGCAGTCCAAAATTGCCCGGCATTTGCAAACTGTACACAAAGATAAACCGGAAGTGCAGAAATTTATGACACTGCCAAAAAAAAGTCTTTTGCGTCGCGATGAGATTGCTTCGCTGCGGAAAAAAGGAAATTTTCTCTTCAATACGAACGCTGAACTTAATACTGGATCCCGGATCGTTGCGAGACGGCCGAATAAAAGGTTCAATAGAATCGGATCAGATTATGCTCACTGTGCGCGGTGTAAGGGTTCGTACTCAAAACTGAGTATCAGAATTCATTTTCAGAATTGTACCGGAATCAGCAGCAAGAAAAGTCGGTTGGTTATGTTGTCGTCAAAACAAATAGCTGGTATGGTTCATTCTTCGGCGAGTGACGTCGTGCGACGACGCATTGTTCCCGTGTTACGCGATGATGAAGTCGCAAGAGCCGTGCGTTATGATGAGCTCCTTATAACTCATACAAACAAACAATGTAAAAAATACAGATCAGAGCACTTCGACAAAATGATACGACAACGGTTAAGAATGCTTGGTCGTTTGCTTCTCGCCGTCAGGACTATTAACAAGAACGTTACAGATTTCGCGTCAATCTTCAACCCCGAGGTATATGATGATTGTATTACTGCTGTTAACTCCGTCGCTGGACTTAATGAAGCTACGAATTCCTATAAGGCACCGTCAACTGCATCGATGTTGGGAACACTGATCAAACAAATCGGCAAGAAGCATATAAGCGATTGTATAAAGAAGAAACAGAATGATAAAATGAAAGATGCTGAAGATTTTCTGAAACTCCTCGAAGAAGACTACACTATCAGTGTGAATAGTACCGTTTCCGAAAATCAGGCAGAACAAAGACGTCAGAAAATAATCAAAATTCCAGCGATGATCGATATACAAAAGTTACACGACTTCCTGTCACATGAACGAAAAAAAGCTTTCGATAACTTGAAAATCCAATATACACTCGAATCTTGGCGCGATTTGGCAGAATCCTCGTTGACCGCCATCCAGTTGTTCAATCGCCGCCGAGCAGGGGAGGTTGAAAGGATAAAAATCGCTGATTTCGAGCACTGTAAAGGAGTCGATGAGACGGTGGACAAGGATTTGTGGAATCAATTATCCGAAGTTTCTAAAGCTACAGCGCGCAAATATGTGCGGTTTGAGATTCGAGGAAAAAAAGGTCGTACAGTTGCTGTTTTACTGAGTTCTCAAATGTTTGAGTGTCTCAAAGTAATTATCGAGAATCGAGAAAAGGCAGGAGTACTTTCAACGAATCCCTACGTTTTCGGAATGCCTTCTAATTCTTCTGCAGTAATTCATAGGCACTTGGACGCATGTGTCCTGATGCGCAAATTTTCTGAAGTATGTGATGCAAGTGACCCGAAAAGCCTCCGCGGCACGGAATTGCGCAAACATATGGCAACAAAATGTTTGGCGCTAAACTTGAACGAACAAGATGTCGGTGAAGTAGCAAACTTCATGGGTCACTCGACTGACATTCATAAACAGGTTTACCGCCAAACCATCGTTTCTCGAGAAATCATGAAAATGTCTAAATTATTAGAAAAAGCGCAAGGTGACGATAGCGACGAAGAGGAGAACGGCGAGTATGACAGCGAGAAGAACGAGGACGAGGATAACGATGACGTAGGGAACGAGGAAATCGATCATGTACCGAATGCACGTGGTGATGATGATATTTTAGCACGAAGCGAATCAGAAGCATCCGCAGAGCCGAATTCTGACGAGTCTCTTCCCATCCGGAAAAAAACACGAGGGCGCCCTCCACCAAAAGACGGGATAAAGTCCAGTAAGAAAGGAAACAAGCGAGGCGAGATGATTACACAAACTACTCAACGCCCAACGAAGAAACGACGCTCCAGTACGTGTGTTTATTTTACAGTTGACTTAATTAATTATCATAGCAGGCTAAAATATTAATGTGCTGATTCTGCCGTACTTGCTTTGCGCCATATTATTATTTTGATATTGACAATTATTTTGATATTTACAATTATTTCGATATTTTACAAAAAAAAAAAACATTCGTGTCATATATAGAATCATTGTGCTAAGGAAATGCGATGGTTACGAATTATTTAAAAAAAATAATTATAAGATAATGATTACACCATTATTTTGTTGTTCTTGTAGGTTCTCCGCATGGCTCAGTGCGAAGAATTGCTTGGACACGGCCTGAAAAAGACACCCTGCTCAAAGAATTTGGGTCTTGCGTTAGATCGGACAGTAAAAAGTTTCCGTCCTTAAAACGCATCACCGAGTTTATCAGAGAAAATTCAATTCTCCAAGGACGAACAGCACAACAGGTGAAATCCTGGCTAAGTAATCAAAAGCAAGTTAATAGAAGATCGAATTACGAGTAAAATATTTGATTTGTCAAACGACGCATATGCTGGGTCATTACGAGATAAAAAGATAAATACTAATGTTAAAAAAATAATTATAGAAAATAATTGATGCTAAACAAAGGAAATCAGAATTTAATATTTGAGGCTGAATGGAAATTTTGAGACTGATATAATCTAATATATATATTATTACGGGAATGACCATCAGCTGCAAATCACTAACAAGGAGAGTATCAGACCTCCGGGTCATGGTTTCTGCTCAAACTTGCAGGTGTGATTCATTGCCCCTAAAAATCAAGCCTCTTATGCGTAGTTCTATCTAATATATAGGCCTTTTGTCGCTCGCTTCATTACATAAAATATCTTTTCTAAGCAATTTATCAGTCCTTTGCTACTGCTCTGTACTAATTCAGCCAAATTGGATATGTTATTGAAACTTTGTCAGCCAATTATAAAAATGAATATTCCACGTGTTTTTTTACCGCATTCAATGTTGGTCGCTGCAGCTAGACCGATACACACTACGCACAAGCAAAGAAAAGTGAAGCGAAACAAACTGAAGCAAAGATTCGTCTTGTTTCGTCTTAGGGGAATACACGTAGTATTTGCAAGCATGAATACCATACGTATTTCCATAAGACGAATTGTGATGTATATCTTTGCTTCAGTTTGCTTCGCTCCACTTTTATTTGCTTGTGCGTAGTATGCATCTCTAGTCCGTGCTGCATAGGGTGTATCGGTCCAGCGAAAAAAAGTGAAGCGATGCAAACTGAAGCAAAGATTTATATTAAAATTTATCTTATGGGAATGCGCATAGTATTCATGCTTGCAAATACTATGCGTATTCCCATAAGACGAATTTTAATATAAATCTTCGCTTCGGTTTGTTTCGCTTCACTTTTCTTTGCTTGTGCGTAGTATATATCGGTCTAGCTGCAGCGACCAACATTGAATACGGTAAATTAACACGTGGAATATTCATTTTTATGATTGGCTGACAAAGTTTCAACATATCTAATTTGGCTGAATTAGTACAGAGCAGTAGCAAAGGACTGATAAATTGCTTAAAAATGATATTTTATGTAATGAAGCGAGCGACAAAAGGCCTATATATTTGATAGAACTACGCAAAAGAGGCTTGATTTTTAGGGCTAATGAAACACACCTGCAAGTTTTAGCAGATTCCATGACCCGGAAGCTTGATAATCTCCTTGTAAAGTTTATACGTGCCTTATAAGCTTAGAACCTCGTAGACTGAAGATTTGCAGAAAATGATAGTGATTTGTCAAACCCACGTTGTTATGCTGTCAATTTCGAATGTTAAGCATAGCCGAAATATTCTTCTCAATGTAATTGAAGCCAAAAACAGATTATTTCTTTTTTTTTAACATCTGTGATGCGCAGGGTTCATTTCGTTCTCTCTAATTATTAATAATGCACAGAGTTCATGACGAAATTATAAGTGCAGTTAAAAAAAATTTTTACTTAAAATTGAGTCATTCGTAACTAGAATTAGTAGAATGTCTGATGTTTATTCGAGTAGTACTAATTCATCTAGCAGTCATTTAACGTATGTAAAAATATGATAAA
This sequence comes from Rhorus exstirpatorius, assembly GCA_963564615.1. Taxonomy (NCBI): domain Eukaryota; kingdom Metazoa; phylum Arthropoda; class Insecta; order Hymenoptera; family Ichneumonidae; genus Rhorus; species Rhorus exstirpatorius. The sequence goes on from OY751321.1 coordinate 28,984,705, forward strand.
GAATTCACTGCGTCGGTCTATCGGTTCCACTTAAGAAGATCACCGAAGGTGATATAGTGAAGGTGAATAAGTAAAAGAGGTGATATAAAGAAAAAAAAATGACTGATTAGTCTAAGCCACTCCGGTATGCAGTTAATTTCAAACGTTAAGCATAGCTGAAACATGATTCTCAATGTAATTCAAGCCAAAAAAAACATGTGATTTAATTTTTTTATTATCCTTGATGCGCAGAATTTATTTCGTTCTTCGTAATAATTAATAATATACAGAGTTTATGATGGGGATCGTCAACCGAGGATTTGCAGAATATGGTATCGATTAGTTGAAGTAACCCCATTATTCATTTAATTTCGAAAGTGAAGCAGAGCTAAAATATGCTTGTCAGTACAGTTGACGCAAAATCTACTGTGCTTTGTTTTTTTTTATTATCCATTTTTTTTTTTCATTATTATTCATAATGCGCGTAATTCATTGGTGAAATGTTGGTATAGATGAAAAAACGTTGTACTTCGAAATATCTTAGTTACAACTAAAATTAGTGGAGTACCTCATGTTTATTCGAGTAGTACAAATTGTTACAATCCGAGGATTGTAACAATATGATAGAGGATGGCAGTATTTACTGTCTTGGGCCATTATTCTTACTTATGAAGATCTTCAAAGAATGTCTAAAAATACAGATATTTTATTTTTATTTTGTATGCAGATATTTCAAAATCTAATGATGCCGTTCTGCGCAAAAGTTTTTTAGTGATATGGTTTCTAGAGTTTAAGTGATCAGAAACGTGTATGCATTAATAAAATATTTATGGCACACGGGTTCGTTTCAAAACGATATACGGCGTTCGTGTTATCGCCATCGTACTAGTAGTTTATAATTCATTTTTTTATCATGCAAGTACTGAATAAAAAAAATTTCATATTTTTTCATTTTAATTCGACGATACTGGTGTTTTTTGAAACTAATTTTGTAAGTATATTTCTGTTGACAGCAGAAGAAAATATGGATCAGACGTAGGTAAAAAAATCACACTAATTGATGAGAAAAATATATTTTCCAGGCGCGCCGCTATGCAGATCGATTACATAGTCCCAGACAACATTGTATACCAAACAGGATTCAACTTCTGGGAATAAATTTTTTTTACTTTTTGTGTAATTGGAGTGAAATAAAGCCAAAAGAAATCGTCACGGTTGAACTTAATTAAGTTATAATCTTGCAACTCAAAAATGTCTCAATTGTTTGTATTAAAAGGAGTGACAGTATAGATTTCTCGGACGTTACTGAATTTCTGTATGTAGAGGTGTTGGTTTCCCTGCCAGTTTTGCGTTGGGCACCAAGTATTATCTCACGCGACTAATAATTGCATTTTGTTTGGGTTGTAAATTGGGTTGTACTCTGTACATTGACAAAGTATTTCGCATGTCTATTATATTCATGCGAAACACTTTTAATGCAGAGTTTTATGCAGACAAGTTTAATGCAGACTTAATCAAAAAACTGAAACGAAATGAAATTCAGGTGATCCACTTGCGTCTGCATAAATCGGATACTTCCAGAACTTGAACTGCTGCTGATTATTCGCCTGCTCGTTTTTCGTTGAGTACCAAGTGATCTCCCACGAGACTTATAATAGTCATGTGAAACAGTTTTTAAATATATTCAGTGGAACAAAATAAGAAAAATGCACAATTGCATCTGCATGAAACGTATACTTCCAGGACATGTAGGATACGGCTCGTATACTTCCAGGACATTCGTGATCTCATTCGCGTAGTTCCGGACCAGAGTTCTAGAAGTATCATGCTCTTTTGAACCTTTGGGAACGAGGGAAGCTACTTAATGAATGGAACATTCGTATTCATAAAACGATTTTTCAAATGCACTAGTGACACTTACTACCGGTTCTATTATTATTATATTATTGGAAAATAGAAAATGTAACAAACCGGAGTCTCCATACAATACTCACAAGATTGAATCACTGTACAATACGGAGTACTACAAAGCTAAACGTGCTCGGTCAGTTCCCCATACTTGATAGACACTGCATATTTTCAGGTCTTGAATACTGGAAACAGATTTATCTGCAGTTTGTGTTCAATAACATTGAAAAAGAAAACAAAAACAATATTGCGGATAAATAATTAAGTTTGTACGATTCATGGATTGTGCAAGTCTCGTAATCTCGGAATATGTAGGCGTACAATGAGTTATTCCTCCCAGATATAGATAAATTGATTGGGGGCCCTCTACCTCAACAGGTATTTGAGCTAAATTACTAAATTTCCGATGTCCGCCGGAAGAATATACTGTGTTATGAAAGAGGTGACTGATCACATTGAAAACTTGTACGAGACTTGAAAAACTGGTTAAAATCCACGGGTGCAACGATAAATAGGACCTACCTGGATCTATGGGGAAATAATATAATTGCAGTTCATTTCTGATGACAGTCGCATAGTTCCAGGACCTGAGTCTAGAAACTACATTTCGCCTTATGAAAGAAAAGTCGTTTCAAAATCTACAATAAAAACGGTCATTCGATCACTGCAACTCTCGACCATTATCTGCCTGGAAAGGGAGATTACCAAGTAGATTTTATGAAGTTGCGTATGTATTCGCACTTCATGCCAAGCAATGAATCAATCAAATCTGTATGATCGTTTGTAGTGCCTTGACTGCGAGCATCGTGTATTTTTTCATGTTAGGTGTGAATTCAGCGGAATTATTGTATTACACGTTACAAGGTCATTGCTTTTAGACACTCAATACGTCCAGAGTCCATATTCTTGAGGCCGCCTTAATGGTTCATGTATACGACTTTTCATTTCACAAGCATTGCATTTTGTATGCGAGATTCACGAAAACGATTCAAGAATACAGTCTCAGGTTCCGAAAACGCGTTTCCCAGCAGTTTGAGTGTAGTCGATCCAACAACGAAAGACAATAATAATAGAGCAGCATAAAATAAAAATCATACAATTAATGCGTTCACAAAGATTTGCAGGCTCGGGTTGTGTATGTCTTGCATAGGTAATTCCTCCGAGATTTAGAAATGTTAATTGATCGTGTGTTATGTAAAGTCAACCTATATTAAAAAAAAATATAAGTTTTGCTTACTAGCAACGTATGTTTTAACTTGCGACAGGTGTTAGAGCACTGCCACAATTTATACGGTACCTGTTGGACAGCATAGGATCGTGGGAATAGGAACAGATTTGTCGAACCTGTGTCTGCGGATAATCGCATACTTCCAGGACATTTTAAATGCAAATCGTATAGTTCCAGGACCCAAGTCCCGGAACTACACACCTGTCTTTAATGTGTTTACGTGTTGTTCACGACTTAAACCAATGTTCTCGACAATGAATATTATATCGTATCATGAAGTTCAGTATTCATGGTAATAGATGGTGCAATAATAATATTTGGGTTTTGTGATCTCACTCCATGTCAACTGGTGACTTAATTAAATCCCTAAGAGGTTCCTCCTTGGTATCCAGGATTATTATTATTTTTTTTTTTCAAATTCGGTGTAAATTATTTTCAGTTATTGTTCTTTTTGACCGAATGATCGAATTCCAGATAGACATGGTGTAATCATCTATCGCAGGCTCATCAGCTCATGCATCGATTGTATACTACCAGGGCATGACAGGGAATACATACTTCCAGGTCTTTAATACGCGAAACTAATTTAACTAGAGTTTGTCTCCAATCAGATTCAAGGGGAGTAAATGAAAATAATGTTGCAAAAAAAATTGTTATTGTATGCTTGAAGCTCCGAACAAGTTTCTATAAGTTATCCGTTTCGAAACATGTTGGACAGAAAAGGATCTTGGGAATAGGAACAGATTTGTCGAACTTGTGTCTGCGGATAATCGCATACTTCCAGGACATTTTAAATGCAAATCGTATAGTTCCAGGACCCAAGTCCCGGAACTACACACCTGTCTTTAATGTGTTTACGTGTTGTTCACGGCTTAAACCAATGTTCTCGCCAAATAAAATTATATCGTATTATGAAGTTCAGTATTCATTGTAATGGATGGTGCCATAATAATATATGGGTTTCGTGATCTCACTCCATGTCGACTCTGGTGACTTAATTCAATCCCGCAGACGTTTCTACTCGGTATCTACGATTATTATTGTTATTTTTTTTAATTCGGTGTAAATTCTTCTGAATCATTGTTTTTTTAGACCGATTGATCTAATTCTAGATAGACATGGTGTAATCATCTATCGCAGGCTCATCATCTCATGCATCGATTGTATACTACCAGGGCATGACAGGGAATACATACTTCCAGCTCTTTAATACGCGAAACTAATTTAACTAGAGTTTGTCTCCAATCAGATTCAAGGGGAGTAAATGAAAATAATGTTGCAAAAAAAATTGTTATTGTATGCTTGAAGCTCCGAACAAGTTTCTATAAGTTATCCGTTTCGAAACATGTTGGACAGAAAAGGATCTTGGAAATAGAAACAGATTTGTCGAACTTGTGTCTGCGGATAATCGCATACGATCGCATACTTCCAGGACATTTTAAATGCAAATCGTATAGTTCCAGGACTCAAGTCCCGGAACTACACACCTATCTTCAATGTGTTTACGTGTTGTTCACGGCTTAAACCAATGTTATCGACAACGAATATTATATCGTATCATGAAGTTCAGTATTCATTGTAATGAATGGTGCAATAATAATATATGGGTTTTGTGATCTCACTCTATGTCAACTCTGGTGACTTAATTTAATCCCGAAGACGTTTCTACTCGGTATCTACGATTATTATTATTATTTTTTTTTTTTTTCGAATTCGGTGTCAATTCTTTTGAATTATTGTTTTTTTTTGACCGAATGATCGAATTCTAGATAGACATGGTGTAATCATCTATCGCAGGCTCATCATCTCATGCATCGATTGTATACTACCAGAGCATGACAAGGAATACATACTTCCAGGTCTTTAATACGCGAAACTAATTGAACTAGAGTTTGTCTGCAGTCAGATTCAAGGAGAGTAAATGAAAATAATGTTGCGAAAAAATAATGGTTATTGTATCTTGAAGCTCCGATCAGATTTCTATAAGTTATCCGTTCCGATAAATGTTGGACAGCATAGGATCTTAGGAATAGAAACAGATTTGTCGAACCTGTGTCTGCGGATAATCGCATACTTCCAGGACATTTTAAATGCAAATCGTATAGTTCCAGGACCCAAGTCCCGGAACTGCACACCTATCTTTAATGTGTTTACGTGTTGTTCACGGCTTAAACCAATGTTATCGACAACGAATATTATATCGTATCATGAAGTTCAGTATTCATTGGAATGAATGGTGCTATAATAATATATGGGTTTTGTGATCTCACTCCATGTCAACTCTGGTGACTTAATTCAATCCCGAAGACGTTTCTACTCGGTATCTACGATTATTATTATTATTATTATTTTCAAATTCGGTGTCAATTCTTCTGAATTATTGATTTTTTTTACTAAATCATCGAATTTTAGATAGACATGGTGTAATCATCTATCGCAGGCTCATCCTTTCATGCATCAATTGTATACTACCAGGGCGTGACAGGGAATACATCATACTTCCAGGTCTTTAATACGCGAAACTAATTAAACTAGAGTTTGTCTGCAGTCAGATTCAAGGAGAGTAAATGAAAATAATGTTGCGAAAAAATAATTGTTATTGTATGCTTGAAACTCCGTACAAGTTTCTATAAGTTATCCGTTCCGATAAATGTTGGACAGCATAGGATCTTAGGAATAGAAACAGATTTGTCGAACCTGTGTCTGCGGATAATCGCATACTTCCAGGACATTTTAAATGCAAATCGTATAGTTCCAGGACCCAAGTCCCGGAACTACACACCTGTCTTTAATGGGCTTATGTGTTGTTCACGGCTTAAACCAATGTTCTCGCCAAATAAAATTATATCGTATTATGAAGTTCAGTATTCATTGTAATGGATGGTGCCATAATAATATATGGGTTTCGTGATCTCACTCCATGTCGACTGGTGACAATTCAAGCCCTAAGACGTTTCTACTTGGTATCTACGATTATAATTATTTTTTTTTTTTTTTCAAATTCGGTGTCAATTCTTCTGAATTATTGTTCTTTTTGACCGAATGATCGAATTCTAGATAGACATTGTGTAACAACTATCGCAGGCTCATTATCTTATGCATCGATTGTATACTACAAGGGCATGACAGGGAATACATACTTCCAGGTCTTTAATACCCGAAACTAATTTAACTAGAGTTCATGTGCAGTCAGATTCAAGGAGGGTAAATGAAAATAATGTTGGAAGAAATTAATTTTTTTTGTGTGCTTGAAACTCCGAACAAGTTTTTATACGTTATCCGTTCTGATATGGGACAATAGATGGATTGTGGGACACTTGAACGTAACCGTGGTACAATTATATTCGAGCTGTATATCGGTAGAACGCGGTGTGTGCGAGTCGGTCGTTCACTTGAGACATTTGTACAAGATAATTATTTAGCAGATTTTACTGCTACAACTACACATTATGAAGTATGGATTTCTCAGGTGTCCCTTGAGATCAAATTCTGCATTTATCTGCTCAGTGTCGTTTATTGGTCACGTTTTATCTTACACAAAAAACAATAATGGTTAAAACATTATTTTTTTTATTATATTATAAGTCTTGGAAAATCTCATGATAACCGACAGGATTGAATGAATCTGAGCTCCCATGTCTACAGGTTCTCTAATCGCATACTCTCCGAACATTTTCGATGCCATTCGCATAGTTCAGGGACATGATTTCTGGAAGTATGATACGTGTAGATTGTGAAAAGTGAGATGCTAATCGATGTATGGACCATCCGACACTTTGCATTTGCAGCTTCAAGGAAGGATTTCTCAAATGCAGCAACCACCATAAACATTGTTGCTCTTACTATTATATGATTAGCAAATTGAAAATGTAACATGGCCGAACCAGCAGGCAATTCTGTCGAGATACAAAGCTTATCGGATGTGCCTGATCAGGACCCCGAACTCAATAGACACTGCACACTTTGAACCACGATTCCAAGACGCCGATTTCCCTGCAGTTTTTGTGAAATACGATTTGTAGAGAGAAAAAGAAAACCGTATTGCAGATAAATAATTAACTTTGTGCGATTAATGAATTGTGCAGGTCTCGTATTCTTGGAATTGGCGTTGATACAGTGAGTTATTCTCACTAGATATGTATGAATTCATTGTGGGCCCGCTGCCTCAAACGGTATTTTAGCTGAATCAGCGATGTTCACCGCTAGAACATGCTGTTATGCAAGAGGTGACTGACCACGTTTCAAACTTATGAGAAACGTACTAATCTCTTGATAACCTATGGCTAGAACAATAAGCAGGACCTACTTCTATATGTAGGCCCATTGTATACTTCCAGGCTATTTCTGACAGAAATTGCATAGTTCCGGGACCTAAGTCAATTCCATTTCGCGTTATGAAATAAAATGCGTTTACAAGCTGTCATTCAATTACATTAACTTTAGGCCTTTATCGGCCTGAAAAAGGAGTTTAGAAAGGAAATTTCATGAAGTTGCTTAATTCCTCGTCACTCCATGCTAAGCAATGAATCAATCTAATCTCTATGATGTTTTGAAGTGTGTTGCCTGGTAGCATCAAGTATTTTCTTAAGTCCGGTGAATTCATCTGAATTATTGTGTTGCATGCTTCAAGGTAATTTTTAATAGACACTACATACGTTCAGATCACAAATACTTATATCTCTCCAGATTGTGTGTGCTCGATCCAATAATCAATAACAATGATAATCGTGTAGATTGAAATAAAAATTGTACAATTAATGGGTTGAAAAAGATTTGCAGGTGCGGGTTGTGTAAGTTTTGTATAGGTTAATCCTCCGAGATATGGAAGTGTTAATTCATCCGGTGCTATGCAGAGTTAACCTATATTTCAATGAAATGAGTTTTGCTTAATAGCAACATATGTTTTAACTTGCTACAGGTGTTAGAGCACTGCCACAATTGGTACGATACCTGTTGGACAGCATAGGATCTGGAGAAAAAAACAGATTTGTCGAACCTGGGTCTGCGGATAATCGCATACTTCCAGGACATTTTAAATACAAATCCTATAGTTCCAGGACCCAAGTACCGGAACTAAACATCTGTCTTCTATGTGTTTGCGTGTCGTTCACGGCTTGACCCAATGTTCTTGACAAAGAATATTATATTGTTACATGAAGTTCAGTATTCATTGTAATAGAGGGGGCAATAATGATATATGGGTTTTGTCATCTCACTCCATGTCATCTAGTGACTCAATCCCGATGTCATCTATTGATTCAATCCCTAAGATGTTTCTGCTTGTTATCTTCGTTAATTATTATTTTTTTTTTTTTAATTTGGTGTAATTCTTCTGAATTATTGTTCTTCTTGACCGAATGATCGAATTCTAGATAGACATGCTAGAATTGAGCATCACAGGCTCATCATCTCATGCATCAATTGTATACTCCCAGGGCATAACAGGGAATGCATACTTCTAGGTATTTACTACGCGAAACTAATTTAACGAGTGGTTATGTGCAGTCAGATTCAAAGAGAGTAAATGAAAATAATATTGCAACGGAATAATTAACACTGATTGCTTGAAGCTCCGAACAAGGTTTCATAAGTTATCCGTCCTGATATGGGATAGTAGATGGATTGGGGGACATTTAAACATAATAATATGTGGTGTAATTAAGTTCGTGCTGCATATCGGCAGAACGTGGTACTCGAGACACTTATACGAGATATTTTAAATGGTCTGAACACATAGTCATCGTGAGTTACATGAAATATTTCTGCAGAAAATTTTAACCAGGATTTTTTAGCAAGCCTTCCTGCTAACTGCAGATAGGATACTTCCAGGACACTTATCCCATTAAAACGTGCCCGTGTGAATTGTATTAGATCACTTATTTCTTGCATCGATAGCAAACTTCGAAGAAATTGGTAAGAAACATTTTCTAAGTACGGATTAGGTTCACAGAGGCCAAATTCTTTTCGCATAGTGTGCGAAGAGATGACAGTTGCAACTGGATCAGTATAATGCAAATATAATTATTACAGTCATGTGGTTCAAACTTTCGGCCCTTGACCCAGTTTTAGGAAATTTCATACGGACTCTCAGCATGAAAAAGTATGCGGGGGAATCATACGCTTATTTTTGCGACATTTTCTATGCAAATCGCGTCTTTTGACGGCTTAAGTCCCGTAACTACAAGTACGTGCATAATGTATTTCAACGAGCAGGTACGATGGTGATCAGTTGTCGCGTGTTCCGATGTTTTGCATTTCTCATACGGCACATTCCCCGTTACTAACATTCAGTTATTTATCATTTTAAAACATTTTTTAATGATTCCACCGTTATCCTGGCTTTATTAAAATACTCCAATGTCAGTACGATTATAGAGTTTCCATGACAATCATTTGATAAGAATGGTTATCTGTATAATCCCGGGTCGGACCCGGAAAAGTGCTATAAGTGTACGCGAGATTTCCGGGTCAGACCCGGAAAAATGCTATTAACGTACGCGAGATTTCCGGGTCTGCCCTGGAAGTAGATGATCGACATATAAAATTTCCAGGTCTGACCCGGAAACATACAAATGTCCTGGAACTATCGGCTAGATAGTAAAAAAAGTCCCGGAAATATTCGATTTATATATATATATATGTGTGTGTGTGTGTGTGTGTGTGTGTGTGTGTGTGTGTGTGTGTGTGTGTGTGTGTGTGTGTGTGTGTGTGTGTGTGTGCGCGCGCGCGCGCGCGAGTGCGCGCATTTTTACCATCGATAAATACAGTTGAATCTGCTGACAAAATTCTCCGCAATTGATTCCGAGTACATTTCACGAGTAATCGTATCTCTTCGAGGCTATACAGATCTTCGTTACTGATCTCGTTTTCAAGCTTCTCTCCCTTGTACTGAGACAGTTTCAGCAGATCGACCAGTAGCACTGCATCGAGTTGCAACGATTCATCAGCTCCTCGTGCTAAGTAAAAAAAAATTGCTATACGATGTCCATTTTTTTTCAACCATTAATTTTCTACTTACAATTCGCCGGTACAGTTTGTTTTTTCCGATCTTGTGATTCCGACGATTTTTTGCTTGATCTGTCGTTGGGCCGATGGTTTTTAATTTCTTTCGTACGTGAGTTCGATGTCTCTCCCTCTGACGCGAATGGTTCGGCATATTTCTCTGTATTCGGAGTATCAGCATTTTCCGATGTGCGTGCGTTTTTTTCGACTTTATCGTTGTATCGTTCTCTTTTCAACTTCGTCGATACCCACGAATGCATCGTCGTGACATCCGGTAAACCGGCGAGCTTTCGTGACCCTTGTAGAAATTTATAGGCACCTTCGCGATATTGCATAATTTTTTTATCTATATATCTCGAAGTACCGATTAATGTTCATACTTAATGGGCGTGTAGATGTTGTGAGCTTACCAATTAAAGCTTTAATCTCGTTGGTGGTTATTATTCGACGACCTTCAATTTTTTTTTTTTTATTTTTCCAGTGTCAGCGACAATCGTTCTTCCTTCGTCCACAATGAACTCATCAAGCAATTAGCTCTTTTCCGCATATCTGCAGCTTCCGAAGCTTTCTCGAAATGTTCGAAATCAAACATAATATCATTTATGACAATCTGTAACAAAAGTAGAAATTCATACAACATGGATCGGTTTCAGCTGGGATATTTTACTCGATGCTGCAGTGTGTGTACACTTTAAAATGAGCCACTATTTACCTTTCCATTTTCGGTTGGATCTGGTAACGTGAACGAATTTGTATCATTTGGATCGACGCTGTTTAATTGTTGGGGACATATGTCTTTTTTTAACGATTTCAGAAATTTCAATATTTTATCAGATTTCTTTGATACTCGTGCTATTGTACTCGTACATGATGGACCACCATCGTTAGGTTCTTTTTGTTTCAGTACACTTGATCTTTTTTCTTTCCGGGATAATTCGTCGGAATCGGTATCTTCCGATGTACTTTCGATACATTTTTTTTTCTTAGAACCTTTCGTAGGTGTCCGGAGTTTGGTTCTCTTTGGTGCTCGTTGATTCTCTTTATCGCTCTACAGATGGTATAGAATCGTTGGGTCCAATTGATCTGTCAGCTTTTATAATTTTAATTTTACCTTATCGATGTCGATGTCCAGCTCCGATCGAATTTTTTTTTTACGCGCAATTTTGGATCCTCGGGCGGCTGTATCATCCTCATTATTTCGTGACTTAACACTCGTCGGCAGATCGATCGGCTCTGTCTGATTTTGAAATGGACCTCAGTGAAAATGTGCAAACTTATTCGGGATGATACTTAACATTATGGTATTTTTTGTATCGCTGCACCAATTGGTGCGTCCAACATCATTGTCTGTTATCTATGTATCATTATTTCTTATCCGAGCGGTGCAACAGAGTGCATCATTTCGGTACGTGAGTCGAAAAGTATGACATCTCAGATTAATGCCCGAAACTATAACACCTCTATTTAAATTTACCCGGAGGTGTCATAGTTTCGGGCATTAATCTGAGGTGTCATACTTTTCGACTCACGTACCGATTTAATCTTAAAATAGTTTTATTTCTTTAGCCGGACGAAGAGAATACTATGAACAATTTTGGACTAGTTTGTTCGAAATATTTTTCTCGGTCCTGCATGCAAAAATATTTTTATTTATGCATACATGACCGAGCCAAGTATTTAGATCGGTTACACAGGAACCTTTGTGCAATATTTTATTGAACTATTTTGCCTTTCATATTGTAATATCCAATGTTTCTCGAGAGATTGTAAAATTTTGAGGTTAATTTTACCCATGAAAAACATCAGTCACTACATTGGTATATGGTAAATTGTTTCATTTCATCACAGTATTACATCGTGTGTCTCATTAATCGAGTAGAGCCAAAATTAAATGCAACGAGCTTGTGAAATTGGAATGCAGGCGCTTACATTATTATCATCTGCATCAGTCGCGATTTTCTTATTGGATGTATCGTCGAAGTGGTTTATGTATGGCGGTGATCTGCAGACGTTGTCGTCAATAAGTGATTCCATCGAGGTGAAATCGATTCTTTTGCTCCCAGTGCATACAAATCTCGCGGGAGTCTCATTCTCCTACTCGACACAAAACCTTGTACATTTCCTACCCATAAAACACTCAACGTACATGCTAGGCATAACGAACGTGGGGTTGTCACAGTGGATTCAAACTTACGTAACTGGATGCTTCACGTATACTCGTCATACTCGAAAAACTATCAGACGGTTCCTTCTCGACTGCGTTCGTATATATGAATTTTTTCTCAAGCTTGACGTTACTCACGATTTTAGGTTTTTTGTTTCCCACATTCCGATCCTATTGGCCGCAGTACAGATGATTAATAATCAGCGATTACAAGTTACACAAGTTATTGTGTGAAAAGACTGTTCATTATTTTATCATTTTCTTCGAAATGAACGTTGCACCATGTAAAGCGGTGAAATTTTTATATCGACTTGGTTCGAGCAGATGGATATACTATATTTAAAATGTTGGCGAAATATTAAAATTGAATCTACAGCAGTAGACGCGCGATTAGGAGACTTCGGTGATCTCCCATGTTAAGCAGTATTGGCCGAAGCCCATACCAGAATGGGTGACCGCTTAATCATGCACTGAATTGCACGCCACTACTGAGCAAGAGGCAGTTTTCCAGAGTTTCTGATAGTAATGCAACTAAAACTCAATCAAATATAGCTGCCTGTATCGGCCGTTTTTCTGCAGTTTCTCTGTACCCTTGTGCAGATGCGATACATTAGTGCACCAGGGAAGAAAAGTCTGTGGGTAATACTCCAGTGCGGTGTAAAGAAATAAAAATGGAAATTTGAAGAAGGGGATGTTATACGTAAGCAGTGAAGGACGCATTGCGATTAGAAGAAATGAATTTTAAAAAATATATCACGGTAATTGAGCGTAATAATAACGATCGTCTTATCTCAAATGCGATATCAATTACAGAGCTCATTGCAAAATGTTCAGTGATTGTTTCGTCGTCGATATACCTTTACAAACAGAAACTGCTAATAAACTGCTTAAAAAAAATTATTGTACATACCACTTTTTTAGTTCTTTTATCGTTCGTTGCGGCATACTCTTGTGATGATTGTAATTCATGCGCCTCCGTATACATTTCATCACCAATATCGACTGATTGAACGCGGTTATTCGATTCAGTTTCATCGTTCGCTAACTCCGTTAAGTCGTCCCTCCACTATATATATTCAAAGAAATGTTTGCGGGGCAGGATATTTATAAGTTGATCAAGTGGTTCCGTTTTTTTTTTTTTTTTTTTCTTTTCTTAGCCATCAACATTCATCAGTTCAGAATATATTGTCCCTCGTCGTCGTGTCGGCGGTACCAATTATTTCCCCGGGCCTAATATGTTTTCGTATCGTCTTTTTCTTCACAAATGTTTTACACTTACGCTTTTTTCAGTGATGAAACTATCGCCGTCGTCTGTCAATGCACTTTCCCTTTTCGCAATAGGATCGCCGTCACCTAGATCCATCTCGTTTGATTGCGCATCGTCAACAGTACCGCGCATTTTCGGTGACAAACAAATTATTGGTCCAGTCGATCTTCCACTTGTCACCCTCAGTCTGCTGTAGGATAGTACGTTTCGAATGAGTAAATCACGCTTAACCCTCAATCTCGTTTTTGTATCGTAATACATTTTTATTATATTTAACTATAGGCAAATGCTTTGAGTGTTGGGTTTGCCCACAGCCTGAAGTGTTGCGTTTGCCTTTGAGCAAACGCAAAGTTTTGGGCAAACGCAACACTCACAGCGTTTTGGCAAGTTACGAGTAAATAAAGTTTCACAGTTTTTAAGAACAATTATACGATCTCACAAATTTCATTAATCGTGCATTCTTCGACCCTTACCGCAACGTCGGTAACAAGATTTCGTTCACCGTGTAATATTGCACTCGGTGACGGTGCATCTATGAATTCAGGTTTTTGTGAGTCAAGCACAATCCGTGGTTGAAACATAATAACGGATCGTCGCGGTGCTGCTTTCACCTCATTTCCATTCAACGAGTTGGCAATGTTTTCGTTCTTCTCGTATGACTGGCAAGAAAATTCAAAAATTCCCGTTAATGAGATGTGTCGTATTTAAAATGATTGTCAAGTCGATACACTGAGACTATGTACTAACAGCAAATGAAGGTACCATCGTCGGTTCAGAATTTACGATATTATACATTCAGTGTATACATTTTTGCTTACATTCGTTTCTTTATCGACGGTTGATACTTCGAGCTCTCCTATAGGTGGGTTTTTCGTGATGCATTCTGATAGAATTTCATGGGACTCGTCTTCTTTAGGTGCACCGGAAATTTCTTTATCTCTCTCGTCCGACTTTTCGCTGTTGGCTTCCTATGAAGCAATAAAAAAACAATGTTTAAAAATGGAGCGAATTAAAAACTTACATACTTTTTCCTCATTATTTAATCTGACTCACAAAGCTCGCTCTATGAGCAAGAGCGTTTTTAAATTCTGGCTGTCTCATAGAGTAAGCTTCCTGAGCCAGATAAAATAATGAAGAAGCAACGTGCAAGTTTCTGATTTTTACGATTTTCATTTCATTTTTGTTCATCCCGAAAAGATGAACAAAAGTATATGCTGATATATTATGATATTTAAAATTATCGACATTATCGTATTTTATCGGCAAGTCGGTTTACTGAGACTGTGTACTAACAGCAGATAAAAGTACCGTTGTCGGTTTAGAATTTACGATATTATACATTCAATGTATACATTTTTGCTTACATTCGTGTCTTTCTCGACGATTGATACTCCGAGCTCTCCTAGAGGTGAGTTTTTCGTGATGGATTCTGGCAGAATTTCATGGGACTCGTCTTCGTTAGGTGAGCCGGAAATTTCTTCATCTCTCTCGAGTGACTTTTCCCTGTTGGCTTCCTATGAAGCAATAAAAAATAATTTAAAAAAATGGAGCGAATTAAAAACTTGCATATTTTTTCCTCATTATTTAATCTGACTCACAAAGCTCGCTCTATGAGCAAGAGCGTTTTTAAATTCTGGCTGTCTCATAGAGTAAGCTTCCTGAGCCAGATAAAATAATGGAGAAGCAACGTGCAAGTTTATGATTTTTACGATTTTCATTTCATTTTTGTTCATCCTGAAAAGATGAACAAAAGTATATGCTGATATATTATGATATTTAAAATTATCGACATTATCGTATTTTATCGGCAAGTCGGTTTACTGAGACTGTGTACTAACAGCAGATAAAGGTACCGTTGTCGGTTTAGAATTTACGATATTATACATTCAATGTATACATTTTTGCTTACATTCGTGTCTTTCTCGACGATTGATACTTCGAGCTCTCCTAGAGGTGAGTTTTTCGTGATGCATTCTGATAGAATTTCATGGGACTCGTCTTCTTTAGGTGCACCGGTAATTTCTTTATCTCTCTCGTCCGACTTTTCGCTGTTGGCTTCCTAAAAAGCAATAAAAAACAATTTTAAAAAATGGTCCGAATTAAAAACTTGCATATTTTTTCCTTATTATTTAATTTGACTCACAAAGCTCGCTCCATGAGCAAGAGGGTTTTTCAATTCTGGCTGTCTCATAGAGTAAGCTTCCTGAGCCAGATAAAATAATGAAGAAGCAACGTGCAAGTTCCTGATTTTTACGATTTTTATTTCATTTTTGTTCATTTCTAAAAGATGAACAAAATATATACTGATATATTATGATCATATTACGTTCGCTGGTGAATCCCACATTAACGCATCAATCCCTTTTTGCCTCCTCGATCTGTTCAATTCCTTTCCTTCCTTCGCTTGATCCTGGCGAAAATATTTACACATGTTTCAATACTTGACGGTCTTACTTAAAAAAAGTCTCACTCGGTACAAATGGCAGTATTCGCTTGATGGTGTAATTGAGAGTAAGACAGAGAAAGTCAGTATAATCGTGATAGAATGGAAATAAATGGGAGAGGGGGGGGGGGGGGGGGGTGAAGGTGAAGCCACTAACGAAATAACGTAATTAAATAATTAAGTAATTAAGTAATTGAAAAATGAAATGCATTGTATGGGATTTTCCCATGTGACTTCTCATAGTAAAAACTGATGCTGTCAAAATTGTAGCATTTTCATTCTGTTGATTCTCGGGATATTTTTTTTCTATAAAAAGAAGAATATGCTTTTTTTTATTTTTTGCTTTCTTCTACCGCTTGCATAAAAAAAAAAACAGCGCGTACATCTCAGTACACGTGATGGAAGTGAAACTTCTTTGGCGGCCTTTCCATGCTTAAATTTATAATATATAGTATTTATGAATTTGTATGTTGCGGTTGGAGGGGGGGGGGGGGGGGGGAAGAAGATACATATTTCAAATAGTCCAGAAGACGAAACTTAAAGTGATGCAATTTGGCCGTACAAGGCGAAAATCACATATGGTATGTTTTTCGACATTTTAAATCGATTTATGCATAAATTTTAAGGTTTAGTCCATTGCTTCGGGGTGAACAAAATTATTTAAGGCTTGAAACACGCACATCACGCAAACGAATGGGAAATCGGAAAAAAGTTTGAAACAAAAGTTGAAGTTCGTAAAATTTCGTGTAAAAAACATTTGGAATTTTTTTTCTATCAATTATTGTTAATCCGCTAGATAATTTCAGTGTTCTGCAACCACTAAAATTCACAAAAATAGCATTATTTGAGGACCTCTTGCTTATTTTAACTCTATCTCGTTTGCCTTGGCATAGGAAAAGCCCGCCTGGGATTATTCCCCCTTACCACCCTCGCCTTCTTACTTGCGGTATGTACGTACATATACAATGTATATATATTTTTAAAGTTTTTCCAAATACATACTTCTCTATCCTCTGGCACTAACTTAGCGAGTTTCTGCGAATGCGCTAAGTGAGTGCGAGAGAGAGCGAAACTTATTTTCTCTTTCTCTCGTTTGCCTCGACGTTTGAGAGAACTTTCCCGAGTTTTGCCTTTTCGACCCTTCATCCATAGTCCAGTCGAATTAGACATCAAATCAAGTGACTTCTATTCTGGCATAACGCATCTTGGCCGATTTTTTGTAGGTAAATTCGACCCCCACAAACATACCCTAAAAAGTTCGGACAAAGTTAGGTCCAGGTTTGGCCGCAAAAATAGTTTAAACAATTGAAAAGTCACCTTTCGTGGATAAACTGTTTTCCTATGGGTTATACATGTAAACTGTGAATACAAAAATTATTCGTCTCATCATTTTCTAAAAAACAAGCCTTTGCGCGATCAATTATCGTTATTTGTTTAGCCACAAAATGAAAAAAACCATGAAAATTGTGTTCTTTCATTTGTTGTTATAAATGGATGAATAATTAACGTATGGTTTTGAAACTCATGGTACAAGTAATACCATGTAGCCCCTAAAGAACAGTCTAAAGATTTCTTACCTGCGTTCTATAGTTAAGCAACAATACGCGACAAGCCATAATCCGTAAATTGGCTGTCATTTCCGGCCAGCTTGGCCTACCGGGTTAAAAAAATCATGTTATCAGTTCATAGAAAGTACTTTCCGTAAATTAAAAAAAAAATTTCATGCTAAAAAAAGACAAATTTTTGGTGTTCGAAAATTTTTGCTTTTGAACAAATAGAGATATCTCCGACAATTGATATATTATTGTCGATATTATTATTGATTCTTCTTACCCTATCTTTGACGAGTAATAAAAAAAAAAAAAAATCTAAAAATCTTGATAATAACCAGAGATAACAGTGTTTCAGTTTTATTTATTTTTTTATTATTTTCTCAACTGTTACTAAGAAACAAAACAAAATATTTAAATTCACTCAACACCTAAAGGAATTGCCGTGAAATTTTTCAGATCTCCAGGAGTATTTAATCTAAGCCGAAAAAGTTGTTGAAATTCGTCGAGCGCCGGCACTCGGGAAAATATGGTCGGATGGCGTAGTGGGGTGGGGTGGGGGGGGGGGGGGCTTTGAGGCTCCGCGCACCGAGCCGTACTCGACGCTAACTAGACAAGTATCTAGATAAATATCGAAAATTCAATAGCATATTCGAGTTAATGAGAAAAAAAACAGCATAGGTAAAAAAAAAATTTATTCTACGACGATTTTCAACCAAATTATTCATTTGTATAGTAAGCGGCTCGCTGCGCGGAGCCTCAAGGCCCCCCACTACGCCACCCGGCCACATTTTTCCGAGTGCCGGCGCTCGGCGAATTTCAACAATTTTTTTGAATTAGATATTTTGAATTTTTTTGAATTTTTTTGAATTTAAATATTTTTTTTTGTTTCTTAATAACAGTTGAGAAAATAATAAACAAAATAAAACTGAAACACTGTCATCTCCGGTTATAATCAAGATTTTTAAATTTTTTTTTCTAATCACTCGTCAAAGATAGGGTAAGAAGAATCAATAATAATATCGACAATAATATATCAATTGTCGGAGATATCTCTATTTGTTTAAAAGAAAACAATTTCAAATCACTAAAAATTTGTCTTTTTTAAGCATGATTTTGTTTTTTTTTAATTTACGGAAAGTACTTCCTATAAACTGATACCATGATTTTTTTCAATGACAGCCACTTTACGGATTTTGGCTTGTCGCGTATTGTTGCTTAACTATAGAACGCAGGTAAGAAATCTGTTCTTTAGGGGCTACATGGTATTACTTGTACCATGAGTTTCAAAACCATACGTTAATTATTCATCCATTTATAACAACAAATGAAAGAACACAATTTTCATGGTTTTTTCATTTTGTGGCTAAACAAATAACGATAATTGATCGCGCAAGGCTTGTTTTATAGAAAATGATGCGACGAATAACTTTTGTATTCACAGTTTACATGTATAACCCATAGGAAAACAGTTACTATGGCAGTTACAACTGCCGCTATGGAAAAGAGTGGAGAGGACACGAAACATCGCACAATATGAAAACTAAGAGAAAAAACTGCGTTCTATGTCATTCACTCGTTCGCTACACACCGGTTCGTTTCTTATTAGAGTCGCTTTTTCGTTTCATAATTTTCAATTCATAGCCTCGCTAAAGAAGTTTCTTTTAAAAAAAAGATGTAACGTTCGGAAGTGGCTAATTTGGTGTGGAATTGCCCATATAGTACTCGTTTTCTAAACTTTTCATTGATGTCATAGTTCAGTGGAGATAGGTCTAAAAAGCGGTTTGTCTAGAAATAATTGGAGGAAGCAATTTTTTTTTATATGGGGGGGGGGGGGGGGGGAAGGGGGATTGGTAGTGTGAATCTCGATTTTCGGGAAAATCCCACCTTGATTTTAAGAGTAATTTTTTTGTTTTTAAAATAACGTTTCTACTTTAGAGGGAAAATGATGTGAACCAAAGTTGTGCGAAATCTAATTCCCACAAGTTCGGTTTTTATCATTTGTACCCTAGGATCGATTTTTAGGGTTAGACAGCAAATAGGGGTTAAAGCGGTTTTATTTAAATTATCTCGTATGTTATCAAGTTTTTCTGAAAATGCTAATAAATAATAAGGTGGAGAATTTCATTTCCTAAAACTTTTTTTATTACCATTTTTACCCTACGATCGATATTTTCAGATTTATACTGAATTTAGGGGTGGAAGTTTTTTTATTTTCAATTATTTCATTTAAGGAATAATTAGGTATACAATTTGATTTCCTTCAAATTTGATTATTACTATTTTTACTCAATACGATCAGTATTTACAGACTTATACTGAATTGAGGGGTTACAACTTTTAATTTCCAATTATCTCCTTTATTATCAAGTTTATCGTAAAACTGCTAATAGATAATCAGGTAGGGAATTTCGTTTCCTGTAACTTTTCTTATAACTATTTTAACGCCACGATCGATATTTTCAGAGTTAGAACTAAAATACACGGAGAAACTTTTTCGCGCACTGCCGTCGCAGTCTCTATTTCAAGCGGTACGGCTGCACGCTCAGAAGCCCGAGCGCGCCACCATCGCAGTTTTAGAGCTGTAGCGTCTCAAGACCTACAGCGTGCAGCGATCGCAGGTTCTGCGCGCTGGGTGATCGCAGAGAGTGAGAGCGCGTGCTTCCATGATACAGTTGTCATCGCAAGAGAGTTAGACCAAACGTCTGCATGCCGAGCGTATTAATTTTTGCATGAATATATGCACGGATAAATAATGTTTTTTTAGCTTATCTATCTTTTTAGGTTAATAAGCTTATATAGAAGTATGAAACTAATTATTTTTAACTTTATTCTATCACCTCAAAAGAAACTGGATTGCAATGAAACCATGTTAATAGTGGGCAGTATTTTAAATACAAAAATACCTATATATGGGACATTCCACGTCAACTCAGCCACCGCGTTTTTTTCATTGTCTCGAAAAAATTATTCAGTATGGGCATTTCAAAGGAAAATATATCCATGACATTTTACCAAAATTTCATCCCCCCACTATTGTTGGTTCTCGAGATAATGATTAATGAAGTCTCAATTTTGTAAAAATCATAACTTCGTAACTACTGATCGGATTTAAACGATTGAAAAAAAATATGTCATCATCGGATAAAAGCTCATTATACATTTTTCGGAGTAAATTAACAAAAAACAATTTTTCCCTCTTCACTGATGCCTTGTTCCATTTTGAAAAAATCCTGCGGAGTTGTGTATTGCCTCTCTCTATCAGAAAAAAAAAATACTGAGTAGAATTCCGATTGGCCCTTTCGTGGAAAAAAAAAATCGAAAAATTTCCCCGAAAACCGTCTAATGAACTTTTCTCCAATGACGGCATATTTTTTTTTCAAAAAGGGTAAAAAAAATAAAAAAGATTCGTTTTTTAATCGTGAAAATCCGATCAGCCGTTACGAAGTTATGATTTTTACAAAATTGAGAATTTATTAGTCATTATATCGAGAACCAACAATAGTGGGGGGATGAAATTTTGGTAAAATGTCGTGGATATATTATCCTTTGAAATGCCCATACTGAATCATTTTTTCGAGACAATAAAAAAACGGGGTGGCTGAGTTGACGTGGAATGCGAGATATATATAACCTGTAAAAGAGATTTAAAAAAGGTTGAAATAAATAATGAGGCATAGTTTCCAAATTAATAATGTGATTTATTTTTCTATAATACGTAATGGTGTATTTAAACAGTTTCATAGAGCGCAATGTGGAATAATGCACAGAAAACGGTCAAATATTATGGTGTATATTTCGTGCACGCGTATTATAACTCGCATCGGTTATTGATATAGGATCGACGCTATGCTGCGCAGTGACGCTGCATGTACTGTGCACGCGCGAGCCGAGACGCCGACGCTCCCGCATAAACAGGGCCCTGCCTTACCATACCCGTGAGATGGCTCTGTTCGCACTGTGCGAAGCCCGAGCTCTCGTGCTGCGAGCTGGGTGCGCGCACAAAGCTGAGATTGTAGTCGTCCCACTTTTTCGACTACGGCGCTCGCATGTGCGACGGCAGGGCTCGAAAAAGTTTCTCCGTGTGACTCGCAAAAGACACGAAAATGAGAAGGAATGCACAGAACAATAAGTGAAGCTAAAAAGATGAACACGTTAGAGACCAAAAAGGAAATTGACAAGAAATGTTGAGATAGCCTATACGGTGAAATGTGAAAGGAAGCCAGGAGAAATTAGAAAATGTTGTGGCGAATGAAAAAAAAATACAGAATTATGTCTCTGTACACATCAAATTTTGGAAAAAGAAAAAATTAAAAAAGCACAATCATCAGACAAGTAATCAATGAGCGATGAAGATAGACCCAGATTCCAATAAATAATATAATCAATGTGGGAGGCATAAAACTATTGGACACGGAGTACTGCAGCTTTGATAGAATTCTTTTTGCGCGTCTCGTGGATTCAACCTTGCATAAGGTTATGTGACGCTATTTCTGAGTTATCGCGTCACAGGTCGTTCCAACCCTTTTTTCGAGTGATTTTGAGTAAATTAAGGTGAATCTTAGTAAGTAGCTTATAAGTCCGTTCTCGAATCCCGTACTCGTTACCATTTTCAGGTACCTATATGCGTCCATTTTCGTACTACCGTACGTTTTAGTATCGAGTTAGTCTTTATATTGGATTCGTCGCGTTAAGGCCGTCCTCTAGTTTCTCGGGTCGAAAAAATCGATTTTTTTTTTTTTTCATAAATCACATCTACAACATGTGTAGAAAATGTGTGCGTGACTTCCAAGAAGAAGAGGAAGGCCTATTGTATGGTCCAGGCATAGCAGATTGACGGTGAGATGAAATTTTTAGTATAAATCACATGCGCGAACTTTCAAACGCGTTTTTCTCGAAACACCATTTTTCGAAACGGTAACCACGATATTTCAGAAACTATTGCACCGATCTTGTTCAAATTTATACAGCATCTTTAATATGTTATAAGCCAGCGATTGAACTAGGATTATCATGATTGCTTCGATAGTTTTTTTCGTACGAGCGAAAAACTTAAGAAAAAATGAGTAAAAAATAGAATGTAATTTTCAAAAGTGTATAAAAAAGTCAATTTTTGTAATTTAGAATTCACTCTAGTTCAATCGCTAGTCTTGAATATGAAGATTAAAATGCCGTTTGGTTTTTTGATTTCAGATAAGCAGAACAGCCGCAATCTTGGTCACCGTCAAGCACCTCTTTTACTTGATGTCTTCCTGTCGGCCACTATAACTGCTATTCTATTATATATTTTGACTTCAAAAAATTTGTAAAGCTTATTTAAATGTTAATAAAGATTATGCAAAAATAATGAGATTGATTATTTCGATGCTTTGCCCGTAAAAAAATTATTGAAAAAGCCATTAAAAAAACAGCCGAGAAACTAGAGGACGGCCTTAAGATACCGAGTTACCGTGGTTCAGGGCCAACATAACGAGCAACTACGCGGTAAACTTGATCTCTTACGAAAGTAATTCAAGCCAATATAGAGGATCGAGTGGGAATCTGAACGCTCCGACTAAGTAGCGGAGAAGGGCGGTTACGTTTATAAGGTTCGTTTAATATGACAATCACTATCGAGATTATTCGAAATTGATTGTCACCGTTCAACCCCTGCTTGATCCTCTCACAAAAAGTTGGCATTACGTTCGAATATCGAAGCTATCGAAATATCGAAATTCGAAATTTTTTTGTTCCAACTGAAGCCATTTTATTCGTATCGTGATTATTCGGTCATTGGAACGGGATTAAAGCGCTACAGCGATGTCAGAAATCTACCCGTAGAAAGTTTGTAACGGTATTTTTTTTTATCTGAAATATCGCATTAATTGAAAACTTTGCCTAAGCAGTTGGTGAGTAATGATGATATTTTTATTAAAAATATCAAAATAATTTCAATAGGACTGACAATACACCGACTAACAATGCAATAAATAATTATGGTAAGGTGATGAATGTTCTTACTTTATACTAGAGCGCTGCATCACTACCATAAAAACGCTCACGCGGAAATGCGGTTATTAATATCATTGAAATGTGATTAAAAAGTGTCAGCATTTTATTCGTGCTATGATTATGGTTAATCAGCTGTGGATGTGTGAAGCGAGCAGAAGGTCCATGACAGAATTCACATAGTCTAACTAATATATATAACTATATATATATATATAACTATGGGTATGAGCGCTGCAGCGCTACTAGGGAACTGTGAGCGCGCGTCATAGAGGCCGGGTTCCATTATTCGCTCAAAGCGCTTTGCTTAAAAGGCCCGACCGTCCGAGCATGGGCAAATTAAGCGTTTTGAGCGATTTGAACGAATAATGCATGGAACGCACCCAGAGTAGTACGTTTCGGTGCGGCAGTTTCGGCACGACCGTTTTGGTGCTGAGATGTTTCGGCACCAAACCGTTGTATGAGATAGTGTGCCATAAACTCACGGCACACTATATCACACGAATCGATCCGATTGTTGGTTATATGGTTTCTTGGACGTTTATATTTGGCGTGAATTTAGCTGTAAAAAAGTCTGTTGGTGTGAACTTTTTGGGCCGGTTCTCAGCGCCGAAACATCTCATGCCAAAACATCCTGGCGCCAAAACGTCCCAGTTGCGAAACATCTCACGCCGAAATGTCCTGGCGGCGAAAATCCTCAGCGCCAAAGCATTTGGGGGTGAAACGGCCGCGCTGAATCGTCCTGGCGCCGAAACGTCTCAGCACTAAAAAATCTGGCACCGAAACGGTCGCGCCGAAACGTAACATACCCCGCGTCTCCGTTCCCTAGTACAAGTAAACGACACGCAAGAGAGAGAGTTGTAAAATTGACTTAGTAATTGAAGAGCTCTAACAGAGGTTGCTTGCAAGCCGAGAGACCCGGGTTCAGATCCTGGGCAGTGCACTCAATTCTTTTTTTCTCGTCGTCTCGGGACCGTCGCCTCGCCACTCTAGCCGACCGATCAAACGTTTAAAAAAAATAATTTAAAAAGGAAATAAATAAAATAAAATCTCAAACGTAAAAAATAAATAAATATCACAAAAATAAATATAATAAAATCTCAAAATAAAATAAATCTCAAATCTCTACATGCCTATTTCTTTTTCTTTCTCTCGGCTCTGCACGAGTTTAATATTATTTAAAAAATTGTGTGCTTATGGACCATTCCACCAATTATCAACCAATTTTTGGGCCCTAAAAATTTAATTTGCCTCAAATGTCTTCCTCATATTTTGTGCATCACGATTAGTGAACTTACCAAATTTTGACCGAATAGGACGTGCTATTCACGGGGAATGTAACAAACAGGATTTAAGGTGAAATGAGATTACGTACCACCGTCAATTTTTGTCTGCTGGTTCCCGGCGCGGGATCGTTACTTGCAGCCAGTGCAGTCCGCGCTCTTAAGTTATGTCTAAAAAATATAAATACAATGAATTTTTATCATGGATTTACTCGTATGTGAACATTTTTTCGCGCTTAGCGATTGAATTACATATTTCGAGCAGAAAAAAAAAATTTGAATCTTTTTTTCCACTCTTCAAAATATTTTTCGTTCATTTTACTGTAGCTACCATGACAAAAATGTAATGTAGGCAATTCCGGCATATAATTTTTAAAGTCCATTTAAGGATGTATCGGACGTACCTTCCCCATCAAAAGTGACTTTCGTCGACAATATTGCATACTTCATGATAAGATAAAAATCGGAAAAAATTTAACCACAATAAAAACGATAAGAAGATTAATTTTGAATAATAATAATGCCGAAAAGTTATTAATAAATTGGTTAAACAAAACATTGCTTGACAAATTTAAGGGAAAGTTTTTTTTTTGACACGTGAAATGAATTCGTTGATTTTTCTGACTGCACATGGATTTTTTTAAAATTTTATAATCATTTTGAAATTTCGGCTTTCGAAAATTTTTAATTTTGAAAAATGAAGGAAAAATCGTGATTTTTGGATATGTTTTCGTAAAAACGTCAAATCATGAAGTGTGCAATGACGAAAGTCACTTTTGGTTCGGAAAGTACCTACCGTCCAATAAATCCTTAAACATTCGCACCAATAAGAGGAACAGATTCTTTCCGATTTTGTCGATTATGAATCCAGGTATCGCATAGTAAAAATGTGCTTGTAATGGAACTTTGAAGATTCGAACGTAGAGCAAAAGTTTCAGAATGATTCATAACAATTCTTGGATCACGATAAGCGATTGATTACTTATTATTAAAAAAGGGAAACTTACTGCCTTCAAAATTGCTTACTGATCGCGCAGAGCAGAACTCTCCATTATTTAATACAATAACTTTCAAATATCGTCCAGGAATGTATCAATTTTTAATACAAAGCACAGTGTATTTCCAGAATTTCTGGTATTACTTATTGCGGGCCTTATTATTTAGTCTTCTCTCGATGAACTTTGAATCATCCTTGAGATAATAGTACTCAAAAATAAAAATACAATATTCTTACACGATACAAAAATCTCGTTAGCGAATATGGATAAATTAAAACAAATCGCTAATCAACGATATACTGCTCGACTAAAGGTTTCATAGTGTAATTGCAGTCATGTAAATCGAAAAGATTAATCGGGTCTGTTACGGGACAACACTTTGCCACTGGGTTATACAAATTTACTGATTTAAAGGAACTGAAAAGTGAATCTTTTTTTCATGTTCAATAAATTTTCTAGTCCATTAAATTTTTTGTTGCCCATCTATAAGGAAAATAGTTTTAAAAAAATCAAAAAACTGGCAGCTTAAATTATTTTACAAAACAAGTTTTTTAAGTGTAATTTTTCATATTTTCTCAATAATTTTCGAATTACGTGCTGTGTTATTCACTTTTCAGGTCCCTTAATCCACGAAATCTCAATGACGTTTTCTCCCAATCACGATAATCATATACTATATCGACCCATTAGAGTTCAATTCATTATTTAAAAAAAAAAAATATTTTTTTTCGAATAACAAAAAACTGGCCCCCAAAGGATTAACTTTCACTGTTTCAATCCATAGGACAGCACCTTATTGGCATGCGATGTGCTTTTTTCATTTCGACATTCCTCTCGATTTTCCTCGAGTGAATCAGCATTTTCGCAATTTCTCGATAGGATTTCCGAATTTTTATCCGATCCTGAAATCTCTAACAACGTTGACGTCGGCAGACACAATGTGGCTTCGTCGTCGACCAGCGTCTGGAGAACCTCGGACGTAAACGTTACACCGCCCAAAGCTTACGACGTTGAGAATTTTTTAATTCCCTCGCAGCTCTCTGATCGTCGTTGAGTGCATCTTCGTACGAAAATTCCTCATCCGTTTCGGATACCTGCGTTTCGTTTTCGTTTTTGTTTTTGTTTTTTTCCAAGAGCTGTGCTTGTATAATGCAGTTTTTGGTATTTTTCCAAAAATTTTATAATCATCGATCACCCTCGATACCGGAAATGTTTCATTTCTTTATGAAATTTCAAAGGGAGAAGAAACATTGCCGCATTATTGGGTTAAGGCAATTTTTTATTTTTTTATTTTGACTTCAAGTTCGAAATCAGTGACCTCGAAAACTCCTTGGTAGCGATTTTGATCAAAAGTGCATAATATTTTTTATTTTTTTTCGTCAACGATATTGACTCTGCCATCTTTTATTCACAAATTTTGACTTTTAAATCGAAATCAGCGACCTCAAAAACCTCTGGGTACCAATTTCTACCGAGAGCGAATTATTTTTTGTTCTCAGGTCAGGCATATTGATTCTGCTATTTTGAATTTAAAACATTTAACTTGGTATTTCGAAACCAGAAACCTAAAAAATCTTGGGGTACAAGTTTTCATGAGAATGGGATAATTTTTTTTGTTTTCCAGTCAGCCATATTGACAACGCCATATTTTCTTCGAAAATCTTGACTTTTAATTCAAAATTAGATGCCTCGGGGGTACGAATTTGCATCAAATTCGAGTCATTTTTGGGTTTCGAGTCGGCCAAACCAACTCCGCTATATTGAATTTTTAAATTTTTACTTCAAATTCAAAATAAATAATTGAAAACCTCCGGTACCCTTCAGGCACCATTTTTGACAAAAAAAAAAATGGGATAATTCTAACCAGGAAGAAAAAAAAATAGTGATTCCTAATTTGGGACGTGTCTATCGACGAGTACACGATCGCTTTACTCAAGCCTATCACGACAAGAGAGAGTTGACCGGCTCAAGATCTATAAACCGTGACTAGCGCTTAAATTTGACTCACGATACCCAAAAAAATAAATAGATTGGGATGGGTTGATAATTCAGAAATTTGTACACAATATCCGGGTGGTGGTATCTCTCTCAACCGATTCGTGGTGTTTTGTGAAAAATCGATCTATAGATCCGTTCGAAATCCACAGGACAAATCAGGCGACATTTGCATGCGTTTGGTGTGGGTGATACATGTAAACTTATTGTTCCGAGGCTCAGTGAATCATGATGAACATGCCAAAAAAAAACTGTTTTTCTTACCGACTGTTGGCGTTTGTATCGCTGGCTCGCCAATTCCAGGCTCAAACTGCGCACGGCAAGTGCGAGCTTGTGCTTTTGATGAAAGTAATTGGGTCCCGTGAGTGGCTGATGCTCTTGCACGGGAACACCGGCGAATGATTCACTCAAAGCTCGCCTCAGGAGTGAACCGCGAAGGAGCGAACCACGGCCCTGTCACGCGCATCCATTTCTCTGTTTTAGTCCGATGCAATCGGATCTTCGAGCCATTTTGACAGTTGCTCGTAGACTTCCTCGAGTTCGGAGCAAAAATCTGATCCGAGCATGAGGCAGAGTTATGTTCGGAAAAACGAACAATTTTTGAATGTGCAATTATCAAAAGCCCATTACCATGTGCTTTACCAAAATTTTTACGAATTTTTTTTTTTTTAAATCACTTTTTTGGAATTTTTTTTACGGAAAATCGTATGAATTACTAAAAGGATCTTCGATAAAACGTTTATTCTCACCTAAACTGTACTCGGTACCGAAACTATATTTACTGCTAAGCGTTCGTGTCTCTTCTTTGAAGACCTGGAGGTTTAGCCTGTCAAAATCTACCGAGCCATCGTTGCTCCGCTTCAAGAGACTCTTTGAGAAAATCTTCATCCACGGTCTCGTCACGTAATACGAATCCCCTGGATCCCCCTCGCTTAACTCTTATTTAGCAAAAAAAAAAAAAAAAACAAAAATAATAACTTTCGCGATAGAATTATAAACTGCATTTTCGTTATAAATTTATTAACTAAATTTGACGCTTCCATTGAGTTTGAGAAAAAAAAAACAATCATGGACGTTTTGACGAATATAATTAGTGAATTTTTTTCAATTAAAAATAACGATGAAAACCCACTTTATGTCTTGATCACCGACGTGACTTCCGGTGAAAATAACACACATTAAGTGTGTTATTTTTATACGCATTTAATTCTGGCCCGAGATTGCCCGCGCATAATAAATATAGTTTATTTATTTATATTGCTTTAAGGATGTATTGGACGTACCTTCCCAACCAAAAGTGACTTTCGTCGACAATATTGCATATTTCATGACAAGATAAAAATCGGAAAAAATTCAACCACAATAAAGACGATATGAAGATTAATTTTCAATAATAATAATGTCCAATAGATATTAAGAAATTGTTTAAGCAAAACATTGCTTAACAAATTTTTAGTGAATGTTTTTTTTTTGTCATGTGAAATGAATTCATTGATTTTTCTGATTACACATGAATTTTTTTTAAATTTTCTTACCATTTTGAAATTTCGGTTTTCGGAAATCAGTAAAGGTTGTAATTACGAAACTATTCTTTCAATTCCCCGGAAACTTCTTAATTGTAATATATAACGTTTTTACGAAAACATATCCAAAATTCACGATTTTTCCTTCATTTTTGAAAATTAAAAAATTTTCGAAAACCGAAATTTCAAAATGGTAAGAGAATTTTTCAAAAATTCATGTGTAGTCAGAAAAATCACCGAATTCATTTCACGTGTCAAAAAAACATTCCCTAAAAATTGTTTAAACAATGTTTTGTTTAAATAATTTGTTGATGACTTTTTCGCATTATTATTATTAAAAATTGATCTTCTCCTCATCTTTATTGTGGGTGAATTTTTTCCAATTTTTATCTTATCATAAATTATGCAATATTGTCGACGAAAGTCACTTTTGGTTGGGAAGGTACGTCCAATACATCCTCAAAGAGGAACGACCATTGTACTTTATATTTCAGGTCCATTTCTTGAACCGAAAAATCTTCAATTTTCTTTGAGAAAGTGAAACGCAACTCCGTGCGCATTCTTCGTATTTCCTGACTATGATTTTACAACGGTTGAACAAATTTCACGAGAAATATTAATGAGAAACATTAAGAATTTTTTCGTTTATTGAAAATGATCGGACTAACTGACTCCTTAGAATTAATCAACAATGAAAACAAATTAAAATAAACATTAAATTATAGAAGATTAAAAAAAGGTGTGCAATAAATATCGATATCTACTTGGCATTATTATTATTTAAGCTCAAAGTTCTTAGTACACTCAATACGAGGACATTTCTTTTTTAATCCACAATTTATTGTCACGTATCGCGAACGAGTGCAACTTATACGAGAAGCTTCGTTGAAGATTAAAAGTAATTAGAGGCAGAGCTCTAGAGTTTGGTAAAAAAAGAAAAAAAGAAAAGGAATTAAAGAAACGAGGTGACCTTATATCCCGATTAAAAGAACCGGATGTGAGGATTGATAAATCGGTGTTTATGCTAAATCCAAAATTTTTCTTCCGATTTCTTTGGATCTAACGTAAATTGTTCGAGTGCCATAGTTAACATAGTATACCTAGTATTGGAGCACATAAGTGCATGGGATCTCATGTAGAAAAGAGACGCGAAGAACGTGTTCGGTATCTAAATGGCTTGAAACTTCTCAGCGATACTTTGTCTTTAAATCCTATAACTATACATGTATATACATATACATAATATATATATATGTATTTGCTTGTTTTTTTTTTTTTTTTTTTTCTCGACGAGAGAAAGATTTTTGGAAAATGTACATTTTAGGCGATATTAACACTTTGAGACGTTCGATACTTTTGGACAACATTTATCGTTTGAAATTTTTATAATTTCAAATTTTATATAATTTATAATATCGGTTGAAATTTTTATAATTTGTTTTCTGCTCATCGATGCGTCGCCTCAATTTTTATGAGAATTTTTTTCCGTGTGGATTTTTTGAGAAAAAAAATTGCCAAGATCCGCTCTTCGAGCGACTCTGGTCCACAATTCGATTTCCAATTGTTTATGCGAGATGAAATATATGAAATTAATGGAAAAAAATTTTTCGGATTGAGCAAATATTTAAGATTATTAGGTAAAAAAAAGAACGTGTTACCTAGGGTGTTTAAAAAAAAAAAATTTTTTACTTTTTGATGCTCCCACCACTCAAAACTTGAGTTTCGATAGAAAAAAACATCCTCGCAAAGAGAGAGAGAACTCTGTAGCTTGAGCGGAAGTCACCGTTCATCGGACGTTTCTAATTGTAACAGCCAATTAACGTCTATGACGAACTTTTTGGAAGGTAAAATTTTAAACCACGATTATTGTTAATTGTTACGAATAAAATTTTATTTAGAACACGATGGTATCGGACAAAGCTGTTCAACTCAAAATTGTTTAGAATTTTTTATAAAAAATTATAAATTAGGAATAAACAAAAATTTAATGAAATTTTTTTTTCTTAATTCGAAATACAATCCTCACGGTCTCAAATTTTTTCTTCCAAAAAGTTCGTCATAGACGTTAATTGGCTGTTATAATTGGAAACGTCCAATGAGCGGCGGTTTTCACTTAAGCTACAGCTCCCTCTTCGCAAGGATGTTTTTTTTCTATCAAAAATTAATTTTTGAGGGGGGGAGCATGAAAATTCGAAATTTTTATTTTTTAACACCCTAGTGTTACCGCGTGGCTTTTAAGGAAAGAGACTCGCACTGTAATCACAAACGCTTGGGATCTCATAATCCGGACCTCTCTCTCGCGCACTGTCCGCCCGGCAAGCCATGCTCCCAACGTGCGCAGCGATCTTTCCCCACACTCTTTAACAAGGCCGAATCTCCTTGTCTGCCCGTGGTTTGGACTGCTCGGAGAAGCAACGCAACAATTTGAAAGCATTTTCACAATGTTCCCTATACATTCACACGCTTCGGGGTAATTAAGCGCGGTAAAACAAGCGAGTGTCACGCATTAAGAGCTCCCGTTGACTATACTCTCTTTAGCATAGGGAAGACCGGGGCTGCTTGATTCAGGGTTTGCTTGATGCATATGGGCATTGAAGTGGAACATGAGTTTTACACGCTAGCGATAAACAGGCCGATCGACAAAACGGATCGGCGATTTTTTCGTAAGCACACACAATTGGCGTATCTGACTGTGTGAAAATGAATTTAAAAAAAACGTGCAAATTAGAAACTTTACACATTTCTTCCTCATTATTTGATCCTGACCACGAAGCCCTCTCTATGAGGTTTTTAACTTTGACTTCCTCATAGAGAAAGCTTTTTGGTTTAGATAAAAAAAATGAGGAAGCAATCTGCAAGTTTCTAATTCGCACGCTTCTTCCATGAATTAAATTTCAATAATTCAAAATTTTTAACGTTGTTTCAAAGTAATATTGCATATTTACAATATCAAAACTGCAGAAAATTTGTCCGTCACTTTTCGGCAGGATCAATATCGTTAAAGAAGTAACCATTACTCACGCATCGTCAATGGATCTTATATAGTGCGGTAGTGACCTAGCTAGCATTTTAAGGAATATTAGTATTTCCTTGACTTTTTTTTTATGTCCAGTGCCACTAGCAAATTTACGAAAGTTAGAGCAAGTATATTATTTTCCATAAACATTCAGAAAATATTGAAAAAAGTAGAGTTAAGATACGATTTTCTATGAAAATTAAAAATTTCGAAATATTAAAAATTTCCCTTGGATGGATTATCGCCAAATTCAATACCGAACATCCTTGTCCCCTAGCCTAGTTACGTTGAATTATGTTTTGACCCGATAGCTAAAAATTTATGAAAGTTAGAGCGAGTACAGACTTTTTGTGAAAAATTCAAAATTCTATGAAATCGGAAATTTTTTAGAAATTTTGACGAAAATTGTAACAAACCAAGAGGGTTCACCCCCCTACTCGTGTACAAAATTTGGGCATAACGTATAAACGATATCCCGGCATTTTTTTGATGGGCCGCGGCAAGGGGAATAAAAGTTTTTGCATCTCGGAGTGAATACCGTTCGAGGGGGAAAATGAGGGCTTAAAGCGAGTAATGCTGGCAGAGAATCGCGATGGTTTCAGACAACTTTCACGATCTATATGCACGAATTTTACGCTCGCTCCCTGTCTATGCGTGTAAAACCGGTGATGTCGTTAGTTTAGGTGTATATTCAGACCTTTCTCGCATCCAGAGGACTACAGCGGAGAACGGAATAACTGAGATTTCGAGAGATCAAGGAAGCAACATGGAATATCGGTCCCTCGTTTCCTAAGTCGTTGATTCCTTTCCTCGTTTTTATCCAAGAAAATAAATTGTTGATTTCTTTCCTCATATCCTCTATATGAAGATCGAAAAAAATTATCATTCGAACGAAAAGTCATTGGAAATGAGTTCTTTTTTTTAATGGCATTCATTACAATTATATTATTCTGAAAACATTTATGATCGCCGAATGTAAAAAAAAATGTTTAATCAATGAATAAAAATTGGTAGTTGAATTTTTCTTATCGTAAATTAAATTGTGTCCTTGAGTTGAGAAAATGATTAATTTTCGTAGTTGATTTCTCGCAGAACCACGTCAAATATTCATTTGATCCTGACGAAACTATTTTTGAAGATTGAAAAATGAAAGTTTAGTTATCGGCGTGAAATTTTTATTTTCGTACAAGATTTTTTCGATAACTTGGGTTATTCGAACAACTATAGATGCTCGTTTTGTGCAAGATATGAAAAATATTGATAAACTAAAATTTCAATTGTACATTTTTTTCCCTTGTGACCGAAAAAACAACCCCCTCAATTCAATTTGAAACTAGCACAATTTCATTCGTCGTTATTTCGTCGTAAATTTATATATTTATTTGTTCATTCGTTTATTTATTTAATTTATAGATTTGTGAATAAATAAAGTTGACCACAATCGTATGATTTTTGTTTTTTTGTTTTTTTAAATGTTTTTTGAGCTTTTCGTCAAATTCTCATCTCCTGTGACATCTCGGCCGGGCGTTTCGTCATATTTACTCCTCATAAAGAAATGCAAATAATGTACTCCTTAACGAGCACAACCTTAATATCCGGTCGTTAAAGTCTGGTAAACGCGGATCACGTCATTAATTCAGTAGTGAACTTTTCATAGAGAACTTTGAAGCTCTGCGCCCACAGGGATTTGCATGTACAAATGATAATTTCATGATTTACAAGGAAAAGCCCGAAGAAATTACATGGTCGTACTACAGCGAAATCAAATGTGACGCGAACGAACGACGTGTCATCGAAAAAATAATATTTATTCGATTTCAAAAGATCCATGGTATAAGCTTAGAGTTTATTTCCCATCGTTAAGGCGCAATATTGAGAGTCCACCGTTGTCAATTGGAAAAATTTGTAAACTTTTCAAAATTCGTTTTACAAAAGGCTGAAAGTACTTCAAGTACAAAGTACGAAGCACTGTAAGTACTTGAAGTACTCATGTATTTCTCACTCATGCTAACGAAAAAAAAAAAACAAATTATTTTCAAAATTTGGCGAAATGTTGTACAACGCAGAAAATAGGCGAAATGTTGAGAAAACTATCACAATTACATACGTTTAATGAAAAATCGGGATTGACGAACATTTTAACATAAAATGATCGATTTTGAGGAAATTTGTCACGTGCGTCGGCCTATGAGCGGCGTCCGACTCTCTCTCTCTCTCTCTCTCTCTCTCTCTCTCTCTTGTTTCATGTGTGCCCCTCGCTCACCGCGCTCGCCCCCTGCCCACGTTTTTGCTTATTCTCCGCCCACAGTTGTGCTCGTACTACCTTAAGGGAGTTCTATCGGTACGTAACTACTCAAGCTCGAGTGCCGTTGAGTTTGACTAGTTCAGTACATTGATCTGGCAATGTTGGGCACAACAGTCCGCAGCGCACGTTTCTCTCGGTGTCGTTTTCATGCGTTCTTCAAGCTTTTTTACAGTAATATTATTGATTACATTCAATATTTAATTATTTTCTCCCAAACATCCGATGTATAATTGCACTAAGAACGTTGAGAAATCCTCGGGCATGGACGAACCATCGAGCGCGTCATATTTTAAATTGCGCGCTAACCCGAGGCGTTGCCGCATCTGCTAAATATTGGTCGGCAGTCAATTATGTTCGGCATTACTTGATTTATTTATGCGCTTATAGGCCGTCGATCAATATTTTCAAACATGGAAAACATTCTTCAAACATTCTACTTGTATCTCATAAAGTTTCATCCATATGCCAACCTGTTAACTTTGTAATTGAATCTGTCGAAAGCGTGAATTTCCGTATGATAGCATTTATGGTTGTTACGCATATGGAAAACCGGGAAAACTCAGGGAATTTCTTTCCTCCTGCAATAATCAGAGAAAAGTCAGGGAACTTGGAAAATTCTCTGGAATTTTTTATGTTGTTGAAATTTGCATCGTTGTAATGCAACGAAAATAGGTTTTTTAAATAAAATAAAAATAATTTCCGGTACTGTCAACGCTTTACTGTCATATTTAGGCTCCAGATCACGAAAAAATAGCGAAAAAAAGGTTTAAACGATTTTCGACTTCAAAGCAATACTGGAAATGGTTTTTTTTTAACCTATTTTCATTGCATTCCAACGATGCAAATTTCAACATCATACTTGACTAGTTATAATATTGTATGCTTGACTAGTTATAGTTTTTCAATGCTCAAAAATTATAATCCATCATAAAGAGTCCTCCGTACAATCAGTAAAATGTTGAAGTTATATGTATATTTTTTTTTAATTTTCCAAAAAATTAAAATTGTTATAAAATCAGAATCTCAGTAAAGTTTTTTTTTTTTTCCCGATAAAATAGACGTTTGTCCGCTGCCCTATTAATATGACAATAGACGGATCATAAATTTCCAAAAGTTAGAGCGATCGGATCGATGATCCGATGGAATTTTTTTTTTCACAATTTCATATAACCCTCATAGTCGATTGAATTTTTTCAAAATAGAATACAGACCATCTTGCGATGATCCGCTGTGCATCTAAAAAAATTTAGTCCAATATTGCCAAATCCGCAGACGATAGAGGCAATTTTTTAAGAATTCCTGCATTCATAAAATTTCAACGGACTACAGAAAAATTATAGCCGCTTGTGGTCCTATGAAAATTCCAAAAAAATTAGTTTACCAAGCCAAAGTATATCTGCAAAGGATAAACGTAAAAAAATTATGGCAATTATTTCCCGACGCGTACTCGAAATTTCGCGCAACGAGCATTTTCCATAATTTGAATTTTCCAATATATTTCTCATATCTAGGAATTTGTCGATCGATCCAAGGCGAAAAAATGAGCAACGATACGGTACGTGTGGCCGTTCGTATCAGGCCCCTCATCGCGACCGAGGTGAAGAGAGGTTGTCAGACTTGCATCGCCGTTGTCCCCGGCGAGCAACAAGTGCAGATCGGTAACGGCGCAAAATCGTTTACATTTAATCATGTTTTCGGGCCGGAGACCGACCATGAAGAGTTTTACGATACGGCGATTCAAAAATTTGTTCGCCAAATCTTCAAAGGTAAGCATAAAAGAAAGCCAAAAAAAAAAGAACAAATTTTCGATCACCAGAGAATCCTCGCGGGGGCATGTTTAACCGTTGAACATATTATTACACGATTTTAGGTTACAATGTGACGATACTAGCGTACGGCCAAACTGGAAGTGGCAAAACCCACAGTATGGGCACGAATTATAAATTTGATAACGAGTCGATGGGTGTTATTCCACGGGCCGTGAACGAAATATTCGATACGATACGTAAAATGAATGATCATACGTTCAAAGTTTCGGTCTCGTTCATGGAACTTTACCGAGAACAATTATACGATTTGCTCGCCGATAAGCAGAGAAACGAGCGAATCGTCGATATCAGGGAGGAAACGAAGGGAATAAAAATCGTGGGCTTAACGGAAAAATGTGTCACGAGCGCTAGCGAAATTCTGCGTGCCCCTCGTACAAGGCTCGAGCGAGCGAGCTACCGGAGCAACGGCCATGAATGTACAAAGCAGTCGGAGTCACGCTATTTTCACGATTATCGTTCATCAATGCAGGATCGACGATCCTAACAGCGCGACAACCTCGAGATTTCATCTTGTCGATCTCGCCGGTTCCGAGAGAATAAAAAAAAAAAACCCAGGCAACCGGAGAACGCTTCAGGGAGGGTGTCAACATAAACAAGGGTCTGTTGGCCCTGGGAAATATGTTATATCGCAGCTCGGCGAGGGTGGCTCGACGAGTTAAATCGGTTATCGAGACAGCAAATTGACAAGACTCCTCCAAGATTCGTTGGGCGGAAATTCGATGACCCTGATGATCGCACGCGTCAGCCCCGCGGATTACAATCTCGACGAGACGCTGAGTACTCTGAGATACGCTGATCGGGCTCGAAAGATGCGTAACAAACCGATCGTGAATGAAGATCCGAGAGCAGCCGAAATAAATCGCTTGAACGAAATTATAAAAGGAGCTTCGTTCGGAAGTGCTGAGCCATGCTAATATTTGTCCACCGGAGCACGCGAATCTGTGCGAAAACCATCGTATACCTCGGGAAAAATTTCTCAAAATTATGAACCAGCTCAGCGATGATTTCGTCGAGCTCATGAATACGCGCAAACGAGCTGAAATTGTCGAACGAGCGAGAGAAAGCATAATATTGGCGATTCCGGAGATTCTCGAAGAATTAGACGATGCGTTAGGCAAATTGGACGTAAAGTCAAGCGAGCGAGCGATATTCGAGCCGATCTATCGAAAAATTCTCAATCTTCATCGCGATTATGAAAAAGCCGCCTATGATATTATCCAGCATAAGATAACGGCCATGTGCTCGATCGACAAATCGATCGACCCAAACGTTACTCATCGCGTTTCACTCGACGATGAAAATCCGAGTCACGTTGACGATTACGTCCAGTGTGATCTCGATGAGAAACACGCCGAGGACACGCTTCGTCAGGCCGAGAGAAATCACGAAGTGCAAGGAATAAATCGCGAGCTCGCCCTCAAAGAGGAGCTCGTCTCGAAGCTACCGAGCAATTCTTCTCAGATTGCCGAGGATTGCCGTGAATTGCAGCTTTTCCAGAATGAAATAAAAACCCTCCAGTCGGAGAAGGAAGAATTGATGCAGGCACTGCGGAATGTCCATTCGAACAATGCCAGCGCGAAATTGGCAGAGTCGAGGCAAAAAAAAAGTCCTGGAATTGGCGAAAAAATTGGCGATTTGACGCGCAAATGCGCGGAACAGACGAGGGTGATAAAGAAGAAGGAGAAATCGGACGAGCAGATAAAAAGCCTGTCCACGCGGTGATAAATTCCCTGAAGCAAACGAGGGTACGCCTTATAGAATCGGAGGAGATGAGAAAAGAATCGGAGACATTCGCCAAGGAAAATGAAAATGTGGAGCTTATGGTAAAATTAATAATTGAAAAAAAAAAAAAAAAAATCGTCACGTATCGCAAATTTCCGTACATTTTAACGCGAGCGAATTTTTTGTAGGAAAAATCATCAATACGAGCTTCGGGATCAAGAGTCTCAGGAAAAATTAAAGGAGCTAGAGGAGGAACTTTTACCTCGTATAAAGAAAAGTGCGAGAGACTCGAGAAACAGGTAGGGGAGACCGGGGCAAAATGGTATAGCGGGGCAAAACGGTACCGGGGCAAAACGGCACTGGGGCATAATGGGATCGGGGCATAATGGGATAGCGAAAAATGAAGTTTTTGTAACGCATGCACGATTTCTGCGTTTTTTGTACCTATTAAGCGGGCGTAAAGTGACCCTTTTTTGACCGGCTCGAAAAAGCGGGCAATAATGAATTCATTATTGCCCGGTTTTTGAATAAGCGGGCTATAATGAAAATAAGCGGGCTATAATGAAAAAAGCGGGCTATAATGAAAATAAGCGGGCTATAATGAAAATAAGCGGGCTATAATGAATCCATTATAGCCCGCTTATTTTTATTATAGCCCGCTTATTTTCATTATAGCCCGCTTATTTTCATTATAGCCCGCTTTTATAAAAATAAGCGGGCTATAATGGATTCATTATAGCCCGCTTTTATATAAATAAGCGGGCTATAATGGATTCATTATAGCCCGCTTATTTTCATTATAGCCCGCTTATTTTCATTATAGCCCGCTTTTTTCATTATAGCCCGCTTTCTGAAATTCGTAAAAACGACCGTGTGCGTACATATACAATATATGATATTGTATTTCGCCCACTTATAGGCATAAAAACACAAAAATCTATACATGCATTACAAAAAATATGGTGTGCACCAAGGGCTCAGTGGACTTTTTTACCTCGTGTGTTTGCAGTACTCGTCTTCGGCTCGCACACGCACTCGTCTTCGGCTCGCAGACGCACTCGTCTTCGGCTCGCTCCTGCACTCGCCTTCGGCTCGTGCGAGCTCACCCTCGACTCGTGCTAGCTCGCCTTCGACTTGTACTGCAAATTCCACACTCGGTCTAAAAAAGCCCACTTTACGCCCTAGGTGCACAATATACTATTCTTGGGTGCTTGATTTGGGGCAAAATGGGATGACAGGAAAATTCATGCTTCGGCTCTATGAAAGAGCTGTTGAAACATAATCTAATCTAAATGGTGCTTGTGGTTCGTTTCAGTCCACATATACGCAGATAATACGGACTGACTGATATATTTGTCGACACATATCCGTCGATTTCATGGGGAGCGGCGGTCCTAGTTTTATAAAACAATTTACGTAAAAATTGACAAGAGTTAGATTTTCATCAATGGCTTGAAAATCAGTATCAGTAACGTGCAGTTGGCAGAAAATAAATTAAAAAAAAAACAAAGAAAGATAAAAACAAAAAAAAACCAAAAAATTGCACGCGTCAGATTATAAAAATTACTTGATTATTTAAATAATTAATAACGACAAAGAAATTGTACCAATCGAATAAGAAGGCTCAAATAACAATTTACGTCAAGTTTGGTACAGTTCTGACCGCAGAATCAGAAGTAATTGCTTAACAAACTTTAATAACAAATGAAAAATTAGTATTTTTTTGAATGTTGAAGTACTTAAATTTATTGGATTCAACGAATCCTGACGAGCCGAGCAGGAACTGTTGTTGCAAAGTCAAAAATAATAATAATTGTTTAAGCGATTGAGTTAACGAATAAAAATTGTCGTCTTCTTTAATGTTAAATTACTACGATTAATCAAATTTCAACGAAATCGAACGAGTCGACCTTGAAACATTGCCTTAACCGCCCAGGCAACACAGTTTCGTAACAAATACATTTCAATTATGTTACACTCGGTTCCTTAAATGTAACAAGTATGTCGTATGTAACGTGAATGTGGCAGTCCAGACACTCTAAAATGTCCGCCACATATGAAGCTACAGTTACGTAAAAATCGCGTTGAATGGCTGCATGCCAGTTACGTTGCTGATGCATAAATTTTACAGAACAGAGAAGTCACAATGTTACATTGAGGATACGTAGCAATCATGCATCACTCCGAAATCGGAATTACATGGCCTCCATGTCGCTAGGATGTTTCAGGTACCCCGAGTCGAAATTTCAGCCCTCCTTAAAACCTTTTTTAAGCCTCCAATTTTCTCCGAGAGTTGATCAAATTTTGGGAGTATGGAGGGTCAAAAGAGAAAAAAAATATAACAAGAAAAAAAAACTTATATTTCGATGTTTACCAGTTACACAATTTCTGCTTGAGCCTGGATTCGAACCGCCTACCTACAAGTTTCCTACCTATGTTTGCTTACTAACCCGGGACGCTACCTATTGCGCTATGACTACCATTGAAGTTGGTTTCATCAAATTCTGACACCAGGCTGAAAGGCTGAAGTGACGTGAATACCGGTGATACCGGTGTATCTTGAAAAAATTTATATCCTTATATAAATATTTTTATGGTCCTGTGTTATTAGAATAATTTCGTTCCGTTTTCGCTTTTTGGGGCAGAAATGGTGAAAAAAAAAAGAATTATATACTTATATGTGCGCCTTCATAGTGGTATCGTTCCCCGATCAAGAGGTTACGTTAGTGTATTTCGAAATAAATACTGATTAAACAGCTATTAAATAGTGTTTAGAGTATGAATAAAAGAAAATTGTGTTTTTTTCCACGATATAACATTTTTTTTTATCAAAAACGAAAAGTCGTCAAATTAATATTGTGTTTTTTTCCCCGTATCGCTCCCCGATCAAGAGGTTATGTTAGTGTATTTCGAAAGAAATACTGATTGAACAGCTATTAAATAGTGTTTAGAGTATATGAATGAAAGAGAATTGTGTTTTTTCCCACGATATAGCATTTTTTAAAATCAAAAACGAAAATTTGTCAAATCAATATTATGTTTTTTTTTCACAATTCATCATTTTTTGTCGAAAAATAAAAATCGTCCAATTAATACGAAATACTGATTAAACAGCTATCAAATAGTGTTGAGAGTATATCAATAGAAGAGAATTGTTTTTTTTTTATACGATTCATCATTTTTTCGTTAAAACAAAATAAATTGTGAAATTCTGTAGTATTGTTTTTTCCACGATTCAGCATTTTTTTAAATCAAAATACCTATTTACGACTTTTTTTTCAACACCTTGTGATTTGAATTTTGACGTACCAACTTTTGGCACATGTTTTAGATTATTCATTTTTTAGTATTTTTTCGATCCCGATCGGACTGATAGTTTTCACATTTAAAACTTGGCAGGGTAAATTTTACCCGTGTGTGACCAATAAGTTATTCTACAGAGATGTGACCACAAAGGGTTAACCCGTAAAAACCACACCTCTATTGAGCATACATACATGCCACACTAGTGCGATTTGGGATTTTGCATTTTCAATGTACTATAACTCTCGTATAAATAATCTAAAACTATTCGATAACCAGTGTTTTTTAGGGTATTAGTTTCTCAGGAATCCGAAGGTCATAATTTCAAATGCGATAAATATTATTCATTCAGTGAAAATACGACAAAATCAGAACAAAAATGTTCAAAAATTCACAAAAAAGAAATTTTAGGTGGTTCAAATTTGCACTAGTGTGGCGTTTACGGGTTAAAAGTGACAGCATGTAAACATAACCTCGAACATTATCCTGCTGCCCGC
The DNA here is from genome assembly GCA_963564615.1 of Rhorus exstirpatorius. NCBI lineage: Eukaryota > Metazoa > Arthropoda > Insecta > Hymenoptera > Ichneumonidae > Rhorus > Rhorus exstirpatorius. Next base: position 29,026,705 of record OY751321.1, read on the forward strand.
AAGTTCCTATAAGTGAAGCATACAGCATTATGCTCACGTGTCGTGTGTTTTATTTATGATTTCAATACCAATTTCAAATTAGTATACGTATATTAGGTAAGTTGATATCTTTTTTATTCAAGCCCAGAGTCGTAAGCTTAACTATTATGACTCGGTCAAAGGAGTGAATTTGTATAAAAATAACGAAAAATTTAAGAAATCGAAAATCTCGACAAGAATAAGTTTTATTGTAAGTGATAATTTCGATAATTATGCTTCCGTGCTGTCATATTTGAGGAAGGCACAAGAATAGTTACGCTGCAACATGGATACGATGGATTACGGTTACAGCATGCATACGTTATGTTAGTTACACGTCACACTTCAATCCGCAAATATTATGTAAAGTATATATCACACTGCTCCATACACGTTATGTTACACTGCTCCATACACGTTATGTTACACTGCTCCATACACGTTACGTATATGTTACACTGCTCCATACACGTTACGTTAAGTATATGTTGCACTGCTCCATACACGTTACGTACAAATGGTTCCGTATCGCTTACATCATTTCTATGGACAGCATTATCACAGTGACACCATAGCATATACTTTACGTAACAAGCTTACATGGCTGTGACAAGTTATCGTTACATGGAGGTTACGTTTCAGAGACGTTAGTTCCATCTTTATTACGTAACGATTACGTTCACAGATGAACGTATTAGGATCATCACAGTATAGACGTCACATTTATGTCAAAAGATTAAATTGTTACCTGGGATACGTCTTTAAAAATATTCTAATTACTGCAATTTAGTTAAACGATAAATATCAACAAACCTATCGTATCACCTGGATTGTTAAGCTCAATTAACATATCCATTGTTTTATTGAATGCATCGGCCCATTTTGTCCCATTTTGCCCCGATCCCGTTTTGCCCCAACCGCCTCTTTCTGAGGAGCCTGATTTTCTCCGGCCCATTTTGCCCCAGTCCCGTTTTGCCCCAATGACGTATTTTCCAGCAGTGTTGATTTTCACTATTCCATTTTGCCCCAAACCCGTTTTGCCCCGGTCCCATTTTGCCCCGGTCCCATTATGCCCCGCTATACCATTTTGCCCCGGTCTCCCCTAAAATTATTTTATCGAAAAAGGAAAAAACCAAAATGTCCTTATTTCGGGAATTTTCATAAAGAAGAAGCAAAAAAAAAGTTTGATCCTCGTCGATGCAAAATATAACAAATTTTTTTTTTCTTTTTTTCTCAGCTCTTGACCATGACGAAAGGACGAAAGACGGCGGACGTCCCACCGCGAATTCGTCATGCGTCGGAGAACGATGCATACAACTCGTCGTATCACATTGCGGACGATAGTTTCAGCAGGCCTGACGAAGCGTGTCCTCGGCGTGTTTCTCATCGAGATCACACTGGACGTAATCGTCAACGTGACTCGGATTTTCATTGTCGAGTGAAACGCGATGAGTAACGTTTGGGTCGATCGATTTGTCGATCGAGCACATGGCCGTTATATTATGCTGGATAATATCATAGGCGGCTTTTTCATAATTGCGATGAAGATTGAGAATTTTTCGATGGATCGGCTCGAATATCGCTCGCTCGCTTGACTTTACGTCCAATTTGCCTAACACATCGTCTAATTCTTCGAGAATCTCCGGAATCGCCAATATTATGCTTTCTCTCGCTCGTTCGACAATTTCAGCTCGTTTGCGCGTATTCATGAGCTCGACGAAATCATCGCTGAGCTGGTTCATAATTTTGAGAAATTTTTCCCGAGGTATACGATGGTTTTCGCACAGATTCGCGTGCTCCGGTGGACAAATATTAGCATGGCTCAGCACTTCCGAACGAAGCTCTTTTATAATTTCGTTCAAGCGATTTATTTCGGCTGCTCTCGGATCTTCATTCACGATCGGTTTGTTACGCATCTTTCGAGCCCGATCAGCGTATCTCAGAGTACTCAGCGTCTCGTCGAGATTGTAATCCGCGGGGCTGACGCGTGCGATCATCAGGGTCATCGAATTTCCGCCCAACGAATCTTGGAGGAGTCTTGTCAATTTGCTGTCTCGATAACCGATTTAACTCGTTGAGCCACCCTCGCCGAGCTGCGATATAACATATTTCCCAGGGCCAACAGACCCTTGTTTATGTTGACACCCTCCCTGAAGCGTTCTCCGGTTGCCTGGGTTTTTTTTTTTATTCTCTCGGAACCGGCGAGATCGACAAGATGAAATCTCGAGGTTGTCGCGCTGTTAGGATCGTCGATCCTGCATTGATGAACGATAATCGTGAAAATAGCGTGACTCCGACTGCTTTGTACATTCATGGCCGTTGCTCCGGTAGCTCGCTCGCTCGAGCCTTGTACGAGGGGCACGCAGAGTTTCGCTAGCGCTCGTGACACATTTTTCCGTTAAGCCCACGATTTTTATTCCCTTCGTTTCCTCCCTGATATCGACGATTCGCTCGTTTCTTTGTTTATCGGCGAGCAAATCGTATAACTGTTCCTGGTACAGTTCCATGAACGAAACGGAAACTTTAAATGTGTGGTCTTTCATTTGATCTATCGAATCGAATATTTCGTTAACACATTTGCCCTATCTCTGAGAGTTCATGTCAAGATCGTTTTTTTTTATTTTTATTTTTTTGCCAAAATCTTGCAAAACCTTGGAATTATTCCGTCTCTCGTAAGCTCACACAGATAAACGGAACAACGGTCGTGAATAAATCGTCAATGGTGTACGAGAGTATGGTTCAAACGTTGGATAGTTATATTTTGTACGGAATCGATAAAAAAAAAAAAAAGAAAAATAATAATAAAAAAAAGTATAATATATGAAAGAGAAGAGAAACGTGATCGACTGATCCGACGATATACAATCGAATCATCGTGCAATTTGACCGAGTCTACAATTATATAGCAGACAAAAGAACGTATCATCCGAGTGAGTTGTACTTTGAAAAAGTAAGGATCAAATAGAAACATGACTTATTAAAGTATCCGCTCTCTGCCTCCGTGAATTATGAATATTTTGGAAAAAAAAAATGACTTTTCAATGACGACAATATCGAGGGCGTTGGACGATTTTTTTTTATTCTCACGAGTCTGCTCGGAGTTACGTTGAACCGAGTTACGTAGAATTTATCCTAAAACTTGGACGAAATTCTAACGCAATTTCATTTCCCCCATCCTCGTGCTCAAGAATCCAGAAGTGCCTCTTAACTGCCGACAAAGAGATTCTCTCGGAGCCACGACGTTTGATGAGCTAAAAATCGATTGATGATTGTGTTTTAGTCGATGGATTTTAAGATTATATTCTCTATGCAAACTGATGCATGACGAGCGACGAAACGCTTTCGAATTTTTATTCCCCGATTGCTTTAAGGATGTATCGGACGTACCTTCCCAACCTAAAGTATAACTTTCGTCGACAATTTTGCATATTTTGTGATAAGATAAAAATCGGAAAAAATTCAACCACAATAAAGACGACCAATTTGGTGAGCACGTTTGTTCAAGTTAAGTATTGAAAAATAAAATCAATTGCAAAAACCAAATGAAATCTCGTGAATTCGACATTGTGATAAATTTTCTGTGGTATCTTGTATGGATCATCGAAGTTGCCAAAATTTCTTTATTTATTTTTTTCTTTTTCGAAACAAAATGAATGAGCTATCGCTCAAATTTTGGAATTTCCGTCGTGCATCGATAAATGTTAATTCGAAGGATTTGAAAAAAAAAAAGAAAAAAAAATTGAAATTTCACGAGAATTCTTTTATCCTGCAGCCAAATTATTATTATTTTTTTTTTGATTAATTTAATTCGTTAAACGGAAAAAAAAATTATATAAATAGCTTGTCGTCGTGAGCTTATTGTTTTTTTTTCTTTTTTTTTCGCGCCAAGTTGCGTAGATCGGAGCCAACCGAATGGTGCCAGGCATGTAAATGGAGTAGCATTATTTTATTAAAAAAAAAAGAAATAAATAATAAAAAAAAATTAAGAAATATTTTCATTGCTATAACGTACTTTTCGTTATAACTATTCGGGACGGACGTCTGAGGGTCTGTGGAAAAAAAAAGAAGATCCTTGCGAAACGAAAAAAAAGAAAAAGGAGAAGAAGAAGAAGAAGAAGAAGAAGAAGAAGAAGAAAAAGAAGAGGAGCATTTGTGAATTTGGTGGAAATGTGTGAGACAATCCAAAACGTAATAAAAAGTACTTTAAGGCATTGAAAAATAATAATAATTAGTATTAAAATTATCCGAGAATGAAATGACCCGATTTCCCAATTTCGTGAACCTTGTCTTATTTTTCTAATAATTATTTCCTGATTGTTCGTCGAATAATATTGTTTTTTTTTTTTTTTTTTTTTCAGGGAATAAAAATAATTACTCACCATTTCTGACGATCGAGGAGTCAATTGATTATTTTTTTAAAATTATCTTTATTAACAATCATTATCATTATTTCATCATTACATTCCATGATTCATATAACAGACATATAAAAAAATATTCACAAGTTCTGGTAATTTTAAGGACCCTGAATTGAAAAAAAAAAAAAAAAAAAAAATTAAATGAGTTTCGCCATCTGGTCTCTTGGCACGAAAATTGCCAATATTTTTTTTTTTCCTTGAATGAATTGTCGTTACATTAAAAATAACTGTCTGGGGAATTGCGAGAAAAAAAGAAAAAAATTTAAATACACGATTTTTTGGAGAATTTTATATTCGAGCAGTCGAAAGTTTGCCGGATGAGTTTCGGTGACATAATCTTGAATTCCCTAGATAGAAAATTTTTATCGTTCAAATTTCTTCGATAGTGAAATTTGATTTAGAAATTCCCCTGGATGGATGACTCGTGACGAGCATGTGCTGGATAATTTTTATCTCAAAAAATTCCCGAGCCGGTAATCCTTATCGCTGAGATTGATCAATTTTCAAGGACCCTAGGGAATTTATCATGTCGTCTAGGGAATTTTCGGGTTGTAATTTTCAGGCTAGTGAACTTTCGAGGAAAAATTCCCCGGATCCGGGGAATTTATCGGCCGATCTGGGCAATTTCATTGAAAAAACTCCCTAGAGGATTCGTTTTGTCATAAAAATACCCTAGCTAGGGATTATCGTTGAGATTCTAGATGTTAATTGATCGCGGGGAATTCATCATCTCGACTGGGAAGTTTCGATGCTGAAATCTCCGAGACAGTGAATTTTTGTTTAAAAAAAATCGCTAGATCTAGTGAATTTATCGAACAATCCGGAAAATCTTGACAGAAAAATCCCTAGGTGGTGCGACATGTCCCGAATTTTCCGCCAGGCAGTACATTTCAACTTTAATATTTCCTAAATTTTTTAATTGAAATTCCCCATCTAGAGAGTTCTATCGTCACATCTCCCCGTATTTATGGTAATCTAGGGAATTTATTTTCTCGCCTCGGAAAATTCAACTTTAAATCGTCATACGTGGCCGTCCAGGGAATACATCGTTGCACAGCGTGATTTGAACAGAAAAACTCCCTAGAAAAAGGGGAGACCGTGCCAGAAATTCCCTATAAATTAAGTCAACGCTAATTATCCCCTACACGGAGATATTTATCATCAAAATTTTCTATGCGACGATTTTTAAGATAAAAATTCCCCATATTTCCTTTCTAGGGGATTTATTTTATCATATTTCGTTTCTTCGGACAATTTGAATGCAAAAAGTCGGCTGACCAGGGGCTCGATTCTCGAGTTTGTGCGATAATTATCGCATGTGAAAATTATCGTAGGGATTGAGTCGCATGCGCCTCGAATTTAGTATTCTCCAATACCATTCGGTCGCATACGACTTGTCGCATGCGATAATTTTCGAACGCAGTAAACTCACAGTGTTGCCGTTTCGGTGCATCCGAATTCACCCAATCACTGTACGGCTGTAACAGAAGTAGACAGATAGGAAAATTTTTGGAATGAAAGCATCATTACCAAAGACGCACATCTGTCAAATAGAAAATTGAAGAGAAAGAAATCATGGCAGATGTGAAAAGAAGATGCGGATACATCACGGAAGAACAGAAAAGTATACTCGTAGGTAAGTATCTAAAAATATTTTTTCCTTATTCTAACCTCGAAATCGCAACTTCGTTGCGCTTTCTCGGCTCTCATGAGGAAAAATAATGTTCGATACTCGTACGAAAAGGCTTTTTGATGAAACTCGTTACAGCACTCGCCTTCGGCTCGTGCCGTAATCCTCTCGTTTCGTCAAAAAAGCCTTTGCGTACTCGTGTCGAAATGTACTATTAGCTGTATTAATTCATAATTTAGACTATCTATTGCAATGTTTATTACATTTCTTATATTAATCCGGTTTCGTTGCACAGCGTAATTTGAACAGAAAAACTCCCTAGAAAAAGGGGGGACCGTGCCAGAAATTCCCTATAAATTAAGTCAACGCTAATTATCCCCTACACGGAGATATTTATCATCAAAATTTTCTATGCGACGATTTTTAAGATAAAAATTCCCCATATTTCATTTCTAGGGGATTTATTTTATCATATTTCGTTTCTTCGGACAATTTGAATGCAAAAAGTCGGCTGACCAGAGATGAGTAGGGCTGACGGGGTTATTATAGGCCATATTTTCCCTAGATAATTAACAACTTCGACAGAACTTTCGTAATAACGTTCTTTCAAGTAAAAAATTCCCTACAACGTTCCGTGTTACGTCCCAACGCACAGGTAGCGCCAGTTGTCGAGCGGCAAGTTCAAATGAATGAACCTGAGGTGGGCTCGTTAGCCACTAAAGTTCATCCCCGAGGGTGGACACTCCAACGAAGTCGCTCGTCTCGATTTGATTTGATATTTTACAGAAAGAACTAGGAATTTAGGATGATTGACTGAAGGGTATGCAAATCAATGAAAACGTTACTCATTTATAGGAGAGCACGTAAATATGTTTGTTTATTACTTATTTTATAAGGTATATGAAAAAGTGAACTGTACTACAAGACGGCTTGAATTTAAGTGAACGAAGAGTCGAACGCGGACTTCTCGGTCTTCGGAAAAGTCCGCCCTCGCACGTACACACATACACATGCATACACACCGTTACATATATCGTCGAGCGCACCCCGCCAAGGGTGCGCGTGGATGCAGACATACAGGGGCCACCAGCCTAGACCCGCGGAGAGGGGGTTGTATATGCGTACGGGGCCTCATCATTGCATGAGCCCCTTTTGCCCCCCTCCATGAGGATTGACCAGCTCACAAAGAGGCCCTTTGACGTAAAACAGTCCATGTGTTTCGCACTTACAAAGAACTATAAAATCCTCGCCTCGAGAAACCCTGTGTTTATGTATATATCCCAACCATAAATTCTACGAGTTATATTCTAAACCACTTGGTCACGCTTTAATCTGGAACACGATTTTCGTCACAGGAAATATTAAACATATGACCCTTCAATTTCTATGACCCTTCTATGGAGGCATGAATGCCTCCATAGAATTCATCTAAGGAAATATATTTTCAATAAAAAGGGTAAATAAATGTAAATGTATCGATCCATGAGAGCTAAATATAAATGTCCGAATATCGTGCCTCAAATTTCTCGCGTTAATTCGCAACGACCTCTTGAATGTAACTAGCGACGTTACATCCGAAGAAAAATCCCTACACGTCCCTGGGAAAATTCGTATATTTTTAGTGAAAAGTCCCTATGAGAAAAGGCTGAGCGTAAAAATTCCCTAGGAAAACTGACTGAATGCCCGAATCCCTTGATATTCCCCTCGAACGATCCGACAATCCCCTTAACTTCCTCAGAATTTCAGCGTCAAAATTCCTTAAACTTTTAGAGCAGTTAAAAAAGTCCCTAGAATTTCCCGGAGTGATTTCTTGGCTCCCAACGTAAATATTCCCTGCATGAATAGGCGCATCGTAAAAAATCCCTGAACTTGACCTCAAACCGCCCCAAATGAAAACTCCTACAGTTCCCTAGATAATTCCCTGGTTTTACGCCTGGATAAACGGCCTCGGCATCGAAATTCCCTATAAGTTTAATCGAATCGAATAAAAGGCTTACTCGCGAAACCGAATTATTAAAAATTGGAGTAAAACGGATGAAAATTCATTTTTTTTTTTTTTCAATTGAGTGTTGTCAGAATAACCAATCATACAACTAAATAAATTTCGATATACACAGCATGTATAATACACTGCACACACATATATACATTGTAGAAGTGCGACACATTCGTCGCGTCAGTAAAAAAAAAATTAATTTTAATTATAATAAATGAAATCCCTCGCTCGGTCACACATTTCACAAGACAAAAATTTTACGTTGAAAGAACAACCGGAAGTCTTTCGGCAAATATCTCGAGATACCTATTTGTTATTTATTATTTTTCTTCCAATTAACGATTTTTAAATTTAAAAATAATTTTTTTTTCCCATTTTTGATGGGGAATTTTGTAAATTTTAATCGTCACTTGGAGCAAAGGGACTTGGGAAGGGGGGGGGGATTAGAGTCGATGATTTTTTTTTTTCATTCTTTTACCACGCGAAGGGCTCGAATTTCCAATTTGAGGGACCAAAAAATTACAAAATATGAAAATTTCGTGGATTTTTAAGATTAATTCGATTTTTTTTGTCTATCACGAATTAAAAAACAAAAAATTATACGAATTCTTTAAACTTCCGATCGCAGGACGACCCTGGAACGAATCATCGTCATTCTTGAGACGTGCACTGGGGCTAGTCTTTTTTTTTCCCCCTGAATAATTCCTATCGACTTAGGTTGAGTAATGTGAAATAAACATTCTAAACAATATATGACAAAATTGCATAATGCATTACAGTTTGCGATTCTTGGAATCATCGATGAGAAATCATCTTCGGAGGGGGAGGGCGGATAAAATTTATCGTAAATTCAGGAAATTATTGACAAAAAAAAATGAAATTCATGATTTTTTAATTTTATATGTAACGCTTTTGCGAGGAGAGCGAGAGAGAGAGAGAGAGAGAGAGAGAGGACTGTCCGGAATTGGTATTTTTTTTTTGAATGTTTTTTCTGAAAATTCGAAAACTGAAGTTTCAAAAACTCGAAATTTTGAAATTTTTTAGAAATTTTTAAAATTTCGAGATTTTTTTTTCAATAATTTTTCAAAAATCACTATTTTTTCTTTTCTTTTTTTCGAAAATTTTGGTATAAAGGATGAAAAATGAATTTATTTATCTATAATGGGTCCTCCGGATTTTTTAAATTCTATTTATATATATTTTCGTTAGCAATGACTCACTTCCATGCCATGGGGCAATCGGAGTCCCTTGACTTGTTGTTGCTCATTGACAATTGCCTCATGGCCATACCGCCGCCGCCGCACTGGCTGCTCCAATCGGCCGTTGGCATTGGCGTGCGATGAAATTTTGATGACGTTTTGTTGAATACGGGCAACAATTCGTTTGCCTCGTTTGAGAGTGCCTGAAACGAAGAAAAAAAAAAGATAAAAAATCGTCGGTGTGATCCATTTTTTTTTTTTTTTTCTAATAAATTACAGATTTTTTTTTATTTTACGAAAATTTTTACTTCAATCTTGTAAAAATATTTTTATTTTTGTCTGATAGAAAAAAAAAGATGCATTCCAGTTTTTTATTTTGTATTTCACGAGAATTTTAATTTTTACTCCAATCTTGTAAAAATATTTTACCGAATATTGTACCGAAAAAAAATTTCTCATTTCCACGTAGGGCCAATGTACGGATTTCTTTTTTTCACAACAAACATTTCGGATTTTCGAAATTAATGAATATTATGAAATTGTATATATTATTAATGAATATTATGAATAATATGAAATTAATGAAATTAATGAATTGGCTGCCGGAGGTGATTGTTTTTACAATTTACACAAATGATTAAAAAAGTCTGGAGTAAAAAAAAAATTCTCATTTCCACACAGGGCAAATGTACGGATTTTCTGAATTTGGCTACAAAAATTTTATACTCTTAAAAATAATAAATATATCGCCTTGGAAAGGATTGGATGCCGAAGGGGATCGGTTGTATAGTTCACAGGAATATTTCGAACAGTCGGGAGTACCAAAAAAATTCTCATTTTTACCCCGGTCAAATGAACGGAATTTCTGCTTTTCACTACGTAATTTTGGGTACTTGGAATTAGTGAATATATTGTCTTGAAACAAATTGGATGCCGGAGGAGATCGATTTTATAGTTCACAGAAATGATTCAAACAGTCCGTAGTAACGAAAAAAAATTCTCATTTTGACCTGGGTCAAATGTACAGATTTTCTGCTTTTCACTTGATTAATTTTGGATACTCGGAAATAATAAATATATTGGCTCAAAACGAATTGGATGCCGGAGGTGATCGGTTTTATAGTTCACAGAAATGATTCAAACAGTCTGGAGTAGCGGATAATGAAATTTTGTTTTTCGACCTGGGTCAAAAAAGCCCTTGCGTAGACTTAGAGAATGGCGTGAGTTTTATCCTGATATTCCGAGTCTTAGTCCCCCAAAAAATTCATTGACATTTAAAGAATTTTAGTCCAAGGGGTGTGTATGGAAAAATAGGCAAAAATCGATGATCCGACTTTAAAAATCTATGAAAGATCGAGAAAACCTCAGATCACGATGTACCAAGCTTCAATTGAAAGCTTGAACGATTGAGGAAAGAACGAGCACTCGATCGAGTCCCAATGCTTGCGAAAAAAAATGACAGCAATTATAGTGTACCCACAAACATTTATCGATAACAAAAAGTGCAATTTTTCGTTTTTTCACCATTTCGTGTCAAAATGTTAGATTACTGGAAAAATCTCATAGTAGAAAATTTCCGATCACCCAAAGGCTTGAATCATAGTAAAAACAGTAGAAAACTTTTTTTTCAATATTTCAACCCTCATTTTTGAAAATAAAAATATCACAAAATTTCAAATGCCCATAACTCGTCTCCGGATCGACCAGTTTTGGCTTATCGAGGGTGGTTTTAAAAGCCCTTAAGTAGACTTAAAGAATGGCGTTGGATTTATTCTGATATCGGCATTTTTTATACCGGGAAAAGCACTTTGAAAATTGACAAATTTTCGTCCAAGGGGTCTGTATCGAAAAATTGGCAAAAATCGATGGTCCACCTTTAAAAATCTGTAACAAATCGAAAAATCAACCCAGCTTGATGAACCAAGCGGCATTTCGAAGCTTGAACGATATCGAAGAGATACAAGTACTGAGTAGAGTGATATCTCCTTCAAGAAGAAACGTTACAACGATTTTAGTGAACCCTTAAAATTGAGAAAATGAAAAAATGGCAATTTTTCGTTTTTTTGCCTTTTCATAACGAATTTTCGAATTTCACGCAAAAAATCGATGTGATTCGTGACCAGCAGAAAATTGACGATCGCCTAGAGCCTGAAAATAACGTTAAGAAAGAAAAAAAAATTTTTTCAAATTTTTTGCCCGCTTTTTCGAAAATCTGAAAATCACGAAATTTCCAATGGCCATAACTCATCTCCGGATCACCGAGTTTAGGCTTATCGGAGGTGGATTTAAAAGCCCTTGAGTAGACTCAGAGAATGGCGTTGGATTTATTCTGATATCTGCATTTTTTATACCGAAAAATCTTTATACCGAAAATATATTATAAAAAATCGAAAAATCAACCCAGCTCGATGAACCAAGCGGCATTTTGAAGCTTGAACAATAACGAAAAGGTACAAGGACTAAGTAGAGTGATATCTCCTTCAAAAAGGAACGTTACAACGTCTTTCGTGAACCCTCGAAATTTCAGAAAATAAAAAAGCTCACTTTTTAGTTTTTTTGCCTCTTCATATCGAATTTTCGAATTCCAGGCAAGAACTCGATGTGATTCGTGACCAGCGGAAAATTTACGATCGCCTAGAGCCTGGAAATATGGTAAAAGACGTAGAAAAAAATTTTTTTCAATTTTTTGCCCACTTTTTCGGAAATAAAAAAATCACGAAATTTCAAATGCCCATAACTCATCTCCGAATCGACGAGTTTTAACTTATCGGGGCTGGTTTTAAAAGCCCTTGAGTAGACTTAGAGAATAACGTTAGATTTATTCTGGTATCTGCATTTTTTATACCCGAAAAAGCACCTTGAAAATTGACGAATTTTCGTCCAAGGGGTATGTATGGAAAAATTGGCAAAAATCGATGGTCCAACTTTGAAAATCTGTAAAAAATCGAAAAATCAACCCAGCTCGATGAACCGAGCGGCATTTTGAAGCTTGAACGATTACGAAGAGATACAAGTACTGAATATAGTCATATCTTCTTCGAGAAGGAACGTTACAACGATTTTAGTGAACCCTGAAAATTTCAGAAAATGAAAAAATGCATTTTTTCGATTTTTTGCCTTTTCATATCGAATTTTTGAATTTCAGGGAAAAACTTGATGTAATTCGTAATCAGCAGAAAATTTTCGATCGCCTGGGGTCTAAAATTATGGTGAAAAACGAAAAAATTTTTTTTTTTCAATTTTTGCCCACTTTTTCGAAAATCCAAAAATCACGAAATTTCGAATAGCCATAACTTATCTCCAGATTTACCGATTTTGGCTTATCGGGGAGGTTTTAAAAAGCCCCTGAGTCGAGTCAGAGAATGGCGTTGGATTCATCTTGATATCTACCATTTTTATACCAAAAAAAGCACTTTGAAAATTGACGAATTTTAGTCCAAGGGGTATGTATGGAAAAATTGGCAAAATTCGATGGTCCAACTTTAAAAATCTGTAAAAAATCGAAAAATTAACCCAGCTCAATGAACCAAGCGGCATTTTAAAGCTTGAACGATTACGAAGAGATACAAGTACTGAATATAGTCATATTTCCTTCGAGAAGGAACGTTACAATGATTTTAGTGAACCCTCAAAATTTCAGAAAATGAAAAAATGCAATTTTTCGTTTTTTTGCCTTTTCATATTGAATTTTTGGATTTCAGGGAAAAACTCGATGTGATTTCTGATCAGCAGAAAATTTTCGATCGCCTAGGGTCTAAAATTATGGTGTGAGACGAAAAAATTTTTTTTTTTATTTTTGCCTACTTTTTCGAAAATCTAAAAATCACGAAATTTCAAATGGCCATAACTTATCTCCAGATTTACCGATTTTGGCTTATCGAGGGGGTTTTTAAAAGCCCATGAGTAGAGTCAGAGAATGGCGTTGGATTCATCTTGATATCTATAATTTTTATACCAAAAAAAGCAACTTGAAAATTGACAAATTTTAGTCCAAGGGGTATGTATGGAAAATTTGGCAAAAATCGATGGTCCAACTTTGAAAATTTGTAAAAAATCGAAAAATCAACCCAGCTCGATGAACCACGCGGCATTTTAAAGCTTGAACGATTACGAAGAGATACAAACACTGAATATAGTCATATCTTCTTCGAGAAGGAACGTTACAACGATTTAAGTGAACCCCGAAAATTTTAGAAAATGAAAAAATGCAATTTTTCGTTTTTTTGCCTTTTCATATCGAATTTTTGAATTTCAGGAAAAAACGTGATGTAATTCGTAATCAGCAGAAAATTTTCGATCGCCTAGGGTCTGAAATTCTGGTGGAAGACGAAAATTTTTTTTTTTTCAATTTTTGCCCACTTTTTCGAAAATTCCAAAATCACGAAATTTCAAATGGCCATAACATATCTCGATATTTACCGATTTTGGCTTATCGAGGGAGTTTTTAAAAGCCCCTGAGTAGAGTCAGAGAATGGAGTTGGATTCATCTCGATATCTATAATTTTATACCAAAAAAGCACTTTCAAAATTGACGAATTTTAGTCCAAGGGAAAAATTGTGGAAAAAGTATGGATTATGTGTGGAGTATGGAGTATGAAAAAATAGGCAAAAATCGATGTTCCGACTTTGAAAATCTGTATAAAATCGAAAAAACCTCGAATCCCGATAAACCCGGCTTCATTTCGATTTTCTCTAAGTAATGATTATTTTACGAATAAAACTATTAAATCCAGGTGTCGATCGGTTTTATAGTTCGTTTTTTTACTAAAGAATACCCCAGCGTAACAGAAAATAAAATTTTTATTTCTGCCATGTGCAAATATAGAGGCTTCCTTGCATTTCGCTAGCAATATTCCAGATCTTTCAAAATATTGATCCTTTTACCCATGAAACTATTAGATCCGGGTGTCGATCAGTTCTATAGTACGTTTGTACAAAGAAGCATACGCCAGAGTACTGAGAAAAAATTATTCTTTTTCTCCCTCAGTATTTCCTTGGTACTTCTACCTTGGTATTCTTCCTTGGTACAGGCTTCCTACTCTTTCGCTACAATTATTTCGATTTTTCCCGGGTATTGATTATTTTACCAATAAAACTATTCAATCCAGGTGTCGATCAGTTTTATAGTACGTTTGTACGAAATAGCATACGTTAGAGTACTGAGAAAAAAATTTCCCTTTTCTCCCTCAGTATTTCCTTGGTATATCTACATTGGTATTCTTCCTTGGTACAGGCTTCCTACTATTTCGCTACAAATATTTCGGATTTTTCAACGTATTGATAATTTTGCCTTTAAAACTATTGGATCCAGGTGTCGATCGGTTCTATAGTTCGTTTTTTTACTAAAGAATACCCCAGAGTAACAGAAAATAAAATTTTTATTTCTGCCATGGGCAAATATAGAGGCTTCCTTGCATTTCGCTAGCAATATTCCAGATCTTTCAAAATATTAATTCTTTTACCCATGAAACTATCAGATCCGGGTGTCGATCAGTTTTATAGTACGTTTGTACGAAAAAGCATACGTACTGAGAAAAAAATTTCCCTTTTCTCCCTCAGTAATTCTTTGGTATTTCTACCTTGGTATTCTTCCTTGGTCCAGGCTTCCTACTCTTTCGCTAAAAATATTTCGGATTTAACAACGTATTGACAATTTTGCCTATAAAACTATTGGATCCAGGTGTCGATCGGTTTTATAGTTCGCCTCTACACAGAAGAATACCCTAGAGTAAAGGAAAATAAAATTTTCATTTCTGCCATGTGCAAATATAGAGGCTTCCTTGCATGTCGCTAGCAATATTCCAGATCATTCAAAATATTGATTTTTGTACCCATGCAACTATCAGATCCGGGTGTCGATCAGTTTTATAGTACGTCGGTACAAAGAAGTATACGCCAGAGTACTGAGAAAAAAATATTCCTTTTCTCCCTCAGTATTTCCTTGGTATTTCTACCTTGGTATTCTTCCTTGGTACAGGCTTCCTACTCTTTTGCTACAAATATTTCGATTTTTTCTGAGTATTGATTATTTCAACAATAAAACTATTAAATCCAGGTGTCGATCGGATTTTTAGTTTGTCTCTACACAGAAGAATACCCCAGAGTAACGGAAAAAAAGCTTTCATGTTTGCCTCGTGCAAATATAAAGGCTTCCTTGCGCTTCGCTACCAATATTCCAGATCTTCAAAAAGATCGATTCTTTCACCCATAAAACTATGAGTATCGGGTGTCGATCGGTTTTATAGTTTGTCTGTACAAAGAAGAATACTCCAAGGTACTGAAAAAAAATGTCCCATTTCTCTCTAAGTATTTCCTTGGCATTTCTACCTTGGTATTCTTCCTTGGTCCAGGCCTCCTACTCTTTCGCTACAAATATTACGATTATATCTAAGTATTGATTATTTTACCAATAAAACTGATAAATCCAGGTGTCGATCGGTTTTATAATTCGACTCTACACAGAAGAATACCCCAGAGTAACGGAAAATAAAATTTTCATTTCTGCCTTTTGCAAATATAGAGGCTTCCTTGCATGTCGCTAGCAATATTCCAGATCATTCAAAATATTGATTTTTGTACCCATGAAACTATCAGATCCGGGTGTCGATCAGTTTTATAGTACGTTTGTACAAAAAAGTATACGCCAGAGTACTGAGAAAAAAACATTCCTTTTCTCCCTCAGTATTTCCTTGGTATTTCTACCTTGGTATTCTTCCTTGGTACAGGCTTCCTACTCATTAGCTACAAATATATCGATTTTATCTAAGTATTGATTATTTTACCAATAAAACCGATAAATCCAGGTGTCGATCGGTTTTATAGTTAGCCTCTACACAGAAGAATACCCCAAAGTAACGGGAAAAAAAATTTCATTTCTGCCATGTGCAAATATAGAGGCTTTCTTGCATTCCGCTAACAATATTTTAGATCTTTTAAAATATTGATTCTTTTACCCATGAAACTATTAGATCCGGGTGTGGATCAGTTTTATAGTACGTTTGTACAAAGAAGTATACGCCAGAGTACTGAGAAAAAATATTCCTTTTCTCCCTCAGTATTTCCTTGGTATTTCTACCTTGGTATTCTTCCTTGGTACAGGCTTCCTACTCTTTTGCTACAAATATTTCGATTTTTTCTGAGTATTGATTATTTCAACAATAAAACTATTAAATCCAGGTGTCGATCGGATTTTTAGTTTGTCTCTACACAGAAGAATACCCCAGAGTAACGGAAAAAAAGCTTTCATGTTTGCCTCGTGCAAATATAAAGGCTTCCTTGCGCTTCGCTACCAATATTCCAGATCTTCAAAAAGATCGATTCTTTCACCCATAAAACTATGAGTATCGGGTGTCGATCGGTTTTATAGTTTGTCTGTACAAAGAAGAATACTCCAAGGTACTGAAAAAAAATGTCCCATTTCTCTCTAAGTATTTCCTTGGCATTTCTACCTTGGTATTCTTCCTCGGTCCAGGCCTCCTACTCTTTCGCTACAAATATTACGATTTTATCTAAGTATTGATTATTTTACCAATAAAACTGATAAATCCAGGTGTCGATCGGTTTTATAATTCGACTCTACACAGAAGAATACCCCAGAGTAACGGAAAATAAAATTTTCATTTCTGCCTTTTGCAAATATAGAGGCTTCCTTGCATGTCGCTAGCAATATTCCAGATCATTCAAAATATTGATTTTTGTACCCATGAAACTATCAGATCCGGGTGTCGATCAGTTTTATAGTACGTTTGTACAAAAAAGTATACGCCAGAGTACTGAGAAAAAAACATTCCTTTTCTCCCTCAGTATTTCCTTGGTATTTCTACCTTGGTATTCTTCCTTGGTACAGGCTTCCTACTCATTAGCTACAAATATATCGATTTTATCTAAGTATTGATTATTTTACCAATAAAACCGATAAATCCAGGTGTCGATCGGTTTTATAGTTAGCCTCTACACAGAAGAATACCCCAAAGTAACGGGAAAAAAAATTTCATTTCTGCCATGTGCAAATATAGAGGCTTTCTTGCATTCCGCTAACAATATTTTAGATCTTTTAAAATATTGATTCTTTTACCCATGAAACTATTAGATCCGGGTGTGGATCAGTTTTATAGTACGTTTGTACAAAGAAGTATACGCCAGAGTACTGAGAAAAAATATTCCTTTTCTCCCTCAGTATTTCCTTGGTATTTCTACCTTGGTATTCTTCCTTGGTACAGGCTTCCTACTCTTTCGCTACAAATATTTCGATTTTCTCTAAGTATTGATTATTTTACCAATAAAACTATTAAATCCAGGTGTCGTTCGGTTTTATAGTTCGTCTCTACTCAGAAGAATACCCCAGAGTAACGAAAAAAAAATTTTCACGTCTGCCTTGTGCGAATATAGAGGCTTTCTCGCATTTCGCTAGCAATATTCCAGATCTTCCAAAATATTGATTCTTTTACCCATGAAACTATCAGATCCGGGTGTCGATCAGTTGTATAGTTCGTTTGTACAAAGAAGTATACGCCAGAGTACTGAGAAAAAAATATTCCTTTTCTCCCTCAGTATTTCCTTGGTATTTCTACCTTGGTATTCTTCCTTGGTACAGGCTTCCTACTCTTTCGCTACAAATATTTCGATTTTATCTAAGTATTGATTATTTTACCAATAAATCTATTAAATCCAGGTGTCGTTCGGTTTTATAGTTCGTCTCTACTCAGACGAATACCCCAGAGTAACGAAAAAAAAATTTTCACGTCTGCCTTGTGCAAATATAGAGGCTTTCCTGCATTTTGCTAGCAATATTTGAGATCTTTGAAAATATTGATTCTTTTACCCATGAAACTATCAGATCCAGGTGTCGATCAGTTGAACGTTTGTACAAAGAAGTATACGCCAGAGTACTGAGTGAAAAATATTCTTTTTCTCCCTCAGTATTTCCTTGGTATTTCTACCTTGGTATTCTTCCTTGGTACAGGCTTTTTCGCTACAAATATTTCGATTTTCTCTAAGTATTGATTATTTTACCAATAAAACTATTAAATCCAGGTGTCGTTCGGTTTTATAGTTCGTCTCTACTCAGAAGAATACCCCAGAGTAACGAAAAAAAAATTTTCACGTCTGCCTTGTGCAAATATAGAGGCTTTCTCGCATTTCGCTAGCAATATTCCAGATCTTCCAAAATATTGATTCTTTTACCTATGAAACTATCAGATGCGGGTGTCGATCAGTTGTATAGTTCGTTTGTACAAAGAAGTATACGCCAGAGTACTGAGAAAAAAATATTCCTTTTCTCCCTCAGTATTTCCTTGGTATTTCTACCTTGGTATTCTTCCTTGGTCCAGGCTTCCTACTCTTTCGCTACAAGTATTTCGATTTTATCTAAGTATTGATTATTTTACCAATAAAACTGATAAATCCAGGTGTCGATCGGTTTTATAGTTAGCCTCTGAACAGAAGAATACCCCAAAGTCACGGAAAATAAAATTTTCATTTCTGCCATGTGCAAATATAGAGGCTTTCTTGCATTTCGCTAACAATATTCCAGATCGTTCAAAATATTCATTCTTTTACCCATGAAACTATCAGATCCGGGTGTCGATCAGTTTTATAGTACGTCGGTACAAAGAAGTATACGCCAGAGTACTGAGAAAAAAATATTCCTTTTCTCCCTCAGTATTTCCTTGGTATTTCTACCTTGGTATTCTTCCTTGGTACAGGCTTCCTACTCTTTCGCTACAAATATTTCGATTTTATCTAAGTATTGATTATTTTACCAATAAATCTATTAAATCCAGGTGTCGTTCGGTTTTATAGTTCGTCTCTACTCAGACGAATACCCCAGAGTAACGAAAAAAAAATTTTCACGTCTGCCTTGTGCAAATATAGAGGCTTTCCTGCATTTCGCTAGCAATATTTCAGATCTTTGAAAATATTGATTCTTTTACCCATGAAACTATCAGATCCGGGTGTCGATCAGTTGAACGTTTGTACAAAGAAGTATACGCCCGAGTACTGAGTTAAAAATATTCTTTATCTCCCTCAGTATTTCCTTGGTATTTCTACCTTGGTATTCTTCCTTGGTACAGGCTTCCTACTCTTTCGCTACAAATATTTCGATTTTCTCTAAGTATTGATTATTTTACCAATAAAACTATTAAATCCAGGTGTCGTTCGGTTTTATAACACGTTTGTGCAAAGAAGTATACGCCAGAGTACTGAGAAAAAAATATTCCTTTTCTCCCTCAGTATTTCCTTGGTATTTCTACCTTGGTATTCTTCCTTGGTACAGGCTTCCTACTCTTTCGCTACAAGTATTTCGATTTTATCTAAGTATTGATTATTTTACCAATAAAACTGATAAATCCAGGTGTCGATCGGTTTTATAACACGTTTGTGCAAAGAAGTATACGCCAGAGTACTGAGAAAAAAATATTCCTTTTCTCCCTCAGTATTTCCTTGGCATTTCTACCTTGGTATTCTTCCTTGGTACAGGCTTCCTACTCTTTCGCTACAAATATTTCGATTTTCTCTAAGTATTGATTATTTTACCAATAAAACTAATAAATCCAGGTGTCGATCGGTTTTATAGTTCGCCTCTACACAGAAAAATACCCCAGAAGAACGGAAAATAAAATTTTCATTTCTGCCATGTGCAAATATAGAGGCTTTCTTGCATTTCGCTAACAATATTCCAGATCGTTCAAAATATTCATTCTTTTACCCATGAAACTATCAGATCCGGGTGTCGATCAGTTTTATAGTACGTCGGTACAAAGAAGTATACGCCAGAGTACTGAGAAAAAAATATTCCTTTTCTCCCTCAGTATTTCCTTGGTATTTCTACCTTGGTATTCTTCCTTGGTACAAGCTTCCTACTCTTTCGCTACAAATATTTCGATTTTATCTAAGTATTGATTATTTTACCAATAAATCTATTGAATCCAGGTGTCGTTCGGTTTTATAGTTCGTCTCTACTCAGACGAATACCCCAGAGTAACGAAAAAAAAATTTTCACGTCTGCCTTGTGCAAATATAGAGGCTTTCCTGCATTTCGCTAGCAATATTTCAGATCTTTGAAAATATTGATTCTTTTACCCATGAAACTATCAGATCCGGGTGTCGATCAGTTTTATAGTACGTTTGTGCAAAGAAGTATACGCCAGAGTACTGAGTAAAAAATATTGCTTTTCTCCCTCAGTATTTCCTTGGTATTTCTACCTTGGTATTCTTCCTTGGTACAGGCTTCCTACTCTTTCGCTACAAATATTTCGATTTTATCTAAGTATTGATTATTTTACCAATAAATCTATTAAATCCATGTGTCGTTCGGTTTTATAGTTCGTCTCTACTCAGACGAATACCCCAGAGTAACGAAAAAAAAATTTTCACGTCTGCCTTGTGCAAATATAGAGGCTTTCCTGCATTTCGCTAGCAATATTTCAGATCTTTGAAAATATTGATTATTTTACCCATAAAACTATCAGATCCGGGTGTCGATCAGTTGTATAGTACGTTTGTACAAAGAAGTTTACGCCAGAGTACTGAGAAAAAATATTCCTTTTCTCCCTCAGTATTTCCTTGGCATTTCTGGCTTGGTATTCTTCCTTGGTACAGGCTTCCTACTCTTTCGTTACAAATAATTCGATTTTCTCTAAGTATTGATTATTTTACTAAGAAAACTATTAAATCCAGGTGTCGATCGCGACAAGTTTAAGTGCTCCGGAAAGTTGATTGAAATTTGAAGAATTTTAGTCCAAGGGGTATGTATGAATAAATTGGCAAAAATCGATGTTCCGACTTTGAAAATCTGTAAAAAATCGAAAAAACATCGAATCCCGATGAACCCAGCTTTATTTCAAAGCTCAAACGATTGAAAAAAGAACGAGCACTGAATCGAGTCCCTATCACAGCGGAAAAAAAAATGACAGCGTCTTTAGTGAAGCTCTGAAAAATTATCGATAAGAAAATGTGCAATTTTCCGTTTTTTTATCATTTCGTATCGAATTATTGGATTTCAGGGGAAAATTCACAGTAATTCGTAATTAGAAGAAAATTTACGATCACCTGGACCGTAAAAATGTGGTGAAAGGAGGAAAAACGTGTTTCTTCGATATTTATGCCCACTTTTTCAAAAATCTCAATATCACAAAATTTCAAAAAGCCATAACTCTGCCGCAAATTATGCTAGGGGTGTTTTCCAGGGGTGTTTTGAAAAGCCCTTGAGTAGACTTAGAGAATGGCGTACGTTTCATCCTGATACGACAAGCTTAAGTACTCCGGAAAGTTGATTGAAATTTGAAGAATTTTAGTCCAAGGGAAAAATTGGCAAAAATCGATGTTCCGACTTTGAAAATCTGTGAAAAATCGAAAAAACCTCGTATCCCGATGAACCCAGCTTCATTTCAAAGCTTAAACGATTGGGAAAAGAACAAGCACTGAATCGAGTCCCTATCACAGCGGAAAAAAAAATGACAGCGTCTTTAGTGAAGCTCTGAAAAATTATCGATAAGAAAATGTGCAATTTTCCGTTTTTTCATCATTTCGCATCGAATTATTGGATTTCAGGGGAAAA
Organism: Rhorus exstirpatorius; assembly: GCA_963564615.1. NCBI lineage: Eukaryota > Metazoa > Arthropoda > Insecta > Hymenoptera > Ichneumonidae > Rhorus > Rhorus exstirpatorius. The sequence continues at coordinate 29,048,525 of OY751321.1, forward strand.
TTCACAGTAATTCGTAATCAGAAGAAAATTTACGATCACCCGGACCGTAAAAGTGTGGTGAAAGACGGAAAAACGTGTTTCTTCAATATTTATGCCCACTTTTTCAAAAATCTCAATATCACAAAATTTCAAAAAGCCATAACTCTGCCGCAAATTATGCTAGGGGTGTTTTCCAGGGGTGTTTTGAAAAGCCCTTGAGTAGACTTAGAGAATGGCGTACGTTTCATCCTGATACGACAAGCTTAAGTACTCCGGAAAGTTGATTGAAATTTGAAGAATTTTAGTCCAAGGGAAAAATTGGCAAAAATCGATGTTCCGACTTTGAAAATCTGTGAAAAATCGAAAAAACCTCGTATCCCGATGAACCCAGCTTCATTTCAAAGCTCAAACGATTGGGAAAAGAACAAGCACTGAATCGAGTCCCTATCACAGCGGAAAAAAAAATGACAGCGTCTTTAGTGAAGCTCTGAAAAATTATCGATAAGAAAATGTGCAATTTTCCGTTTTTTCATCATTTCGCATCGAATTATTGGATTTCAGGGGAAAATTCACAGTAATTCGTAATCAGGAGAAAATTTACGATCACCTGGACCGTAAAAATGTGGTGAAAGGAGGAAAAACGTGTTTCTTCAATATTTATGCCCACTTTTTCAAAAATCTCAATATAACGAAATTTAAAAAAGCCATAACTCTTCCGCAAATTATGCTAGGGGTGTTTTCCAGGGGTGTTTTGAAAAGCCCTTGAGTAGACTTAGAGAATGGCGTACGTTCGATCCTGATACGACAAGTTTAAGTACTCCGGAAAGTTGATTGAAATTTGAAGAATTTTAGTCCAAGGGAAAAATCGGCAAAAATCGATGTTCCGACTTTGAAAATCTGTGAAAAATCGAAAAAACCTCGTATCCCGATGAACCCAGCTTCATTTCAAAGCTTAAACGATTGGGAAAAGAACAAGCACTGAATCGAGTACCTATCACAGCGGAAAAAAAAATGACAGCGTCTTTAGTGAAGGTCTGAAAAATTATCGATAAGAAAATATGCAATTTTCCGTTTTTTCATCATTTCGCATCGAATTATTGGATTTCAGGGGAAAATTCACAGTAATTCGTAATCAGGAGAAAATTTACGATCACCTGGACCGTAAAAATGTGGTGAAAGGAGGAAAAACGTGTTTCTTCAATATTCATGCCCACTTTTTCAAAAATCTTAATATAACGAAATTTCAAAAAGCCATAACTCTTCCGCAAATTATGCTAGGGGTGTTTTCCAGGGGTGTTTTGAAAAGCCCTTGAGTAGACTTAGAGAATGGCGTACGTTTGATCCTGATACGACAAGTTTAAGTACTCCGGAAAGTTGATTGAAATTTGAAGAATTTTAGTCGAAGGGAAAAATTGGCAAAAATCGATGTTCCGACTTTGAAAATCTGTGAAAAATCGAAAAAACCTCGTATCCCGATGAACCCAGCTTCATTTCAAAGCTCAAACGATTGGGAAAAGAACGAGCACTGAATCGAGTCCCTATCACAGCGGAAAAAAAAATGACAGCGTCTTTAGTGAAGCTCTGAAAAATTATCGATAAGAAAATGTGCAATTTTCCGTTTTTTCATTATTTCGCATCGAATTATTGGTTTTCAGGGGCAAATTCACAGTAATTCGTGATCAGGAGAAAATTTACGATCACCTGGACCGTAAAAATGTGGTGAAAGGAGGAAAAACGTGTTTCTTCAATATTTATGCCCACTTTTTCAAAAATCTCAATATCACGAAATTTCAAAAAGCCATAACTCTGCCGCAAATTATGCTAGGGGTGTTTTCCAGGGGTGGTTTGAAAAGCCCTTGAGTAGACTTACAGAATAGCGTACGTTTCATCTTGATACGACAAGTTTAAGTACTCCGAAAAGCTGATTGAAATTTGAAGAATATTAGTCCAAGGGGTATGTACGGAAAAACTGGCAAAAATCGATGTTCCGACTTTGAAAATCTGTGAAAAATCGAAAAAACCTCGTATCCCGATGAACCCAGCTTCATTTCAAAACTCAAACGATTGGAAAAAGAACGAGCACTGAATCGAGTCCCTATCACAGCGGATAAAAAAATGACAGCGTCTTTAGTGAAGCTCTGAAAAATTATCGATAAGAAAATGTGCAATTTTCCGTTTTTTCATCATTTCGTATCGAATTATCGAATTTCAGGGGAAAATTCACAGTAATTCGTAATCAGAAGAAAATTTACGATCACCCGGACCGTAAAAGTGTGGTGAAAGACGGAAAAACGTGTTTCTTCAATATTTATGCCCACTTTTTCAAAAATCTCAATATCACAAAATTTCAAAAAGCCATAACTCTGCCGCAAATTATGCTAGGGGTGTTTTCCAGGGGTGTTTTGAAAAGCCCTTGAGTAGACTTAGAGAATGGCGTACGTTTCATCCTGATACGACAAGCTTAAGTACTCCGGAAAGTTGATTGAAATTTGAAGAATTTTAGTCCAAGGGAAAAATTGGCAAAAATCGATGTTCCGACTTTGAAAATCTGTGAAAAATCGAAAAAACCTCGTATCCCGATGAACCCAGCTTCATTTCAAAGCTTAAACGATTGGGAAAAGAACAAGCACTGAATCGAGTCCCTATCACAGCGGAAAAAAAAATGACAGCGTCTTTAGTGAAGCTCTGAAAAATTATCGATAAGAAAATGTGCAATTTTCCGTTTTTTCATCATTTCGCATCGAATTATTGGATTTCAGGGGAAAATTCACAGTAATTCGTAATCAGGAGAAAATTTACGATCACCTGGACCGTAAAAATGTGGTGAAAGGAGGAAAAACGTGTTTCTTCAATATTTATGCCCACTTTTTCAAAAATCTCAATATCACAAAATTTCAAAAAGCCATAACTCTGCCGCAAATTATGCTAGGGGTGTTTTCCAGGGGTGTTTTGAAAAGCCCTTGAGTAGACTTAGAGAATGGCGTACGTTTCATCCTGATACGACAAGCTTAAGTACTCCGGAAAGTTGATTGAAATTTGAAGAATTTTAGTCCAAGGGAAAAATTGGCAAAAATCGATGTTCCGACTTTGAAAATCTGTGAAAAATCGAAAAAACCTCGTATCCCAATGAACCCAGCTTCATTTCAAAGCTTAAACGATTGGGAAAAGAACAAGCACTGAATCGAGTCCCTATCACAGCGGAAAAAAAAATGACAGCGTCTTTAGTGAAGCTCTGAAAAATTATCGATAAGAAAATGTGCAATTTTCCGTTTTTTCATCATTTCGCATCGAATTATTGGATTTCAGGGGAAAATTCACAGTAATTCGTAATCAGGAGAAAATTTACGATCACCTGGACCGTAAAAATGTGGTGAAAGGAGGAAAAACGTGTTTCTTCAATATTTATGCCCACTTTTTCAAAAATCTCAATATAACGAAATTTCAAAAAGCCATAACTCTTCCGCAAATTATGCTAGGGGTGTTTTCCAGGGGTGTTTTGAAAAGCCCTTGAGTAGACTTAGAGAATGGCGTACGTTTGATCCTGATACGACAAGTTTAAGTACTCCGGAAAGTTGATTGAAATTTGAAGAATTTTAGTCCAAGGGAAAAATCGGCAAAAATCGATGTTCCGACTTTGAAAATCTGTGAAAAATCGAAAAAACCTCGTATCCCGATGAACCCAGCTTCATTTCAAAGCTCAAACGATTGGGAAAAGAACGAGCACTGAATCGAGTCCCTATCACAGCGGAAAAAAAAATGACAGCGTCTTTAGTGAAGCTCTGAAAAATTATCGATAAGAAAATGTGCAATTTTCCGTTTTTTCATTATTTCGCATCGAATTATTGGTTTTCAGGGGCAAATTCACAGTAATTCGTGATCAGGAGAAAATTTACGATCACCTGGACCGTAAAAATGTGGTGAAAGGAGGAAAAACGTGTTTCTTCAATATTTATGCCCACTTTTTCAAAAATCTCAATATAACGAAATTTCAAAAAGCCATAACTCTTCCGCAAATTATGCTAGGGGTGTTTTCCAGGGGTGTTTTGAAAAGCCCTTGAGTAGACTTAGAGAATGGCGTACGTTTGATCCTGATACGACAAGTTTAAGTACTCCGGAAAGTTGATTGAAATTTGAAGAATTTTAGTCCAAGGGAAAAATCGGCAAAAATCGATGTTCCGACTTTGAAAATCTGTGAAAAATCGAAAAAACCTCGTATCCCGATGAACCCAGCTTCATTTCAAAGCTTAAACGATTGGGAAAAGAACAAGCACTGAATCGAGTACCTATCACAGCGGAAAAAAAAATGACAGCGTCTTTAGTGAAGGTCTGAAAAATTATCGATAAGAAAATATGCAATTTTCCGTTTTTTCATCATTTCGCATCGAATTATTGGATTTCAGGGGAAAATTCACAGTAATTCGTAATCAGGAGAAAATTTACGATCACCTGGACCGTAAAAATGTGGTGAAAGGAGGAAAAACGTGTTTCTTCAATATTTATGCCCACTTTTTCAAAAATCTCAATATAACGAAATTTCAAAAAGCCATAACTCTTCCGCAAATTATGCTAGGGGTGTTTTCCAGGGGTGTTTTGAAAAGCCCTTGAGTAGACTTAGAGAATGGCGTACGTTTGATCCTGATACGACAAGTTTAAGTACTCCGGAAAGTTGATTGAAATTTGAAGAATTTTAGTCGAAGGGAAAAATTGGCAAAAATCGATGTTCCGACTTTGAAAATCTGTGAAAAATCGAAAAAACCTCGTATCCCGATGAACCCAGCTTCATTTCAAAGCTCAAACGATTGGGAAAAGAACGAGCACTGAATCGAGTCCCTATCACAGCGGAAAAAAAAATGACAGCGTCTTTAGTGAAGCTCTGAAAAATTATCGATAAGAAAATGTGCAATTTTCCGTTTTTTCATTATTTCGCATCGAATTATTGGTTTTCAGGGGCAAATTCACAGTAATTCGTGATCAGGAGAAAATTTACGATCACCTGGACCGTAAAAATGTGGTGAAAGGAGGAAAAACGTGTTTCTTCAATATTTATGCCCACTTTTTCAAAAATCTCAATATCACGAAATTTCAAAAAGCCATAACTCTGCCGCAAATTATGCTAGGGGTGTTTTCCAGGGGTGGTTTGAAAAGCCCTTGAGTAGACTTACAGAATAGCGTACGTTTCATCTTGATACGACAAGTTTAAGTACTCCGAAAAGCTGATTGAAATTTGAAGAATATTAGTCCAAGGGGTATGTACGGAAAAATTGGCAAAAATCGATGTTCCGACTTTGAAAATCTGTGAAAAATCGAAAAAACCTCGTATCCCGATGAACCCAGCTTCATTTCAAAACTCAAACGATTGGAAAAAGAACGAGCACTGAATCGAGTCCCTATCACAGCGGATAAAAAAATGACAGCGTCTTTAGTGAAGCTCTGAAAAATTATCGATAAGAAAATGTGCAATTTTCCGTTTTTTCATCATTTCGTATCGAATTATCGAATTTCAGGGGAAAATTCACAGTAATTCGTAATCAGAAGAAAATTTACGATCACCCGGACCGTAAAAGTGTGGTGAAAGACGGAAAAACGTGTTTCTTCAATATTTATGCCCACTTTTTCAAAAATCTCAATATCACGAAATTTCAAAAAGCCATAACTCTGCCGCAAATTATGCTAGGGGTGTTTTCCAGGGGTGTTTTGAAAAGCCCTTGAGTAGACTTAGAGAATGGCGTACGTTTCATCCTGATACGACAAGTTTAAGTACTCCGGAAAGTTGATTGAAATTTGAAGAATTTTAGTCCAAGGGAAAAGTTGGCAACAATCGATGTTCCGACTTTGAAAATCTGTGAAAAATCGAAAAAACCTCGTATCGCGATGAACCCAGCTTCATTTCAAAGCTCAAACGATTGGGAAAAGAACGAGCACTGATTCGAGTCCCTATCACAGCGGAAAAAAAATGACAGCGTCTTTAGTGAAGCTCTGAAAAATTATCGATAAGAAAATGTGCAATTTTCCGTTTTTTCATCATTTCGTATCGAATTATTGGATTTCAGGGAAAAATTCACAGTAATTCGTAATCAGAAGAAAATTTACGATCACCTGGACCGTAAAAATGTGGTGAAAGAAAGAAAAACGTGTTTCTTCAATATTTATGCCCACTTTTTCAAAAATCTCAATATCACAAAATTTCAAAAAGCCATAACTCTGCCGCAAATTATGCTAGGGGTCTTTTCTAGGGGTGTTTTGAAAAGCCCTTGAGTAGACTTAGAGAATGGCGTACGTTTCATCCTGATACGACAAGTTTAAGTGCTCCGGAAAGTTGATTGAAATTTGAAGAATTTTATTCCAAGGGGTATGTATGGAAAAATTGGCAAAAATCGATGTTCCGACTTTGAAAATCTGTAAAAAATCGAAAAAACATCGAATCCCGATGAACCCAGCTTCATTTCAAAGCTCAAACGGTTGGGAAGAGAACGAGCACTGAATCGAGTCCCTATCACAGCGGAAAAAAAAAATGACAGCGTCTTTAGTGAAGCTCTGAAAAATTATCGATAAGAAAATGTGCAATTTTCCGTTTTTTCATCATTTCGTATCGAATTATTGAATTTCAGGGGAAAAATCACAGTAATTCGTAATCAGAAGAAAATTTACGATCACCTGGACCGTAAAAATGTGGTGACAGGAGGAAAAACGCGTTTCTTCAATATTTATGCCCACTTTTTCAAAAATCTCAATATCCCGAAATTTCAAAAAGCCATAACTCTTCCGCAAATTATGCTAGGGGTGTTTCCCAGGGGTGTTTTGAAAAGCCCTTGAGTAGACTTAGAGAATGGCGTACGTTTCATCTTGATACGACAAGTTTAAGTACTCCGGAAAGTTGATTGAAATTTGAAGAATTTTAGTCCAAGGGAAAAATTGGCAAAAATCGATGTTCCGACTTTGAAAATCTGTAAAAAATCGAAAAAACATCGAATCCCGATGAACCCAGCTTCATTTTAAAGCTCAAACGATTGAGAAAAGAACGAGCACTGAATCGAGTCCCTATCACAGCGGAAAAAAAAATGACAGCGTCTTCAGTGAGGCTCTGAAAAATTATCGATAAGAAAATGTGCAATTTTCCGTTTTTTCATGATTTCGCATCGAATTATTGGATTTCAGGGAAAAATTCACAGTAATTCGTAATCAGGAGAAAATTTACGATCACCTGGACCGTAAAAATTTGGTGAAAGGAGGAAAAACGTGTTTCTTCAATATTTATGCCCACTTTTCCAAAAATCTCAATATCACAAAATTTCAAAAAGCCATAACTCTGCCGCAAATTATGCTAGGGGTGTTTTCCAGGGGTGTTTTGAAAAACCCTTATTCACAGTAATTCGTAATCAGGAGAAAATTTACGATCACCTGGACCGTAAAAATGTGGTGAAAGGAGGAAAAACGTGTTTCTTCAATATTTATGCCCACTTTTTCAAAAATCTCAATATCCCGAAATTTCAAAAAGCCATAACTCTTCCGCAAATTATGCTAGGGGTGTTTTCCAGTAGTGTTTTGAAAAGCCCTTGAGTAGACTTAGAGAATGGCGTACGTTTCATCCTGATACGACAAGTTTAAGTACTCCGGAATGTTGATTGAAATTTGAGGAATTTTAGTCCGAGGGAAAAATTGGCAAAAATCGATGTTCCGACTTTGAAAATCTGTGAAAAATCGAAAAAACCTTGTATCTCGATGAACCCAGCTTCATTTCAAAGCTCAAACGATTGGGAAAAGAACGAGCATTGAATCGAGTCCCTATCACAGCGGAAAAAAAAATGACAGCGTCTTTAGTGAAGCTCTGAAAAATTATCGATAAGAAAATGTGCAATTTTCCGTTTTTTCATCATTTCGCATCGAATTATTGGATTTCAGGGGAAAATTCACAGTAATTCGTAATCAGAAGAAAATTTACGATCACCTGAACCGTAAAAATGTGGTGAAAGGAGGAAAAACGTGTTTCTTCAATATTAATGCCCACTTTTTCAAAAATCTCAATATCACGAAATTTCAAAAAGCCATAACTCTGCCGCAAATTATGCTAGGGGTGTTATCCAGGGGTGTTTTGAAAAGCCCTTGAGTAGACTTAGAGAATGGCGTACGTTTCATCCGGACACGACAAGTTTAAGTACTCCGGAACGTTGATTGAAATTTGAAGAATTTTAGTCCAAGGGAAAAATTGGCAAAAATCGATGTTCCGACTTTGAAAATCTGTGAAAAATCGAAAAAACCTCGTATCCCGATGAACCCAGCTTCATTTCAAAGCTCAAACGATTGGGAAAAGAACGAGCACTGAATCGAGTCCCTATCACAGCGAAAAAAAAAAGACAGCGTCTTTAGTGAAGCTCTGAAAAATTATCGATAAGAAAATGTGCAATTTTCCGTTTTTTCATCATTTCGCATCGAATTATTGGATTTCAGGGGAAAATTCACAGTAATTCGTAATCAGGAGAAAATTTACGATCACCTGGACCGTAAAAATGTGGTGAAAGGAGGAAAAACGTGTTTCTTCAATATTTATGCCCACTTTTTCAAAAATCTCAATTTAACGAAATTTCAAAAAGCCATAACTCTTCCGCAAATTATGCTAGGGGTGTTTTCCAGGGGTGTTTTGAAAAGCCCTCGAGTAGACTTAGAGAATGGCGTACGTTTCATCCTGATACGACAAGTTTAAGTACTCCGGAAAGTTGATTGAAATTTGAAGAATTTTAGTCCAAGGGGTATGTATGGAAAAATTGGCAAAAATCGATGTTCCGACTTTGAAAATCTGTGAAAAATCGAAAAAACCTCGTATCCCGATGAACCCAGCTTCATTTCGAAGCTCAAACGATTGGAAAAAGAACGAGCACTGAATCGAGTCCCTATCACAGCGGAAAAAAAATGACAGCGTCTTTAGTGAAGCTCTGAAAAATTATCGATAAGAAAATGTGCAATTTTCCGTTTTTTCATCATTTCGCATCGAATTATTGGATTTCAGGGGAAAATTCACAGTAATTCGTAATCAGGAGAAAATTTACGAACACCTGGACCGTAAAAATGTGGTGGAAGGAGGAAAAACGTGTTTCTTCAATATTTATGCCCACTTTTTCAAAAATCTCAATATAACGAAATTTCAAAGAGCCATAACTCTTCCGCAAATTATGCTAGGGGTGTTTTCCAGGGGTGTTTTGAAAAGCCCTTGAGTAGACTTAGAGAATGGCGGACGTTTCATCTTGATACGACAAGTTTAAGTACTCCGGAAAGTTGATTGAAATTTAAGAATTTTAGTCCAAGGGAAAAATTGGCAAAAATCGATGTTCCGACTTTGAAAATCTGTGAAAAATCGAAAAAACCTCGTATCCCGATGAACCCAGCTTCATTTCAAAGCTCAAACGATTGGGAAAAGAACGAGCACTGAATCGAGTCCCTATCACAGCGGAAAAAAAAATGACAGCGTCTTTAGTGAAGCTCTGAAAAATTATCGATAAGAAAATGTGCAATTTTCCGTTTTTTCATCATTTCGTATCGAATTATTGGATTTCAGGGGAAAATTCACAGTAATTCGTAATCAGAAGAAAATTTACGATCACCTGGACCGTAAAAATGTGGTGAAAGGAGGAAAAACGTGTTTCTTCAATATTTATGCCCACTTTTTCAAAAATCTCAATATAACGAAATTTCAAATAGCCATAACTCTTCCGCAAACTATGCTAGGGGTGTTTTCCAGGGGTGTTTTGAAAAGCCCTTGAGTAGACTTAGAGAATGGCGTACGTTTCATCCTGATACGACAAGTTTAAGTACTCCGGAAAGTTGATTGAAATTTGAAGAATTTTAGTCCAAGGGAAAAATTTGCAAAAATCGATGTTCCGACTTTGAAAATCTGTGAAAAATCGAAAAAACCTCGTATCCCGATGAACCCAGCTTCATTTCAAAGCTCAAACGATTGGGAAAAGAACGAGCACTGAATCGAGTCCCTATCACAGCGGAAAAAAAAATGACAGCGTGTTTAGTGAAGCTCTGAAAAATTATCGATAAGAAAATGTGCAATTTTCCGTTTTTTCATCATTTCGCATCGAATTATTGGATTTCAGGGGAAAATTCACAGTAATTCGTAATCAGAAGAAAATTTACGATCACCTGGACCGTAAAAATGTGGTGAAAGGAGGAAAAACGTGTTTCTTCAATATTTATGCCCACTTTTTCAAAAATCTCAATTTAACGAAATTTCAAAAAGCCATAACTCTTCCGCAAATTATGCTAGGGGTGTTTTCCAGGGGTGTTTTGAAAAGCCCTCGAGTAGACTTAGAGAATGGCGTACGTTTCATCCTGATACGACAAGTTTAAGTACTCCGGAAAGTTGATTGAAATTTGAAGAATTTTAGTCCAAGGGGTATGTATGGAAAAATTGGCAAAAATCGATGTTCCGACTTTGAAAATCTGTGAAAAATCGAAAAAACCTCGTATCCCGATGAACCCAGCTTCATTTCGAAGCTCAAACGATTGGGAAAAGAACGAGCACTGAATCGAGTCCCTATCACAGCGGAAAAAAAAATGACAGCGTCTTTAGTGAAGCTCTGAAAAATTATCGATAAGAAAATGTGCAATTTTCCGTTTTTTCATCATTTCGCATCGAATTATTGGATTTCAGGGGAAAATTCACAGTAATTCGTAATCAGGAGAAAATTTACGATCACCTGGACCGTAAAAATGTGGTGAAAGGAGGAAAAACGTGTTTCTTCAATATTTATGCCCACTTTTTCAAAAATCTCAATATCACGAAATTTCAAAAAGCCATAACTCTGCCGCAAATTATGCTAGGGGTGTTTTCCAGGGGTGTTTTGAAAAGCCCTTGAGTAGACTTAGAGAATGGCGTACGTTTCATCCTGATACGACAAGTTTAAGTACTCCGGAAAGTTGATTGAAATTTGAAGAATTTTAGTCCAAGGGAAAAATTGGCAAAAATCGATGTTCCGACTTTGAAAATCTGTGAAAAATCGAAAAAACCTCGTATCCCGATGAACCCAGCTTCATTTCAAAGCTCAAACGATTGAGAAAAGAACGAGCACTGAATCGAGTCCCTATCACAGCGGAAAAAAAAATGACAGCGTCTTTAGTGAAGCTCTGAAAAATTATCGATAAGAAAATGTGCAATTTTCCGTTTTTTCATCATTTCGCATCGAATTATTGGATTTCAGGGGAAAATTCACAGTAATTCGTAATCAGGAGAAAATTTACGATCACCTGGACCGTAAAAATGTGGTGAAAGGAGGAAAAACGTGTTTCTTCAATATTTATGCCCACTTTTTCAAAAATCTCAATATCACAAAATTTCAAAAAGCCATAACTCTGCCGCAAATTATGCTAGGGGTGTTTTCCAGGGGTGTTTTGAAAAGCCCTTGAGTAGACTTAGAGAATGGCGTACGTTTCATCCTGATACGACAAGCTTAAGTACTCCGGAAAGTTGATTGAAATTTGAAGAATTTTAGTCCAAGGGAAAAATTGGCAAAAATCGATGTTCCGACTTTGAAAATCTGTGAAAAATCGAAAAAACCTCGTATCCCGATGAACCCAGCTTCATTTCAAAGCTTAAACGATTGGGAAAAGAACAAGCACTGAATCGAGTCCCTATCACAGCGGAAAAAAAAATGACAGCGTCTTTAGTGAAGCTCTGAAAAATTATCGATAAGAAAATGTGCAATTTTCCGTTTTTTCATCATTTCGCATCGAATTATTGGATTTCAGGGGAAAATTCACAGTAATTCGTAATCAGGAGAAAATTTACGATCACCTGGACCGTAAAAATGTGGTGAAAGGAGGAAAAACGTGTTTCTTCAATATTTATGCCCACTTTTTCAAAAATCTCAATATAACGAAATTTCAAAAAGCCATAACTCTTCCGCAAATTATGCTAGGGGTGTTTTCCAGGGGTGTTTTGAAAAGCCCTTGAGTAGACTTAGAGAATGGCGTACGTTTGATCCTGATACGACAAGTTTAAGTACTCCGGAAAGTTGATTGAAATTTGAAGAATTTTAGTCCAAGGGAAAAATCGGCAAAAATCGATGTTCCGACTTTGAAAATCTGTGAAAAATCGAAAAAACCTCGTATCCCGATGAACCCAGCTTCATTTCAAAGCTCAAACGATTGGGAAAAGAACGAGCACTGAATCGAGTCCCTATCACAGCGGAAAAAAAAATGACAGCGTCTTTAGTGAAGCTCTGAAAAATTATCGATAAGAAAATGTGCAATTTTCCGTTTTTTCATTATTTCGCATCGAATTATTGGTTTTCAGGGGCAAATTCACAGTAATTCGTGATCAGGAGAAAATTTACGATCACCTGGACCGTAAAAATGTGGTGAAAGGAGGAAAAACGTGTTTCTTCAATATTTATGCCCACTTTTTCAAAAATCTCAATATAACGAAATTTCAAAAAGCCATAACTCTTCCGCAAATTATGCTAGGGGTGTTTTCCAGGGGTGTTTTGAAAAGCCCTTGAGTAGACTTAGAGAATGGCGTACGTTTGATCCTGATACGACAAGTTTAAGTACTCCGGAAAGTTGATTGAAATTTGAAGAATTTTAGTCCAAGGGAAAAATCGGCAAAAATCGATGTTCCGACTTTGAAAATCTGTGAAAAATCGAAAAAACCTCGTATCCCGATGAACCCAGCTTCATTTCAAAGCTTAAACGATTGGGAAAAGAACAAGCACTGAATCGAGTACCTATCACAGCGGAAAAAAAAATGACAGCGTCTTTAGTGAAGGTCTGAAAAATTATCGATAAGAAAATATGCAATTTTCCGTTTTTTCATCATTTCGCATCGAATTATTGGATTTCAGGGGAAAATTCACAGTAATTCGTAATCAGGAGAAAATTTACGATCACCTGGACCGTAAAAATGTGGTGAAAGGAGGAAAAACGTGTTTCTTCAATATTTATGCCCACTTTTTCAAAAATCTCAATATAACGAAATTTCAAAAAGCCATAACTCTTCCGCAAATTATGCTAGGGGTGTTTTCCAGGGGTGTTTTGAAAAGCCCTTGAGTAGACTTAGAGAATGGCGTACGTTTGATCCTGATACGACAAGTTTAAGTACTCCGGAAAGTTGATTGAAATTTGAAGAATTTTAGTCGAAGGGAAAAATTGGCAAAAATCGATGTTCCGACTTTGAAAATCTGTGAAAAATCGAAAAAACCTCGTATCCCGATGAACCCAGCTTCATTTCAAAGCTCAAACGATTGGGAAAAGAACGAGCACTGAATCGAGTCCCTATCACAGCGGAAAAAAAAATGACAGCGTCTTTAGTGAAGCTCTGAAAAATTATCGATAAGAAAATGTGCAATTTTCCGTTTTTTCATTATTTCGCATCGAATTATTGGTTTTCAGGGGCAAATTCACAGTAATTCGTGATCAGGAGAAAATTTACGATCACCTGGACCGTAAAAATGTGGTGAAAGGAGGAAAAACGTGTTTCTTCAATATTTATGCCCACTTTTTCAAAAATCTCAATATCACGAAATTTCAAAAAGCCATAACTCTGCCGCAAATTATGCTAGGGGTGTTTTCCAGGGGTGGTTTGAAAAGCCCTTGAGTAGACTTACAGAATAGCGTACGTTTCATCTTGATACGACAAGTTTAAGTACTCCGAAAAGCTGATTGAAATTTGAAGAATATTAGTCCAAGGGGTATGTACGGAAAAATTGGCAAAAATCGATGTTCCGACTTTGAAAATCTGTGAAAAATCGAAAAAACCTCGTATCCCGATGAACCCAGCTTCATTTCAAAACTCAAACGATTGGAAAAAGAACGAGCACTGAATCGAGTCCCTATCACAGCGGATAAAAAAATGACAGCGTCTTTAGTGAAGCTCTGAAAAATTATCGATAAGAAAATGTGCAATTTTCCGTTTTTTCATCATTTCGTATCGAATTATCGAATTTCAGGGGAAAATTCACAGTAATTCGTAATCAGAAGAAAATTTACGATCACCCGGACCGTAAAAGTGTGGTGAAAGACGGAAAAACGTGTTTCTTCAATATTTATGCCCACTTTTTCAAAAATCTCAATATCACGAAATTTCAAAAAGCCATAACTCTGCCGCAAATTATGCTAGGGGTGTTTTCCAGGGGTGTTTTGAAAAGCCCTTGAGTAGACTTAGAGAATGGCGTACGTTTCATCCTGATACGACAAGTTTAAGTACTCCGGAAAGTTGATTGAAATTTGAAGAATTTTAGTCCAAGGGAAAAGTTGGCAACAATCGATGTTCCGACTTTGAAAATCTGTGAAAAATCGAAAAAACCTCGTATCGCGATGAACCCAGCTTCATTTCAAAGCTCAAACGATTGGGAAAAGAACGAGCACTGATTCGAGTCCCTATCACAGCGGAAAAAAAATGACAGCGTCTTTAGTGAAGCTCTGAAAAATTATCGATAAGAAAATGTGCAATTTTCCGTTTTTTCATCATTTCGTATCGAATTATTGGATTTCAGGGAAAAATTCACAGTAATTCGTAATCAGAAGAAAATTTACGATCACCTGGACCGTAAAAATGTGGTGAAAGAAAGAAAAACGTGTTTCTTCAATATTTATGCCCACTTTTTCAAAAATCTCAATATCACAAAATTTCAAAAAGCCATAACTCTGCCGCAAATTATGCTAGGGGTCTTTTCTAGGGGTGTTTTGAAAAGCCCTTGAGTAGACTTAGAGAATGGCGTACGTTTCATCCTGATACGACAAGTTTAAGTGCTCCGGAAAGTTGATTGAAATTTGAAGAATTTTATTCCAAGGGGTATGTATGGAAAAATTGGCAAAAATCGATGTTCCGACTTTGAAAATCTGTAAAAAATCGAAAAAACATCGAATCCCGATGAACCCAGCTTCATTTCAAAGCTCAAACGGTTGGGAAGAGAACGAGCACTGAATCGAGTCCCTATCACAGCGGAAAAAAAAAATGACAGCGTCTTTAGTGAAGCTCTGAAAAATTATCGATAAGAAAATGTGCAATTTTCCGTTTTTTCATCATTTCGTATCGAATTATTGAATTTCAGGGGAAAAATCACAGTAATTCGTAATCAGAAGAAAATTTACGATCACCTGGACCGTAAAAATGTGGTGACAGGAGGAAAAACGCGTTTCTTCAATATTTATGCCCACTTTTTCAAAAATCTCAATATCCCGAAATTTCAAAAAGCCATAACTCTTCCGCAAATTATGCTAGGGGTGTTTCCCAGGGGTGTTTTGAAAAGCCCTTGAGTAGACTTAGAGAATGGCGTACGTTTCATCTTGATACGACAAGTTTAAGTACTCCGGAAAGTTGATTGAAATTTGAAGAATTTTAGTCCAAGGGAAAAATTGGCAAAAATCGATGTTCCGACTTTGAAAATCTGTAAAAAATCGAAAAAACATCGAATCCCGATGAACCCAGCTTCATTTTAAAGCTCAAACGATTGAGAAAAGAACGAGCACTGAATCGAGTCCCTATCACAGCGGAAAAAAAAATGACAGCGTCTTCAGTGAGGCTCTGAAAAATTATCGATAAGAAAATGTGCAATTTTCCGTTTTTTCATGATTTCGCATCGAATTATTGGATTTCAGGGAAAAATTCACAGTAATTCGTAATCAGGAGAAAATTTACGATCACCTGGACCGTAAAAATTTGGTGAAAGGAGGAAAAACGTGTTTCTTCAATATTTATGCCCACTTTTCCAAAAATCTCAATATCACAAAATTTCAAAAAGCCATAACTCTGCCGCAAATTATGCTAGGGGTGTTTTCCAGGGGTGTTTTGAAAAACCCTTATTCACAGTAATTCGTAATCAGGAGAAAATTTACGATCACCTGGACCGTAAAAATGTGGTGAAAGGAGGAAAAACGTGTTTCTTCAATATTTATGCCCACTTTTTCAAAAATCTCAATATCCCGAAATTTCAAAAAGCCATAACTCTTCCGCAAATTATGCTAGGGGTGTTTTCCAGTAGTGTTTTGAAAAGCCCTTGAGTAGACTTAGAGAATGGCGTACGTTTCATCCTGATACGACAAGTTTAAGTACTCCGGAATGTTGATTGAAATTTGAGGAATTTTAGTCCGAGGGAAAAATTGGCAAAAATCGATGTTCCGACTTTGAAAATCTGTGAAAAATCGAAAAAACCTTGTATCTCGATGAACCCAGCTTCATTTCAAAGCTCAAACGATTGGGAAAAGAACGAGCATTGAATCGAGTCCCTATCACAGCGGAAAAAAAAATGACAGCGTCTTTAGTGAAGCTCTGAAAAATTATCGATAAGAAAATGTGCAATTTTCCGTTTTTTCATCATTTCGCATCGAATTATTGGATTTCAGGGGAAAATTCACAGTAATTCGTAATCAGAAGAAAATTTACGATCACCTGAACCGTAAAAATGTGGTGAAAGGAGGAAAAACGTGTTTCTTCAATATTAATGCCCACTTTTTCAAAAATCTCAATATCACGAAATTTCAAAAAGCCATAACTCTGCCGCAAATTATGCTAGGGGTGTTATCCAGGGGTGTTTTGAAAAGCCCTTGAGTAGACTTAGAGAATGGCGTACGTTTCATCCGGACACGACAAGTTTAAGTACTCCGGAACGTTGATTGAAATTTGAAGAATTTTAGTCCAAGGGAAAAATTGGCAAAAATCGATGTTCCGACTTTGAAAATCTGTGAAAAATCGAAAAAACCTCGTATCCCGATGAACCCAGCTTCATTTCAAAGCTCAAACGATTGGGAAAAGAACGAGCACTGAATCGAGTCCCTATCACAGCGAAAAAAAAAAGACAGCGTCTTTAGTGAAGCTCTGAAAAATTATCGATAAGAAAATGTGCAATTTTCCGTTTTTTCATCATTTCGCATCGAATTATTGGATTTCAGGGGAAAATTCACAGTAATTCGTAATCAGGAGAAAATTTACGATCACCTGGACCGTAAAAATGTGGTGAAAGGAGGAAAAACGTGTTTCTTCAATATTTATGCCCACTTTTTCAAAAATCTCAATTTAACGAAATTTCAAAAAGCCATAACTCTTCCGCAAATTATGCTAGGGGTGTTTTCCAGGGGTGTTTTGAAAAGCCCTCGAGTAGACTTAGAGAATGGCGTACGTTTCATCCTGATACGACAAGTTTAAGTACTCCGGAAAGTTGATTGAAATTTGAAGAATTTTAGTCCAAGGGAAAAATTTGCAAAAATCGATGTTCCGACTTTGAAAATCTGTGAAAAATCGAAAAAACCTCGTATCCCGATGAACCCAGCTTCATTTCAAAGCTCAAACGATTGGGAAAAGAACGAGCACTGAATCGAGTCCCTATCACAGCGGAAAAAAAAATGACAGCGTCTTTAGTGAAGCTCTGAAAAATTATCGATAAGAAAATGTGCAATTTTCCGTTTTTTCATCATTTCGTATCGAATTATTGGATTTCAGGGGAAAATTCACAGTAATTCGTAATCAGAAGAAAATTTACGATCACCTGGACCGTAAAAATGTGGTGAAAGGAGGAAAAACGTGTTTCTTCAATATTTATGCCCACTTTTTCAAAAATCTCAATATAACGAAATTTCAAATAGCCATAACTCTTCCGCAAACTATGCTAGGGGTGTTTTCCAGGGGTGTTTTGAAAAGCCCTTGAGTAGACTTAGAGAATGGCGTACGTTTCATCCTGATACGACAAGTTTAAGTACTCCGGAAAGTTGATTGAAATTTGAAGAATTTTAGTCCAAGGGAAAAATTTGCAAAAATCGATGTTCCGACTTTGAAAATCTGTGAAAAATCGAAAAAACCTCGTATCCCGATGAACCCAGCTTCATTTCAAAGCTCAAACGATTGGGAAAAGAACGAGCACTGAATCGAGTCCCTATCACAGCGGAAAAAAAAATGACAGCGTGTTTAGTGAAGCTCTGAAAAATTATCGATAAGAAAATGTGCAATTTTCCGTTTTTTCATCATTTCGCATCGAATTATTGGATTTCAGGGGAAAATTCACAGTAATTCGTAATCAGAAGAAAATTTACGATCACCTGGACCGTAAAAATGTGGTGAAAGGAGGAAAAACGTGTTTCTTCAATATTTATGCCCACTTTTTCAAAAATCTCAATTTAACGAAATTTCAAAAAGCCATAACTCTTCCGCAAATTATGCTAGGGGTGTTTTCCAGGGGTGTTTTGAAAAGCCCTCGAGTAGACTTAGAGAATGGCGTACGTTTCATCCTGATACGACAAGTTTAAGTACTCCGGAAAGTTGATTGAAATTTGAAGAATTTTAGTCCAAGGGGTATGTATGGAAAAATTGGCAAAAATCGATGTTCCGACTTTGAAAATCTGTGAAAAATCGAAAAAACCTCGTATCCCGATGAACCCAGCTTCATTTCGAAGCTCAAACGATTGGGAAAAGAACGAGCACTGAATCGAGTCCCTATCACAGCGGAAAAAAAAATGACAGCGTCTTTAGTGAAGCTCTGAAAAATTATCGATAAGAAAATGTGCAATTTTCCGTTTTTTCATCATTTCGCATCGAATTATTGGATTTCAGGGGAAAATTCACAGTAATTCGTAATCAGGAGAAAATTTACGATCACCTGGACCGTAAAAATGTGGTGAAAGGAGGAAAAACGTGTTTCTTCAATATTTATGCCCACTTTTTCAAAAATCTCAATATCACGAAATTTCAAAAAGCCATAACTCTGCCGCAAATTATGCTAGGGGTGTTTTCCAGGGGTGTTTTGAAAAGCCCTTGAGTAGACTTAGAGAATGGCGTACGTTTCATCCTGATACGACAAGTTTAAGTACTCCGGAAAGTTGATTGAAATTTGAAGAATTTTAGTCCAAGGGAAAAATTGGCAAAAATCGATGTTCCGACTTTGAAAATCTGTGAAAAATCGAAAAAACCTCGTATCCCGATGAACCCAGCTTCATTTCAAAGCTCAAACGATTGAGAAAAGAACGAGCACTGAATCGAGTCCCTATCACAGCGGAAAAAAAAATGACAGCGTCTTTAGTGAAGCTCTGAAAAATTATCGATAAGAAAATGTGCAATTTTCCGTTTTTTCATCATTTCGTATCGAATTATTGAATTTCAGGGGAAAAATCACAGTAATTCGTAATCAGAAGAAAATTTACGATCACCTGGACCGTAAAAATGTGGTGAAAGGAGGAAAAACGTGTTTCTTCAATATTTATGCCCACTTTTTCAAAAATCTCAATATCCCGAAATTTCAAAAAGCCATAACTCTTCCGCAAATTATGCTAGGGGTGTTTTCCAGGGGTGTTTTGAAAAGCCCTTGAGTAGACTTAGAGAATGGCGTACGTTTCATCCTGATACGACAAGTTTAAGTACTCCGGAATGTTGATTGAAATTCGAGGAATTTTAGTCCGAGGGAAAAATTGGCAAAAATCGATGTTCCGACTTTGAAAATCTGTGAAAAATCGAAAAAACCTTGTATCTCGATGAACCCAGCTTCATTTCAAAGCTCAAACGATTGGGAAAAGAACGAGCATTGAATCGAGTCCCTATCACAGCGGAAAAAAAAATGACAGCGTCTTTAGTGAAGCTCTGAAAAATTATCGATAAGAAAATGTGCAATTTTCCGTTTTTTCATCATTTCGCATCGAATTATTGGATTTCAGGGGAAAATTCACAGTAATTCGTAATCAGGAGAAAATTTACGATCACCTGGACCGTAAAAATGTGGTGAAAGGAGGAAAAACGTGTTTCTTCAATATTTATGCCCACTTTTTCAAAAATCTCAATTTAACGAAATTTCAAAAAGCCATAACTCTTCCGCAAATTATGCTAGGGGTGTTTTCCAGGGGTGTTTTGAAAAGCCCTCGAGTAGACTTAGAGAATGGCGTACGTTTCATCCTGATACGACAAGTTTAAGTACTCCGGAAAGTTGATTGAAATTTGAAGAATTTTAGTCCAAGGGGTATGTATGGAAAAATTGGCAAAAATCGATGTTCCGACTTTGAAAATCTGTGAAAAATCGAAAAAACCTCGTATCCCGATGAACCCAGCTTCATTTCGAAGCTCAAACGATTGGGAAAAGAACGAGCACTGAATCGAGTCCCTATCACAGCGGAAAAAAAAATGACAGCGTCTTTAGTGAAGCTCTGAAAAATTATCGATAAGAAAATGTGCAATTTTCCGTTTTTTCATCATTTCGCATCGAATTATTGGATTTCAGGGGAAAATTCACAGTAATTCGTAATCAGGAGAAAATTTACGATCACCTGGACCGTAAAAATGTGGTGAAAGGAGGAAAAACGTGTTTCTTCAATATTTATGCCCACTTTTTCAAAAATCTCAATATCACGAAATTTCAAAAAGCCATAACTCTGCCGCAAATTATGCTAGGGGTGTTTTCCAGGGGTGTTTTGAAAAGCCCTTGAGTAGACTTAGAGAATGGCGTACGTTTCATCCTGATACGACAAGTTTAAGTATTCCGGAAAGTTGATTGAAATTTGAAGAATTTTAGTCCAAGGGAAAAATTGGCAAAAATCGATGTTCCGACTTTGAAAATCTGTGAAAAATCGAAAAAACCTCGTATCCCGATGAACCCAGCTTCATTTCAAAGCTCAAACGATTGAGAAAAGAACGAGCACTGAATCGAGTCCCTATCACAGCGGAAAAAAAAATGACAGCGTCTTTAGTGAAGCTCTGAAAAATTATCGATAAGAAAATGTGCAATTTTCCGTTTTTTCATCATTTCGTATCGAATTATTGAATTTCAGGGGAAAAATCACAGTAATTCGTAATCAGAAGAAAATTTACGATCACCTGGACCGTAAAAATGTGGTGAAAGGAGGAAAAACGTGTTTCTTCAATATTTATGCCCACTTTTTCAAAAATCTCAATATCCCGAAATTTCAAAAAGCCATAACTCTTCCGCAAATTATGCTAGGGGTGTTTTCCAGGGGTGTTTTGAAAAGCCCTTGAGTAGACTTAGAGAATGGCGTACGTTTCATCCTGATACGACAAGTTTAAGTACTCCGGAATGTTGATTGAAATTCGAGGAATTTTAGTCCGAGGGAAAAATTGGCAAAAATCGATGTTCCGACTTTGAAAATCTGTGAAAAATCGAAAAAACCTTGTATCTCGATGAACCCAGCTTCATTTCAAAGCTCAAACGATTGGGAAAAGAACGAGCATTGAATCGAGTCCCTATCACAGCGGAAAAAAAAATGACAGCGTCTTTAGTGAAGCTCTGAAAAATTATCGATAAGAAAATGTGCAATTTTCCGTTTTTTCATCATTTCGCATCGAATTATTGGATTTCAGGGGAAAATTCACAGTAATTCGTAATCAGGAGAAAATTTACGATCACCTGGACCGTAAAAATGTGGTGAAAGGAGGAAAAACGTGTTTCTTCAATATTTATGCCCACTTTTTCAAAAATCTCAATTTAACGAAATTTCAAAAAGCCATAACTCTTCCGCAAATTATGCTAGGGGTGTTTTCCAGGGGTGTTTTGAAAAGCCCTTGAGTAGACTTAGAGAATGGCGTACGTTTCATCCTGATACGACAAGTTTAAGTACTCCGGAAAGTTGATTGAAATTTGAAGAATTTTAGTCCAAGGGAAAAATTGGCAAAAATCGATGTTCCGACTTTGAAAATCTGTGAAAAATCGAAAAAACCTCGTATCCCGATGAACCCAGCTTCATTTCAAAGCTCAAACGATTGGGAAAAGAACGAGCACTGAATCGAGTCCCTATCACAGCGGAAAAAAAAATGACAGCGTCTTTAGTGAAGCTCTGAAAAATTATCGATAAGAAAATGTGCAATTTTCCGTTTTTTCATCATTTCGTATCGAATTATTGGATTTCAGGGGAAAATTCACAGTAATTCGTAATCAGAAGAAAATTTACGATCACCTGGACCGTAAAAATGTGGTGAAAGGAGGAAAAACGTGTTTCTTCAATATTTATGCCCACTTTTTCAAAAATCTCAATATAACGAAATTTCAAAAAGCCATAACTCTTCCGCAAATTATGCTAGGGGTGTTTTCCAGGGGTGTTTTGAAAAGCCCTTGAGTAGACTTAGAGAATGGCGTACGTTTGATCCTGATACGACAAGTTTAAGTACTCCGGAAAGTTGATTGAAATTTGAAGAATTTTAGTCCAAGGGAAAAATTGGCAAAAATCGATGTTCCGACTTTGAAAATCTGTGAAAAATCGAAAAAACCTCGTATCCCGATGAACCCAGCTTCATTTCAAAGCTTAAACGATTGGGAAAAGAACAAGCACTGAATCGAGTCCCTATCACAGCGGAAAAAAAAATGACAGCGTCTTTAGTGAAGGTCTGAAAAATTATCGATAAGAAAATGTGCAATTTTCCGTTTTTTCATCATTTCGCATCGAATTATTGGATTTCAGGGGAAAATTCACAGTAATTCGTAATCAGGAGAAAATTTACGATCACCTGGACCGTAAAAATGTGGTGAAAGGAGGAAAAACGTGTTTCTTCAATATTTATGCCCACTTTTTCAAAAATCTCAATTTAACGAAATTTCAAAAAGCCATAACTCTTCCGCAAATTATGCTAGGGGTGTTTTCCAGGGGTGTTTTGAAAAGCCCTCGAGTAGACTTAGAGAATGGCGTACGTTTCATCCTGATACGACAAGTTTAAGTACTCCGGAAAGTTGATTGAAATTTGAAGAATTTTAGTCCAAGGGGTATGTATGGAAAAATTGGCAAAAATCGATGTTCCGACTTTGAAAATCTGTGAAAAATCGAAAAAACCTCGTATCCCGATGAACCCAGCTTCATTTCGAAGCTCAAACGATTGGGAAAAGAACGAGCACTGAATCGAGTCCCTATCACAGCGGAAAAAAAAATGACAGCGTCTTTAGTGAAGCTCTGAAAAATTATCGATAAGAAAATGTGCAATTTTCCGTTTTTTCATCATTTCGCATCGAATTATTGGATTTCAGGGGAAAATTCACAGTAATTCGTAATCAGGAGAAAATTTACGATCACCTGGACCGTAAAAATGTGGTGAAAGGAGGAAAAACGTGTTTCTTCAATATTTATGCCCACTTTTTCAAAAATCTCAATATCACGAAATTTCAAAAAGCCATAACTCTGCCGCAAATTATGCTAGGGGTGTTTTCCAGGGGTGTTTTGAAAAGCCCTTGAGTAGACTTAGAGAATGGCGTACGTTTCATCCTGATACGACAAGTTTAAGTACTCCGGAAAGTTGATTGAAATTTGAAGAATTTTAGTCCAAGGGAAAAATTGGCAAAAATCGATGTTCCGACTTTGAAAATCTGTGAAAAATCGAAAAAACCTCGTATCCCGATGAACCCAGCTTCATTTCAAAGCTCAAACGATTGAGAAAAGAACGAGCACTGAATCGAGTCCCTATCACAGCGGAAAAAAAAATGACAGCGTCTTTAGTGAAGCTCTGAAAAATTATCGATAAGAAAATGTGCAATTTTCCGTTTTTTCATCATTTCGTATCGAATTATTGAATTTCAGGGGAAAAATCACAGTAATTCGTAATCAGAAGAAAATTTACGATCACCTGGACCGTAAAAATGTGGTGAAAGGAGGAAAAACGTGTTTCTTCAATATTTATGCCCACTTTTTCAAAAATCTCAATATCCCGAAATTTCAAAAAGCCATAACTCTTCCGCAAATTATGCTAGGGGTGTTTTCCAGGGGTGTTTTGAAAAGCCCTTGAGTAGACTTAGAGAATGGCGTACGTTTCATCCTGATACGACAAGTTTAAGTACTCCGGAATGTTGATTGAAATTCGAGGAATTTTAGTCCGAGGGAAAAATTGGCAAAAATCGATGTTCCGACTTTGAAAATCTGTGAAAAATCGAAAAAACCTTGTATCTCGATGAACCCAGCTTCATTTCAAAGCTCAAACGATTGGGAAAAGAACGAGCATTGAATCGAGTCCCTATCACAGCGGAAAAAAAAATGACAGCGTCTTTAGTGAAGCTCTGAAAAATTATCGATAAGAAAATGTGCAATTTTCCGTTTTTTCATCATTTCGCATCGAATTATTGGATTTCAGGGGAAAATTCACAGTAATTCGTAATCAGGAGAAAATTTACGATCACCTGGACCGTAAAAATGTGGTGAAAGGAGGAAAAACGTGTTTCTTCAATATTTATGCCCACTTTTTCAAAAATCTCAATTTAACGAAATTTCAAAAAGCCATAACTCTTCCGCAAATTATGCTAGGGGTGTTTTCCAGGGGTGTTTTGAAAAGCCCTTGAGTAGACTTAGAGAATGGCGTACGTTTCATCCTGATACGACAAGTTTAAGTACTCCGGAAAGTTGATTGAAATTTGAAGAATTTTAGTCCAAGGGAAAAATTGGCAAAAATCGATGTTCCGACTTTGAAAATCTGTGAAAAATCGAAAAAACCTCGTATCCCGATGAACCCAGCTTCATTTCAAAGCTCAAACGATTGGGAAAAGAACGAGCACTGAATCGAGTCCCTATCACAGCGGAAAAAAAAATGACAGCGTCTTTAGTGAAGCTCTGAAAAATTATCGATAAGAAAATGTGCAATTTTCCGTTTTTTCATCATTTCGTATCGAATTATTGGATTTCAGGGGAAAATTCACAGTAATTCGTAATCAGAAGAAAATTTACGATCACCTGGACCGTAAAAATGTGGTGAAAGGAGGAAAAACGTGTTTCTTCAATATTTATGCCCACTTTTTCAAAAATCTCAATATAACGAAATTTCAAAAAGCCATAACTCTTCCGCAAATTATGCTAGGGGTGTTTTCCAGGGGTGTTTTGAAAAGCCCTTGAGTAGACTTAGAGAATGGCGTACGTTTGATCCTGATACGACAAGTTTAAGTACTCCGGAAAGTTGATTGAAATTTGAAGAATTTTAGT
Source organism: Rhorus exstirpatorius (assembly GCA_963564615.1). Taxonomy (NCBI): domain Eukaryota; kingdom Metazoa; phylum Arthropoda; class Insecta; order Hymenoptera; family Ichneumonidae; genus Rhorus; species Rhorus exstirpatorius. Next base: position 29,073,368 of record OY751321.1, read on the forward strand.
CCAAGGGAAAAATTGGCAAAAATCGATGTTCCGACTTTGAAAATCTGTGAAAAATCGAAAAAACCTCGTATCCCGATGAACCCAGCTTCATTTCAAAGCTTAAACGATTGGGAAAAGAACAAGCACTGAATCGAGTCCCTATCACAGCGGAAAAAAAAATGACAGCGTCTTTAGTGAAGGTCTGAAAAATTATCGATAAGAAAATGTGCAATTTTCCGTTTTTTCATCATTTCGCATCGAATTATTGGATTTCAGGGGAAAATTCACAGTAATTCGTAAGCAGGAGAAAATTTACGATCACCTGGACCGTAAAAATGTGGTGAAAGGAGGAAAAACGTGTTTCTTCAATATTTATGACCACTTTTTCAAAAATCTCAATATAACGAAATTTCAAAAAGCCATAACTCTTCCGCAAATTATGCTAGGGGTGTTTTCCAGGGGTGTTTTGAAAAGCCCTTGAGTAGACTTAGAGAATGGCGTACGTTTGATCCTGATACGACAAGTTTAAGTACTCCGGAAAGTTGATTGAAATTTGAAGAATTTTAGTCCAAGGGAAAAATTGGCAAAAATCGATGTTCCGACTTTGAAAATCTGTGAAAAATCGAAAAAACCTCGTATCCCGATGAACCCAGCTTCATTTCAAAGCTTAAACGATTGGGAAAAGAACAAGCACTGAATCGAGTCCCTATCACAGCGGAAAAAAAAATGACAGCGTCTTTAGTGAAGCTCTGAAAAATTATCGATAAGAAAATGTGCAATTTTCCGTTTTTTCATCATTTCGCATCGAATTATTGGATTTCAGGGGAAAATTCACAGTAATTCGTAATCAGGAGAAAATTTACGATCACCTGGACCGTAAAAATGTGGTGAAAGGAGGAAAAACGTGTTTCTTCAATATTTATGCCCACTTTTTCAAAAATCTCAATTTAACGAAATTTCAAAAAGCCATAACTCTTCCGCAAATTATGCTAGGGGTGTTTTCCAGGGGTGTTTTGAAAAGCCCTCGAGTAGACTTAGAGAATGGCGTACGTTTCATCCTGATACGACAAGTTTAAGTACTCCGGAAAGTTGATTGAAATTTGAAGAATTTTAGTCCAAGGGGTATGTATGGAAAAATTGGCAAAAATCGATGTTCCGACTTTGAAAATCTGTGAAAAATCGAAAAAACCTCGTATCCCGATGAACCCAGCTTCATTTCGAAGCTCAAACGATTGGGAAAAGAACGAGCACTGAATCGAGTCCCTATCACAGCGGAAAAAAAAATGACAGCGTCTTTAGTGAAGCTCTGAAAAATTATCGATAAGAAAATGTGCAATTTTCCGTTTTTTCATCATTTCGCATCGAATTATTGGATTTCAGGGGAAAATTCACAGTAATTCGTAATCAGGAGAAAATTTACGATCACCTGGACCGTAAAAATGTGGTGAAAGGAGGAAAAACGTGTTTCTTCAATATTTATGCCCACTTTTTCAAAAATCTCAATATCACGAAATTTCAAAAAGCCATAACTCTGCCGCAAATTATGCTAGGGGTGTTTTCCAGGGGTGTTTTGAAAAGCCCTTGAGTAGACTTAGAGAATGGCGTACGTTTCATCCTGATACGACAAGTTTAAGTACTCCGGAAAGTTGATTGAAATTTGAAGAATTTTAGTCCAAGGGAAAAATTGGCAAAAATCGATGTTCCGACTTTGAAAATCTGTGAAAAATCGAAAAAACCTCGTATCCCGATGAACCCAGCTTTATTTCAAAGCTCAAACGATTGAGAAAAGAACGAGCACTGAATCGAGTCCCTATCACAGCGGAAAAAAAAATGACAGCGTCTTTAGTGAAGCTCTGAAAAATTATCGATAAGAAAATGTGCAATTTTCCGTTTTTTCATCATTTCGTATCGAATTATTGAATTTCAGGGGAAAAATCACAGTAATTCGTAATCAGAAGAAAATTTACGATCACCTGGACCGTAAAAATGTGGTGAAAGGAGGAAAAACGTGTTTCTTCAATATTTATGCCCACTTTTTCAAAAATCTCAATATCCCGAAATTTCAAAAAGCCATAACTCTTCCGCAAATTATGCTAGGGGTGTTTTCCAGGGGTGTTTTGAAAAGCCCTTGAGTAGACTTAGAGAATGGCGTACGTTTCATCCTGATACGACAAGTTTAAGTACTCCGGAATGTTGATTGAAATTCGAGGAATTTTAGTCCGAGGGAAAAATTGGCAAAAATCGATGTTCCGACTTTGAAAATCTGTGAAAAATCGAAAAAACCTTGTATCTCGATGAACCCAGCTTCATTTCAAAGCTCAAACGATTGGGAAAAGAACGAGCATTGAATCGAGTCCCTATCACAGCGGAAAAAAAAATGACAGCGTCTTTAGTGAAGCTCTGAAAAATTATCGATAAGAAAATGTGCAATTTTCCGTTTTTTCATCATTTCGCATCGAATTATTGGATTTCAGGGGAAAATTCACAGTAATTCGTAATCAGGAGAAAATTTACGATCACCTGGACCGTAAAAATGTGGTGAAAGGAGGAAAAACGTGTTTCTTCAATATTTATGCCCACTTTTTCAAAAATCTCAATTTAACGAAATTTCAAAAAGCCATAACTCTTCCGCAAATTATGCTAGGGGTGTTTTCCAGGGGTGTTTTGAAAAGCCCTTGAGTAGACTTAGAGAATGGCGTACGTTTCATCCTGATACGACAAGTTTAAGTACTCCGGAAAGTTGATTGAAATTTGAAGAATTTTAGTCCAAGGGAAAAATTGGCAAAAATCGATGTTCCGACTTTGAAAATCTGTGAAAAATCGAAAAAACCTCGTATCCCGATGAACCCAGCTTCATTTCAAAGCTCAAACGATTGGGAAAAGAACGAGCACTGAATTGAGTCCCTATCACAGCGGAAAAAAAAATGACAGCGTCTTTAGTGAAGCTCTGAAAAATTATCGATAAGAAAATGTGCAATTTTCCGTTTTTTCATCATTTCGCATCGAATTATTGGATTTCAGGGGAAAATTCACAGTAATTCGTAATCAGGAGAAAATTTACGATCACCTGGACCGTAAAAATGTGGTGAAAGGAGGAAAAACGTGTTTCTTCAATATTTATGCCCACTTTTTCAAAAATCTCAATATAACGAAATTTCAAACAGCCATAACTCTGCCGCAAATTATGCTAGGGGTGTTTTCCAGGGGTGTTTTGAAAAGCCCTTGAGTAGACTTAGAGAATGGCGTACGTTTCATCCTGATACGACAAGTTTAAGTACTCCGGAAAGTTGATTGAAATTTGAAGAATTTTAGTCCAAGGGAAAAATTGGCAAAAATCGATGTTCCGACTTTGAAAATCTGTGAAAAATCGAAAAAACCTCGTATCCCGATGAACCCAGCTTCATTTCAAAGCTCAAACGATTGGGAAAAGAACGAGCACTGAATTGAGTCCCTATCACAGCGGAAAAAAAAATGACAGCGTCTTTAGTGAAGCTCTGAAAAATTATCGATAAGAAAATGTGCAATTTTCCGTTTTTTCATCATTTCGTATCGAATTATTGAATTTCAGGAGAAAATTCACAGTAATTCGTAATCAGAAGAAAATTTACGATCACCTGGACCGTAAAAATGTGGTGAAAGAAGGAAAAACGTGTTTCTTCAATATTTATGCCCACTTTTTCAAAAATCTCAATATCACAAAATTTCAAAAAGCCATAACTCTGCCGCAAATTATGCTAGGGGTCTTTTCTAGGGGTGTTTTGAAAAGCCCTTGAGTAGACTTAGAGAATGGCATACGTTTCATCCTGATACGACAAGTTTAAGTGCTCCGGAAAGTTGATTGAAATTTGAAGAATTTTATTCCAAGGGGTATGTATGGAAAAATTGGCAAAAATCGATGTTCCGACTTTGAAAATCTGTAAAAAATCGAAAAAACATCGAATCCCGATGAACCCAGCTTCATTCTAAAGCTCAAACGGTTGGGAAAAGAACGAGCACTGAATCGAGTCCCTATCACAGCGGAAAAAAAAATGACAGCGTCTTTAGTGAAGCTCTGAAAAATTATCGATAACAAAATGTGCAATTTTCCGTTTTTTCATCATTTCGTATCGAATTATTGGATTTCCGGGAAAAATTCACAGTAATTCGTAATCAGAAGAAAATTTACGATCACCAGGACCGTAAAAATGTGGTGAAAGAAGGAAAAACGTGTTTCTTCAATATTTATGCCCACTTTTTCAAAAATCTCAATATCACAAAATTTCAAAAAGCCATAAGTCTGCCGCAAATTATGCTAGGGGTCTTTTCTAGGGGTGTTTTGAAAAGCCCTTGAGTAGACTTAGAGAATGGGGTACGTTTCATCCTGATACGACAAGTTTTAGTGCTCCGGAATGTTGATCGAAATTTGAAGAATTTTATTCCAAGGGGTATGTATGGAAAAATTGGCAAAAATCGATGTTCCGACTTTGAAAATCTGTAAAAAATTGAAAAAACATCGAATCCCGATGAACCCAGCTTCATTTTAAAGCTCAAACGGTTGGGAAAAGAACAATCACTGAATCGAGTCCCTATCACAGCGAAAAAAAAAATGACAGCGTCTTTAGTGAAGCTCTGAAAAATTATCGATAACAAAATGTGCAATTTTCCGTTTTTTCATCATTTCGTATCGAATTATTGGATTTCAGGGAAAAATTCACAGTAATTCGTAATCAGAAGAAAATTTACGATCACCTGGACCGTAAAAATGTGGTGAAAGAAGGAAAAACGTGTTTCTTCAATATTTATGCCCACTTTTTCAAAAATCTCAATATCACAAAATTTCAAAAAGCCATAACTCTGCCGCAAATTATGCTAGGGGTCTTTTCTAGGGGTGTTTTGAAAAGCCCTTGAGTAGACTTAGAGAATGGCGTACGTTTCATCCTGATACGACAAGTTTAAGTGCTCCGGAAAGTTGATTGAAATTTGAAGAATTTTATTCCAAGGGGTATGTATGGAAAAATTGGCAAAAATCGATGTTCCGACTTTGAAAATCTGTAAAAAATCGAAAAAACATCGAATCCCGATGAACCCAGCTTCATTTTAAAGCTCAAACGGTTGGGAAAAGAACGAGCACTGAATCGAGTCCATATCACAGTGGAAAAAAAAATGACAGCGTCTTTAGTGAAGCTCTGAAAAATTATCGATATGAAAATGTGCAATTTTCCGTTTTTTCATCATTTCGCATCGAATTATTGGATTTCTGGGGAAAATTCACAGTAATTCGTAATCAAAATAAAATTTACGATCACCTGGACCGTAAAAATGTGGTGAAAGAAGGAAAAACGTGTTTCTTCAATATTTATGCCCACTTTTTCAAAAATCTCAATATCACAAAATTTCAAAAAGCCATAAGTCTGCCGCAAATTATGCTAGGGGTCTTTTCTAGGGGTGTTTCGAAAAGCCCTTGAGTAGACTTAGAGAATGAAGTACGTTTCATCCTGATACGACAAGTTTAAGTGCTCCGGAAAGTTGATTGAAATTTGAAGAATTTTATTCCAAGGGGTATGTATGGAAAAATTATCAAAAATCGATGTTCCGACTTTGAAAATCTGTAAAAAATCGAAAAAACATCGAATCCCGATGAACCCAGCTTCATTTTAAAGCTCAAACGGTTGGGAAAAGAACGAGCACTGAATCGAGTCCATATCACAGTGGAAAAAAAAATGACAGCGTCTTTAGTGAAGCTCTGAAAAATTATCGATATGAAAATGTGCAATTTTCCGTTTTTTCATCATTTCGCATCGAATTATTGGATTTCTGGGGAAAATTCACAGTAATTCGTAATCAAAATAAAATTTACGATCACCTGGACCGTAAAAATGTGGTGAAAGAAGGAAAAACGTGTTTCTTCAATATTTATGCCCACTTTTTCAAAAATTTCAATATCACAAAATTTCAAAAAGCCATAAGTCTGCCGCAAATTATGCTAGGGGTCTTTTCTAGGGGTGTTTTGAAAAGCCCTTGAGTAGACTTAGAGAATGAAGTACGTTTCATCCTGATACGACAAGTTTAAGTGCTCCGGAAAGTTGATTGAAATTTGAAGAATTTTATTCCAAGGGGTATGTATGGAAAAATTGGCAAAAATCGATGTTCCGACTTTGAAAATCTGTAAAAAATCGAAAAAACATCGAATCCCGATGAACCCAGCTTCATTTTAAAGCTCAAACGGTTTGAAAAAGAACGAGCACTGAATCGAGTCCCTATCACAGCGGAAAAAAAAATGACAGCGTCTTTAGTGAAGCTCTGAAAAATTATCGATATGAAAATGTGCAATTTTCCGTTTTTTCATCATTTCGCATCGAATTATTGGATTTCTGGGGAAAATTCACAGTAATTCGTAATCAGAAGAAAATTTACGATCACCTGGACCGTAAAAATGTGGTGAAAGAAGGAAAAACGTGTTTCTTCAATATTTATGCCCACTTTTTCAAAAATCTCAATATAACGAAATTTCAAAAAGCCATAACTCTTCCGCAAATTATGCTAGGGGTGTTTTCCAGGGGTGTTTTGAAAAGCCCTTGAGTAGACTTAGAGAATGGCGTACGTTTCATCCTGATACGACAAGTTTAAGTACTCCGGAAAGTTGATTGAAATTTGAAGAATTTTAGTCCAAGGGAAAAATTGGCAAAAATCGATGTTCCGACTTTGAAAATCTGTGAAAAATCGAAAAAACCTCGTATCCCGATGAACCCATCTTCATTTCAAAGCTCGAACGATTGGGAAAAGAACGAGCACTGAATCGAGTCCCTATCACAGCGGAAAAAAAAATGACAGCGTCTTTAGTGAAGCTCTGAAAAATTATCGATAAGAAAATGTGCAATTTTCCGTTTTTTCATCATTTCGCATCGAATTATTGGATTTCAGGGGAAAATTCACAGTAATTCGTAATCAGGAGAAAATTTACGATCACCTGGACCGTAAAAATGTGGTGAAAGGAGGAAAAACGTGTTTCTTCAATATTTATGCCCACTTTTTCAAAAATCTCAATTTAACGAAATTTCAAAAAGCCATAACTCTTCCGCAAATTATGCTAGGGGTGTTTTCCAGGGGTGTTTTGAAAAGCCCTCGAGTAGACTTAGAGAATGGCGTACGTTTCATCCTGATACGACAAGTTTAAGTACTCCGGAAAGTTGATTGAAATTTGAAGAATTTTAGTCCAAGGGGTATGTATGGAAAAATTGGCAAAAATCGATGTTCCGACTTTGAAAATCTGTGAAAAATCGAAAAAACCTCGTATCCCGATGAACCCAGCTTCATTTCGAAGCTCAAACGATTGGGAAAAGAACGAGCACTGAATCGAGTCCCTATCACAGCGGAAAAAAAAATGACAGCGTCTTTAGTGAAGCTCTGAAAAATTATCGATAAGAAAATGTGCAATTTTCCGTTTTTTCATCATTTCGCATCGAATTATTGGATTTCAGGGGAAAATTCACAGTAATTCGTAATCAGGAGAAAATTTACGATCACCTGGACCGTAAAAATGTGGTGAAAGGAGGAAAAACGTGTTTCTTCAATATTTATGCCCACTTTTTCAAAAATCTCAATATCACGAAATTTCAAAAAGCCATAACTCTGCCGCAAATTATGCTAGGGGTGTTTTCCAGGGGTGTTTTGAAAAGCCCTTGAGTAGACTTAGAGAATGGCGTACGTTTCATCCTGATACGACAAGTTTAAGTACTCCGGAAAGTTGATTGAAATTTGAAGAATTTTAGTCCAAGGGAAAAATTGGCAAAAATCGATGTTCCGACTTTGAAAATCTGTGAAAAATCGAAAAAACCTCGTATCCCGATGAACCCAGCTTCATTTCAAAGCTCAAACGATTGGAAAAAGAACGAGCACTGAATCGAGTCCCTATCACAGCGGAAAAAAAAATGACAGCGTCTTTAGTGAAGCTCTGAAAAATTATCGATAAGAAAATGTGCAATTTTCCGTTTTTTCATCATTTCGCATCGAATTATTGGATTTCAGGGGAAAATTCACAGTAATTCGTAATCAGGAGAAAATTTACGATCACCTGGACCGTAAAAATGTGGTGAAAGGAGGAAAAACGTGTTTCTTCAATATTTATGCCCACTTTTTCAAAAATCTCAATTTAACGAAATTTCAAAAAGCCATAACTCTTCCGCAAATTATGCTAGGGGTGTTTTCCAGGGGTGTTTTGAAAAGCCCTCGAGTAGACTTAGAGAATGGCGTACGTTTCATCCTGATACGACAAGTTTAAGTACTCCGGAAAGTTGATTGAAATTTGAAGAATTTTAGTCCAAGGGGTATGTATGGAAAAATTGGCAAAAATCGATGTTCCGACTTTGAAAATCTGTGAAAAATCGAAAAAACCTCGTATCCCGATGAACCCAGCTTCATTTCGAAGCTCAAACGATTGGGAAAAGAACGAGCACTGAATCGAGTCCCTATCACAGCGGAAAAAAAAATGACAGCGTCTTTAGTGAAGCTCTGAAAAATTATCGATAAGAAAATGTGCAATTTTCCGTTTTTTCATCATTTCGCATCGAATTATTGGATTTCAGGGGAAAATTCACAGTAATTCGTAATCAGGAGAAAATTTACGATCACCTGGACCGTAAAAATGTGGTGAAAGGAGGAAAAACGTGTTTCTTCAATATTTATGCCCACTTTTTCAAAAATCTCAATATCACGAAATTTCAAAAAGCCATAACTCTGCCGCAAATTATGCTAGGGGTGTTTTCCAGGGGTGTTTTGAAAAGCCCTTGAGTAGACTTAGAGAATGGCGTACGTTTCATCCTGATACGACAAGTTTAAGTACTCCGGAAAGTTGATTGAAATTTGAAGAATTTTAGTCCAAGGGAAAAATTGGCAAAAATCGATGTTCCGACTTTGAAAATCTGTGAAAAATCGAAAAAACCTCGTATCCCGATGAACCCAGCTTCATTTCAAAGCTCAAACGATTGGAAAAAGAACGAGCACTGAATCGAGTCCCTATCACAGCGGAAAAAAAAATGACAGCGTCTTTAGTGAAGCTCTGAAAAATTATCGATAAGAAAATGTGCAATTTTCCGTTTTTTCATCATTTCGTATCGAATTATTGAATTTCAGGGGAAAAATCACAGTAATTCGTAATCAGAAGAAAATTTACGATCACCTGGACCGTAAAAATGTGGTGAAAGGAGGAAAAACGTGTTTCTTCAATATTTATGCCCACTTTTTCAAAAATCTCAATATCCCGAAATTTCAAAAAGCCATAACTCTTCCGCAAATTATGCTAGGGGTGTTTTCCAGGGGTGTTTTGAAAAGCCCTTGAGTAGACTTAGAGAATGGCGTACGTTTCATCCTGATACGACAAGTTTAAGTACTCCGGAATGTTGATTGAAATTTGAGGAATTTTAGTCCGAGGGAAAAATTGGCAAAAATCGATGTTCCGACTTTGAAAATCTGTGAAAAATCGAAAAAACCTTGTATCTCGATGAACCCAGCTTCATTTCAAAGCTCAAACGATTGGGAAAAGAACGAGCATTGAATCGAGTCCCTATCACAGCGGAAAAAAAAATGACAGCGTCTTTAGTGAAGCTCTGAAAAATTATCGATAAGAAAATGTGCAATTTTCCGTTTTTTCATCATTTCGTATCGAATTATTGGATTTCAGGGGAAAATTCACAGTAATTCGTAATCAGAAGAAAATTTACGATCACCTGGACCGTAAAAATGTGGTGAAAGGAGGAAAAACGTGTTTCTTCAATATTTATGCCCACTTTTTCAAAAATCTCAATATAACGAAATTTCAAAAAGCCATAACTCTTCCGCAAATTATGCTAGGGGTGTTTTCCAGGGGTGTTTTGAAAAGCCCTTGAGTAGACTTAGAGAATGGCGTACGTTTGATCCTGATACGACAAGTTTAAGTACTCCGGAAAGTTGATTGAAATTTGAAAAATTTTAGTCCAAGGGAAAAATTGGCAAAAATCGATGTTCCGACTTTGAAAATCTGTGAAAAATCGAAAAAACCTCGTATCCCGATGAACCCAGCTTCATTTCAAAGCTTAAACGATTGGGAAAAGAACAAGCACTGAATCGAGTCCCTATCACAGCGGAAAAAAAAATGACAGCGTCTTTAGTGAAGGTCTGAAAAATTATCGATAAGAAAATGTGCAATTTTCCGTTTTTTCATCATTTCGCATCGAATTATTGGATTTCAGGGGAAAATTCACAGTAATTCGTAATCAGGAGATAATTTACGATCACCTGGACCGTAAAAATGTGGTGAAAGGAGGAAAAACGTGTTTCTTCAATATTTATGCCCACTTTTTCAAAAATCTCAATATAACGAAATTTCAAAAAGCCATAACTCTGCCGCAAATTATGCTAGGGGTGTTTTCCAGGGGTGTTTTGAAAAGCCCTTGAGTAGACTTAGAGAATGGCGTACGTTTCATCCTGATACGACAAGTTTAAGTACTCCGGAAAGTTGATTGAAATTTGAAGAATTTTAGTCCAAGGGAAAAATTGGCAAAAATCGATGTTCCGACTTTGAAAATCTGTGAAAAATCGAAAAAACCTCGTATCCCGATGAACCCAGCTTCATTTCAAAGCTCAAACGATTGGGAAAAGAACGAGCACTGAATCGAGTCCCTATCACAGCGGAAAAAAAAATGACAGCGTCTTTAGTGAAGCTCTGAAAAATTATCGATAAGAAAATGTGCAATTTTCCGTTTTTTCATCATTTCGTATCGAATTATTGAATTTCAGGAGAAAATTCACAGTAATTCGTAATCAGAAGAAAATTTACGATCACCTGGACCGTAAAAGTGTGGTGAAAGACGGAAAAACGTTTTTCTTCAATATTTATGCCCACTTTTTCAAAAATCTCAATATCACGAAATTTCAAAACGCCATAACTCTGCCGCAAATTATGCTAGGGGTGTTTTCCAGGGGTGTTTTGGAAAGCCCTTGAGTAGACTTAGAGAATGGCGTACCTTTCATCCTGATACGACAAGTTCAAGTACTCCGGAAAGTTGATTGAAATTTGAAGAATTTTAGTCCAAGGGAAAAATTTGCAAAAATCGATGTTCCGACTTTGAAAATCTGTGAAAAATCGAAAAAACCTCGTATCCCGATGAACCCAGCTTCATTTCAAAGCTCAAACGATTGGGAAAAGAACGAGCACTGAATCGAGTCCCTATCACAGCGGAAAAAAAAATGACAGCGTCTTTAGTGAAGCTCTGAAAAATTATCGATAAGAAAATGTGCAATTTTCCGTTTTTTCATCATTTCGCATCGAATTATTGGATTTCAGGGGAAAATTCACAGTAATTCGTAATCAGGAGAAAATTTACGATCACCTGGACCGTAAAAATGTGGTGAAAGGAGGAAAAACGTGTTTCTTCAATATTTATGCCCACTTTTTCAAAAATCTCAATTTAACGAAATTTCAAAAAGCCATAACTCTTCCGCAAATTATGCTAGGGGTGTTTTCCAGGGGTGTTTTGAAAAGCCCTCGAGTAGACTTAGAGAATGGCGTACGTTTCATCCTGATACGACAAGTTTAAGTACTCCGGAAAGTTGATTGAAATTTGAAGAATTTTAGTCCAAGGGGTATGTATGGAAAAATTGGCAAAAATCGATGTTCCGACTTTGAAAATCTGTGAAAAATCGAAAAAACCTCGTATCCCGATGAACCCAGCTTCATTTCGAAGCTCAAACGATTGGGAAAAGAACGAGCACTGAATCGAGTCCCTATCACAGCGGAAAAAAAAATGACAGCGTCTTTAGTGAAGCTCTGAAAAATTATCGATAAGAAAATGTGCAATTTTCCGTTTTTTCATCATTTCGCATCGAATTATTGGATTTCAGGGGAAAATTCACAGTAATTCGTAATCAGGAGAAAATTTACGATCACCTGGACCGTAAAAATGTGGTGAAAGGAGGAAAAACGTGTTTCTTCAATATTTATGCCCACTTTTTCAAAAATCTCAATATCACGAAATTTCAAAAAGCCATAACTCTGCCGCAAATTATGCTAGGGGTGTTTTCCAGGGGTGTTTTGAAAAGCCCTTGAGTAGACTTAGAGAATGGCGTACGTTTCATCCTGATACGACAAGTTTAAGTACTCCGGAAAGTTGATTGAAATTTGAAGAATTTTAGTCCAAGGGAAAAATTGGCAAAAATCGATGTTCCGACTTTGAAAATCTGTGAAAAATCGAAAAAACCTCGTATCCCGATGAACCCAGCTTCATTTCAAAGCTCAAACGATTGGAAAAAGAACGAGCACTGAATCGAGTCCCTATCACAGCGGAAAAAAAAATGACAGCGTCTTTAGTGAAGCTCTGAAAAATTATCGATAAGAAAATGTGCAATTTTCCGTTTTTTCATCATTTCGTATCGAATTATTGAATTTCAGGGGAAAAATCACAGTAATTCGTAATCAGAAGAAAATTTACGATCACCTGGACCGTAAAAATGTGGTGAAAGGAGGAAAAACGTGTTTCTTCAATATTTATGCCCACTTTTTCAAAAATCTCAATATCCCGAAATTTCAAAAAGCCATAACTCTTCCGCAAATTATGCTAGGGGTGTTTTCCAGGGGTGTTTTGAAAAGCCCTTGAGTAGACTTAGAGAATGGCGTACGTTTCATCCTGATACGACAAGTTTAAGTACTCCGGAATGTTGATTGAAATTTGAGGAATTTTAGTCCGAGGGAAAAATTGGCAAAAATCGATGTTCCGACTTTGAAAATCTGTGAAAAATCGAAAAAACCTTGTATCTCGATGAACCCAGCTTCATTTCAAAGCTCAAACGATTGGGAAAAGAACGAGCATTGAATCGAGTCCCTATCACAGCGGAAAAAAAAATGACAGCGTCTTTAGTGAAGCTCTGAAAAATTATCGATAAGAAAATGTGCAATTTTCCGTTTTTTCATCATTTCGTATCGAATTATTGGATTTCAGGGGAAAATTCACAGTAATTCGTAATCAGAAGAAAATTTACGATCACCTGGACCGTAAAAATGTGGTGAAAGGAGGAAAAACGTGTTTCTTCAATATTTATGCCCACTTTTTCAAAAATCTCAATATAACGAAATTTCAAAAAGCCATAACTCTTCCGCAAATTATGCTAGGGGTGTTTTCCAGGGGTGTTTTGAAAAGCCCTTGAGTAGACTTAGAGAATGGCGTACGTTTGATCCTGATACGACAAGTTTAAGTACTCCGGAAAGTTGATTGAAATTTGAAAAATTTTAGTCCAAGGGAAAAATTGGCAAAAATCGATGTTCCGACTTTGAAAATCTGTGAAAAATCGAAAAAACCTCGTATCCCGATGAACCCAGCTTCATTTCAAAGCTTAAACGATTGGGAAAAGAACAAGCACTGAATCGAGTCCCTATCACAGCGGAAAAAAAAATGACAGCGTCTTTAGTGAAGGTCTGAAAAATTATCGATAAGAAAATGTGCAATTTTCCGTTTTTTCATCATTTCGCATCGAATTATTGGATTTCAGGGGAAAATTCACAGTAATTCGTAATCAGGAGATAATTTACGATCACCTGGACCGTAAAAATGTGGTGAAAGGAGGAAAAACGTGTTTCTTCAATATTTATGCCCACTTTTTCAAAAATCTCAATATAACGAAATTTCAAAAAGCCATAACTCTGCCGCAAATTATGCTAGGGGTGTTTTCCAGGGGTGTTTTGAAAAGCCCTTGAGTAGACTTAGAGAATGGCGTACGTTTCATCCTGATACGACAAGTTTAAGTACTCCGGAAAGTTGATTGAAATTTGAAGAATTTTAGTCCAAGGGAAAAATTGGCAAAAATCGATGTTCCGACTTTGAAAATCTGTGAAAAATCGAAAAAACCTCGTATCCCGATGAACCCAGCTTCATTTCAAAGCTCAAACGATTGGAAAAAGAACGAGCACTGAATCGAGTCCCTATCACAGCGGAAAAAAAAATGACAGCGTCTTTAGTGAAGGTCTGAAAAATTATCGATAAGAAAATGTGCAATTTTCCGTTTTTTCATCATTTCGCATCGAATTATTGGATTTCAGGGGAAAATTCACAGTAATTCGTAATCAGGAGATAATTTACGATCACCTGGACCGTAAAAATGTGGTGAAAGGAGGAAAAACGTGTTTCTTCAATATTTATGCCCACTTTTTCAAAAATCTCAATATAACGAAATTTCAAAAAGCCATAACTCTGCCGCAAATTATGCTAGGGGTGTTTTCCAGGGGTGTTTTGAAAAGCCCTTGAGTAGACTTAGAGAATGGCGTACGTTTCATCCTGATACGACAAGTTTAAGTACTCCGGAAAGTTGATTGAAATTTGAAGAATTTTAGTCCAAGGGAAAAATTGGCAAAAATCGATGTTCCGACTTTGAAAATCTGTGAAAAATCGAAAAAACCTCGTATCCCGATGAACCCAGCTTCATTTCAAAGCTCAAACGATTGGGAAAAGAACGAGCACTGAATCGAGTCCCTATCACAGCGGAAAAAAAAATGACAGCGTCTTTAGTGAAGCTCTGAAAAATTATCGATAAGAAAATGTGCAATTTTCCGTTTTTTCATCATTTCGTATCGAATTATTGAATTTCAGGAGAAAATTCACAGTAATTCGTAATCAGAAGAAAATTTACGATCACCTGGACCGTAAAAGTGTGGTGAAAGACGGAAAAACGTTTTTCTTCAATATTTATGCCCACTTTTTCAAAAATCTCAATATCACGAAATTTCAAAACGCCATAACTCTGCCGCAAATTATGCTAGGGGTGTTTTCCAGGGGTGTTTTGGAAAGCCCTTGAGTAGACTTAGAGAATGGCGTACCTTTCATCCTGATACGACAAGTTCAAGTACTCCGGAAAGTTGATTGAAATTTGAAGAATTTTAGTCCAAGGGAAAAATTTGCAAAAATCGATGTTCCGACTTTGAAAATCTGTGAAAAATCGAAAAAACCTCGTATCCCGATGAACCCAGCTTCATTTCAAAGCTCAAACGATTGGGAAAAGAACGAGCACTGAATCGAGTCCCTATCACAGCGGAAAAAAAAATGACAGCGTCTTTAGTGAAGCTCTGAAAAATTATCGATAAGAAAATGTGCAATTTTCCGTTTTTTCATCATTTCGCATCGAATTATTGGATTTCAGGGGAAAATTCACAGTAATTCGTAATCAGGAGAAAATTTACGATCACCTGGACCGTAAAAATGTGGTGAAAGGAGGAAAAACGTGTTTCTTCAATATTTATGCCCACTTTTTCAAAAATCTCAATTTAACGAAATTTCAAAAAGCCATAACTCTTCCGCAAATTATGCTAGGGGTGTTTTCCAGGGGTGTTTTGAAAAGCCCTCGAGTAGACTTAGAGAATGGCGTACGTTTCATCCTGATACGACAAGTTTAAGTACTCCGGAAAGTTGATTGAAATTTGAAGAATTTTAGTCCAAGGGGTATGTATGGAAAAATTGGCAAAAATCGATGTTCCGACTTTGAAAATCTGTGAAAAATCGAAAAAACCTCGTATCCCGATGAACCCAGCTTCATTTCGAAGCTCAAACGATTGGGAAAAGAACGAGCACTGAATCGAGTCCCTATCACAGCGGAAAAAAAAATGACAGCGTCTTTAGTGAAGCTCTGAAAAATTATCGATAAGAAAATGTGCAATTTTCCGTTTTTTCATCATTTCGCATCGAATTATTGGATTTCAGGGGAAAATTCACAGTAATTCGTAATCAGGAGAAAATTTACGATCACCTGGACCGTAAAAATGTGGTGAAAGGAGGAAAAACGTGTTTCTTCAATATTTATGCCCACTTTTTCAAAAATCTCAATATCACGAAATTTCAAAAAGCCATAACTCTGCCGCAAATTATGCTAGGGGTGTTTTCCAGGGGTGTTTTGAAAAGCCCTTGAGTAGACTTAGAGAATGGCGTACGTTTCATCCTGATACGACAAGTTTAAGTACTCCGGAAAGTTGATTGAAATTTGAAGAATTTTAGTCCAAGGGAAAAATTGGCAAAAATCGATGTTCCGACTTTGAAAATCTGTGAAAAATCGAAAAAACCTCGTATCCCGATGAACCCAGCTTCATTTCAAAGCTCAAACGATTGGAAAAAGAACGAGCACTGAATCGAGTCCCTATCACAGCGGAAAAAAAAATGACAGCGTCTTTAGTGAAGCTCTGAAAAATTATCGATAAGAAAATGTGCAATTTTCCGTTTTTTCATCATTTCGTATCGAATTATTGAATTTCAGGGGAAAAATCACAGTAATTCGTAATCAGAAGAAAATTTACGATCACCTGGACCGTAAAAATGTGGTGAAAGGAGGAAAAACGTGTTTCTTCAATATTTATGCCCACTTTTTCAAAAATCTCAATATCCCGAAATTTCAAAAAGCCATAACTCTTCCGCAAATTATGCTAGGGGTGTTTTCCAGGGGTGTTTTGAAAAGCCCTTGAGTAGACTTAGAGAATGGCGTACGTTTCATCCTGATACGACAAGTTTAAGTACTCCGGAATGTTGATTGAAATTTGAGGAATTTTAGTCCGAGGGAAAAATTGGCAAAAATCGATGTTCCGACTTTGAAAATCTGTGAAAAATCGAAAAAACCTTGTATCTCGATGAACCCAGCTTCATTTCAAAGCTCAAACGATTGGGAAAAGAACGAGCATTGAATCGAGTCCCTATCACAGCGGAAAAAAAAATGACAGCGTCTTTAGTGAAGCTCTGAAAAATTATCGATAAGAAAATGTGCAATTTTCCGTTTTTTCATCATTTCGTATCGAATTATTGGATTTCAGGGGAAAATTCACAGTAATTCGTAATCAGAAGAAAATTTACGATCACCTGGACCGTAAAAATGTGGTGAAAGGAGGAAAAACGTGTTTCTTCAATATTTATGCCCACTTTTTCAAAAATCTCAATATAACGAAATTTCAAAAAGCCATAACTCTTCCGCAAATTATGCTAGGGGTGTTTTCCAGGGGTGTTTTGAAAAGCCCTTGAGTAGACTTAGAGAATGGCGTACGTTTGATCCTGATACGACAAGTTTAAGTACTCCGGAAAGTTGATTGAAATTTGAAAAATTTTAGTCCAAGGGAAAAATTGGCAAAAATCGATGTTCCGACTTTGAAAATCTGTGAAAAATCGAAAAAACCTCGTATCCCGATGAACCCAGCTTCATTTCAAAGCTTAAACGATTGGGAAAAGAACAAGCACTGAATCGAGTCCCTATCACAGCGGAAAAAAAAATGACAGCGTCTTTAGTGAAGGTCTGAAAAATTATCGATAAGAAAATGTGCAATTTTCCGTTTTTTCATCATTTCGCATCGAATTATTGGATTTCAGGGGAAAATTCACAGTAATTCGTAATCAGGAGATAATTTACGATCACCTGGACCGTAAAAATGTGGTGAAAGGAGGAAAAACGTGTTTCTTCAATATTTATGCCCACTTTTTCAAAAATCTCAATATAACGAAATTTCAAAAAGCCATAACTCTGCCGCAAATTATGCTAGGGGTGTTTTCCAGGGGTGTTTTGAAAAGCCCTTGAGTAGACTTAGAGAATGGCGTACGTTTCATCCTGATACGACAAGTTTAAGTACTCCGGAAAGTTGATTGAAATTTGAAGAATTTTAGTCCAAGGGAAAAATTGGCAAAAATCGATGTTCCGACTTTGAAAATCTGTGAAAAATCGAAAAAACCTCGTATCCCGATGAACCCAGCTTCATTTCAAAGCTCAAACGATTGGGAAAAGAACGAGCACTGAATCGAGTCCCTATCACAGCGGAAAAAAAAATGACAGCGTCTTTAGTGAAGCTCTGAAAAATTATCGATAAGAAAATGTGCAATTTTCCGTTTTTTCATCATTTCGTATCGAATTATTGAATTTCAGGAGAAAATTCACAGTAATTCGTAATCAGAAGAAAATTTACGATCACCTGGACCGTAAAAGTGTGGTGAAAGACGGAAAAACGTTTTTCTTCAATATTTATGCCCACTTTTTCAAAAATCTCAATATCACGAAATTTCAAAACGCCATAACTCTGCCGCAAATTATGCTAGGGGTGTTTTCCAGGGGTGTTTTGGAAAGCCCTTGAGTAGACTTAGAGAATGGCGTACCTTTCATCCTGATACGACAAGTTCAAGTACTCCGGAAAGTTGATTGAAATTTGAAGAATTTTAGTCCAAGGGAAAAATTTGCAAAAATCGATGTTCCGACTTTGAAAATCTGTGAAAAATCGAAAAAACCTCGTATCCCGATGAACCCAGCTTCATTTCAAAGCTCAAACGATTGGGAAAAGAACGAGCACTGAATCGAGTCCCTATCACAGCGGAAAAAAAAATGACAGCGTCTTTAGTGAAGCTCTGAAAAATTATCGATAAGAAAATGTGCAATTTTCCGTTTTTTCATCATTTCGCATCGAATTATTGGATTTCAGGGGAAAATTCACAGTAATTCGTAATCAGGAGAAAATTTACGATCACCTGGACCGTAAAAATGTGGTGAAAGGAGGAAAAACGTGTTTCTTCAATATTTATGCCCACTTTTTCAAAAATCTCAATTTAACGAAATTTCAAAAAGCCATAACTCTTCCGCAAATTATGCTAGGGGTGTTTTCCAGGGGTGTTTTGAAAAGCCCTCGAGTAGACTTAGAGAATGGCGTACGTTTCATCCTGATACGACAAGTTTAAGTACTCCGGAAAGTTGATTGAAATTTGAAGAATTTTAGTCCAAGGGGTATGTATGGAAAAATTGGCAAAAATCGATGTTCCGACTTTGAAAATCTGTGAAAAATCGAAAAAACCTCGTATCCCGATGAACCCAGCTTCATTTCGAAGCTCAAACGATTGGGAAAAGAACGAGCACTGAATCGAGTCCCTATCACAGCGGAAAAAAAAATGACAGCGTCTTTAGTGAAGCTCTGAAAAATTATCGATAAGAAAATGTGCAATTTTCCGTTTTTTCATCATTTCGCATCGAATTATTGGATTTCAGGGGAAAATTCACAGTAATTCGTAATCAGGAGAAAATTTACGATCACCTGGACCGTAAAAATGTGGTGAAAGGAGGAAAAACGTGTTTCTTCAATATTTATGCCCACTTTTTCAAAAATCTCAATATCACGAAATTTCAAAAAGCCATAACTCTGCCGCAAATTATGCTAGGGGTGTTTTCCAGGGGTGTTTTGAAAAGCCCTTGAGTAGACTTAGAGAATGGCGTACGTTTCATCCTGATACGACAAGTTTAAGTACTCCGGAAAGTTGATTGAAATTTGAAGAATTTTAGTCCAAGGGAAAAATTGGCAAAAATCGATGTTCCGACTTTGAAAATCTGTGAAAAATCGAAAAAACCTCGTATCCCGATGAACCCAGCTTCATTTCAAAGCTCAAACGATTGGAAAAAGAACGAGCACTGAATCGAGTCCCTATCACAGCGGAAAAAAAAATGACAGCGTCTTTAGTGAAGCTCTGAAAAATTATCGATAAGAAAATGTGCAATTTTCCGTTTTTTCATCATTTCGTATCGAATTATTGAATTTCAGGGGAAAAATCACAGTAATTCGTAATCAGAAGAAAATTTACGATCACCTGGACCGTAAAAATGTGGTGAAAGGAGGAAAAACGTGTTTCTTCAATATTTATGCCCACTTTTTCAAAAATCTCAATATCCCGAAATTTCAAAAAGCCATAACTCTTCCGCAAATTATGCTAGGGGTGTTTTCCAGGGGTGTTTTGAAAAGCCCTTGAGTAGACTTAGAGAATGGCGTACGTTTCATCCTGATACGACAAGTTTAAGTACTCCGGAATGTTGATTGAAATTTGAGGAATTTTAGTCCGAGGGAAAAATTGGCAAAAATCGATGTTCCGACTTTGAAAATCTGTGAAAAATCGAAAAAACCTTGTATCTCGATGAACCCAGCTTCATTTCAAAGCTCAAACGATTGGGAAAAGAACGAGCATTGAATCGAGTCCCTATCACAGCGGAAAAAAAAATGACAGCGTCTTTAGTGAAGCTCTGAAAAATTATCGATAAGAAAATGTGCAATTTTCCGTTTTTTCATCATTTCGTATCGAATTATTGGATTTCAGGGGAAAATTCACAGTAATTCGTAATCAGAAGAAAATTTACGATCACCTGGACCGTAAAAATGTGGTGAAAGGAGGAAAAACGTGTTTCTTCAATATTTATGCCCACTTTTTCAAAAATCTCAATATAACGAAATTTCAAAAAGCCATAACTCTTCCGCAAATTATGCTAGGGGTGTTTTCCAGGGGTGTTTTGAAAAGCCCTTGAGTAGACTTAGAGAATGGCGTACGTTTGATCCTGATACGACAAGTTTAAGTACTCCGGAAAGTTGATTGAAATTTGAAAAATTTTAGTCCAAGGGAAAAATTGGCAAAAATCGATGTTCCGACTTTGAAAATCTGTGAAAAATCGAAAAAACCTCGTATCCCGATGAACCCAGCTTCATTTCAAAGCTCAAACGATTGGGAAAAGAACAAGCACTGAATCGAGTCCCTATCACAGCGGAAAAAAAAATGACAGCGTCTTTAGTGAAGGTCTGAAAAATTATCGATAAGAAAATGTGCAATTTTCCGTTTTTTCATCATTTCGCATCGAATTATTGGATTTCTGGGGAAAATTCACAGTAATTCGTAATCAGAAGAAAATTTACGATCACCTGGACCGTAAAAATGTGGTGAAAGAAGGAAAAACGTGTTTCTTCAATATTTATGCCCACTTTTTCAAAAATCTCAATATCACAAAATTTCAAAAAGCCATAACTCTGCCGCAAATTATGCTAGGGGTCTTTTCTAGGGGTGGTTTGAAAAGCCCTTGAGTAGACTTAGAGAATGGCGTACGTTTCATCCTGATACGACAAGTTTAAGTGCTCCGGAAAGTTGATTGAAATTTGAAGAATTTTATTCCAAGGGGTATGTATGGAAAAATTGGCAAAAATCGATGTTCCGACTTTGAAAATCTGTAAAAAATCGAAAAAACATCGAATCCCGATGAACCCAGCTTCATTTTAAAGCTCAAACGGTTGGGAAAAGAACGAGCACTAAATCGAGTCCATATCACAGTGGAAAAAAAAATGACAGCGTCTTTAGTGAAGCTCTGAAAAATTATCGATATGAAAATGTGCAATTTTCCGTTTTTTCATCATTTCGCATCGAATTATTGGATTTCTGGGGAAAATTCACAGTAATTCGTAATCAAAATAAAATTTACGATCACCTGGACCGTGAAAATGTGGTGAAAGAAGGAAAAGCGTGTTTCTTCAATATTTATGCCCACTTTTTCAAAAATCTCAATATCACAAAATTTCAAAAAGCCATAAGTCTGCCGCAAATTATGCTAGGGGTCTTTTCTAGGGGTGTTTTGAAAAGCCCTTGAGTAGACTTAGAGAATGAAGTACGTTTCATCCTGATACGACAAGTTTAAGTGCTCCGGAAAGTTGATTGAAATTTGAAGAATTTTATTCCAAGGGGTATGTATGGAAAAATTGGCAAAAATCGATGTTCCGACTTTGAAAATCTGTAAAAAATCGAAAAAACATCGAATCCCGATGAACCCAGCTTCATTTTAAAGCTTAAACGGTTTGAAAAAGAACGAGCACTGAATCGAGTCCCTATCACAGCGGAAAAAAAAATGACAGCGTCTTTAGTGAAGCTCTGAAAAATTATCGATATGAAAATGTGCAATTTTCCGTTTTTTCATCATTTCGCATCGAATTATTGGATTTCTGGGGAAAATTCACAGTAATTCGTAATCAGAAGAAAATTTACGATCACCTGGACCGTAAAAATGTGGTGAAAGAAGGAAAAACGTGTTTCTTCAATATTTATGCCCATTTTTTTAAAAATCTCAATATCACAAAATTTCAAAAAGCCATAACTCTGCCGCAAATTATGCTAGGGGTCTTTTCTAGGGGTGTTTTGAAAAGCCCTTGAGTAGACTTAGAGAATGGCATACGTTTCATCCTGATACGACAAGTTTAAGTGCTCCGGAAAGTTGATTGAAATTTGAAGAATTTTATTCCAAGGGGTATGTATGGAAAAATTGGCAAAAATCGATGTTCCGACTTTGAAAATCTGTAAAAAATCGAAAAAACATCGAATCCCGATGAACCCAGCTTCATTCTAAAGCTCAAACGGTTGGGAAAAGAACGAGCACTGAATCGAGTCCCTATCACAGCGGAAAAAAAAATGACAGCGTCTTTAGTGAAGCTCTGAAAAATTATCGATATGAAAATGTGCAATTTTCCGTTTTTTCATCATTTCGCATCGAATTATTGGATTTCTGGGGAAAATTCACAGTAATTCGTAATCAGAAGAAAATTTACGATCACCTGGACCGTAAAAATGTGGTGAAAGAAGGAAAAACGTGTTTCTTCAATATTTATGCCCACTTTTTCAAAAATCTCAATATCACAAAATTTCAAAAAGCCATAACTCTGCCGCAAATTATGCTAGGGGTCTTTTCTAGGGGTGTTTTAAAAAGCCCTTGAGTAGACTTAGAGAATGGCGTACCTTTCATCCTGATACGACAAGTTCAAGTACTCAGGAAAGTTGATTGAAATTTGAAGAATTTTAGTCCAAGGGAAAAATTGGCAAAAATCGATGTTCCGACTTTGAAAATCTGTGAAAAATCGAAAAAACCTCGTATCCCGATGAACCCAGCTTCATTTCAAAGCTCAAACGATTGGGAAAAGAACGAGCACTGAATCGGGATCTAGGAAAAAATAGCCGTGGAAAAAATAGCCCCGGAAAAAATAGCCGGTAAAAAATAGCCGACGGAAAAAATAGCCTTGGAAAAAATAACCGACAGAAAAAATAGCGTTGGACAAAATAGCCGACGGAAATAATAGCCTTAGAAAAAATAGCCTCGGAAAAAATAGCCGACGTAAAAAATAGTTGATGGAAAAAAAGCCCATGGAAAAAATAGCCCATGGAAACATTGGCCCTTGAAACCCATGAAACGATAGCCACGCCGTGGGCTATCGATAGTTTAAATGAATAGCTTAAAACATAAAAATCTACGTTTTTGACAGTCGGGGGGGCTCCGCCCCCCCGAACCCCCCCGCCAGGGCTTCGCCCCTGGACCCCACCGGGGCTCCGCCCCTGGACTCCGGCAGATACCCCCCCAAACATACACATACACGCACACACACACACCCACACACACACCCAACACGCACACACAAACAAACACACCCACACACGCACACCCACACGCATACACGCACACACACCCATACACGCACACACACCCATACACGCACACACAAACCCACACACGCACACATACGCACGCATGCACACCCACACATGCACACCCCCACAAACGCACACGCACACACACACACACACACACACACACACACACACACACACACACACACACACACACATCTGAAATTAATAAAGCATGCAGATCAGGCTACTATATTTCGGTCAGTTATTTTATCTATGAGCTATTTTTTCCGAGGGCTTTTTTTCCGTGGGCAATTTTTTCCCAGGCTATTTATTCCAAGGCTTTTTTTTCCATCGGCTATTTTTTCCAAGGCTATTTTTTCCACCCGCTATTTTTTCCAAGGCTATTTTTTCCGTCGGCTATTTTTTACCGGCTATTTTTTCCGGGGCTATTTTTTCCACAGCTATTTTTTCAGAATCCCACTGAATCGAGTCCCTATCACAGCGGAAAAAAAATGACAGCGTCTTTAGTGAAGCTCTGAAAAATTATCGATAAGAAAATGTGCAATTTTCCGTTTTTTCATCATTTCGTATCGAATTATTGAATTTCAGGAGAAAATTCACAGTAATTCGTAATCAGAAGAAAATTTACGATCACCTGGACCGTAAAAGTGTGGTGAAAGACGGAAAAACGTTTTTCTTCAATATTTATGCCCACTTTTTCAAAAATCTCAATATCACAAAATTTCAAAAAGCCATAAGTCTGCCGCAAATTATGCTAGGGGTCTTTTCTAGGGGTGTTTTGAAAAGCCCTTGAGTAGACTTAGAGAATGGGGTACGTTTTATCCTGATACGACAAGTTTTAGTGCTCCGGAATGTTGATCGAAATTTGAAGAATTTTATTCCAAGGGGTATGTATGGAAAAATTGGCAAAAATCGATGTTCCGACTTTGAAAATCTGTAAAAAATCGAAAAAACATCGAATCCCGATGAACCCAGCTTCATTTTAAAGCTCAAACGGTTGGGAAAAGAACAAGCACTAAATCGAGTCCCTATCACAGCGAAAAAAAAAATGACAGCGTCTTTAGTGAAGCTCTGAAAAATTATCGATAACAAAATGTGCAATTTTCCGTTTTTTCATCATTTCGTATCGAATTATTGGATTTCAGGAAAAAATTCACAGTAATTCGTAATCAGAAGAAAATTTACGATCACCTGGTCCGTAAAAATGTGGTGAAAGAAGGAAAAACGTGTTTCTTCAATATTTATGCCCACTTTTTCAAAAATCTCAATATCACAAAATTTCAAAAAGCCATAACTCTGCCGCAAATTATGCTAGGGGTCTTTTCTAGGGGTGTTTTAAAAAGCCCTTGAGTAGACTTAGAGAATGGAGTACGTTTCATCCTGATACGACAAGTTTAAGTGCTCCGGAAAGTTGATTGAAATTTGAAGAATTTTATTCCAAGGGGTATGTATGGAAAAATTGGCAAAAATCGATGTTCCGACTTTGAAAATCTGTAAAAAATCGAAAAAACATCGAATCCCGATGAACCCAGCTTCATTTTAAAGCTCAAACGGTTTGAAAAAGAACGAGCACTGAATCGAGTCCCTATGACAGCGGAAAAAAAAATGACAGCGTCTTTAGTGAAGCTCTGAAAAATTATCGATATGAAAATGTGCAATTTTCCGTTTTTTCATCATTTCGCATCGAATTATTGGATTTCTGGGGAAAATTCACAGTAATTCGTAATCAGAAGAAAATTTACGATCACCTGGACCGTAAAAATGTGGTGAAAGAAGGAAAAACGTGTTTCTTCAATATTTATGCCCACTTTTTCAAAAATCTCAATATCACAAAATTTCAAAAAGCCATAACTCTGCCGCAAATTATGCTAGGGGTCTTTTCTAGGGGTGGTTTGAAAAGCCCTTGAGTAGACTTAGAGAATGGCGTACGTTTCATCCTGATACGACAAGTTTAAGTGCTCCGGAAAGTTGATTGAAATTTGAAGAATTTTATTCCAAGGGGTATGTATGGAAAAATTGGCAAAAATCGATGTTCCGACTTTGAAAATCTGTAAAAAATCGAAAAAACATCGAATCCCGATGAACCCAGCTTCATTTTAAAGCTCAAACGGTTGGGAAAAGAACGAGCACTGAATCGAGTCCATATCACAGTGGAAAAAAAAATGACAGCGTCTTTAGTGAAGCTCTGAAAAATTATCGATATGAAAATGTGCAATTTTCCGTTTTTTCATCATTTCGCATCGAATTATTGGATTTCTGGGGAAAATTCACAGTAATTCGTAATCAAAATAAAATTTACGATCACCTGGACCGTAAAAATGTGGTGAAAGAAGGAAAAACGTGTTTCTTCAATATTTATGCCCACTTTTTCAAAAATCTCAATATCACAAAATTTCAAAAAGCCATAAGTCTGCCGCAAATTATGCTAGGGGTCTTTTCTAGGGGTGTTTTGAAAAGCCCTTGAGTAGACTTAGAGAATGAAGTACGTTTCATCCTGATACGACAAGTTTAAGTGCTCCGGAAAGTTGATTGAAATTTGAAGAATTTTATTCCAAGGGGTATGTATGGAAAAATTGGCAAAAATCGATGTTCCGAATTTGAAAATCTGTAAAAAATCGAAATAACATCGAATCCCGATGAACCCAGCTTCATTTTAAAGCTCAAACGGTTTGAAAAAGAACGAGCACTGAATCGAGTCCCTATCACAGCGGAAAAAAAAATGACAGCGTCTTTAGTGAAGCTCTGAAAAATTATCGATATGAAAATGTGCAATTTTCCGTTTTTTCATCATTTCGCATCGAATTATTGGATTTCTGGGGAAAATTCACAGTAATTCGTAATCAGAAGAAAATTTACGATCACCTGGACCGTAAAAATGTGGTGAAAGAAGGAAAAACGTGTTTCTTCAATATTTATGCCCACTTTTTCAAAAATCTCAATATCACAAAATTTCAAAAAGCCATAACTCTGCCGCAAATTATGCTAGGGGTCTTTTCTAGGGGTGTTTTGAAAAGCCCTTGAGTAGACTTAGAGAATGGCATACGTTTCATCCTGATACGACAAGTTTAAGTGCTCCGGAAAGTTGATTGAAATTTGAAGAATTTTATTCCAAGGGGTATGTATGGAAAAATTGGCAAAAATCGATGTTCCGACTTTGAAAATCTGTAAAAAATCGAAAAAACATCGAATCCCGATGAACCCAGCTTCATTTTAAAGCTCAAACGGTTGGGAAAAGAACGAGCACTGAATCGAGTCCATATCACAGTGGAAAAAAAATGACAGCGTCTTTAGTGAAGCTCTGAAAAATTATCGATATGAAAATGTGCAATTTTCCGTTTTTTCATCATTTCGCATCGAATTATTGGATTTCTGGGGAAAATTCACAGTAATTCGTAATCAAAATAAAATTTACGATCACCTGGACCGTAAAAATGTGGTGAAAGAAGGAAAAACGTGTTTCTTCAATATTTATGCCCACTTTTTCAAAAATCTCAATATCACAAAATTTCAAAAAGCCATAACTCTGCCGCAAATTATGCTAGGGGTCTTTTCTAGGGGTGTTTTAAAAAGCCCTTGAGTAGACTTAGAGAATGGAGTACGTTTCATCCTGATACGACAAGTTTAAGTGCTCCGGAAAGTTGATTGAAATTTGAAGAATTTTATTCCAAGGGGTATGTATGGAAAAATTGGCAAAAATCGATGTTCCGACTTTGAAAATCTGTAAAAAATCGAAAAAACATCGAATCCCGATGAACCCAGCTTCATTTTAAAGCTCAAACGGTTTGAAAAAGAACGAGCACTGAATCGAGTCCCTATGACAGCGGAAAAAAAAATGACAGCGTCTTTAGTGAAGC
This sequence comes from Rhorus exstirpatorius, assembly GCA_963564615.1. Classification (NCBI taxonomy): domain Eukaryota; kingdom Metazoa; phylum Arthropoda; class Insecta; order Hymenoptera; family Ichneumonidae; genus Rhorus; species Rhorus exstirpatorius. The sequence continues at coordinate 29,100,411 of OY751321.1, forward strand.
TCTGAAAAATTATCGATATGAAAATGTGCAATTTTCCGTTTTTTCATCATTTCGCATCGAATTATTGGATTTCTGGGGAAAATTCACAGTAATTCGTAATCAGAAGAAAATTTACGATCACCTGGACCGTAAAAATGTGGTGAAAGAAGGAAAAACGTGTTTCTTCAATATTTATGCCCACTTTTTCAAAAATCTCAATATCACAAAATTTCAAAAAGCCATAACTCTGCCGCAAATTATGCTAGGGGTCTTTTCTAGGGGTGGTTTGAAAAGCCCTTGAGTAGACTTAGAGAATGGCGTACGTTTCATCCTGATACGACAAGTTTAAGTGCTCCGGAAAGTTGATTGAAATTTGAAGAATTTTATTCCAAGGGGTATGTATGGAAAAATTGGCAAAAATCGATGTTCCGACTTTGAAAATCTGTAAAAAATCGAAAAAACATCGAATCCCGATGAAACCAGCTTCATTTTAAAGCTCAAACGGTTGGGAAAAGAACGAGCACTGAATCGAGTCCATATCACAGTGGAAAAAAAAATGACAGCGTCTTTAGTGAAGCTCTGAAAAATTATCGATATGAAAATGTGCAATTTTCCGTTTTTTCATCATTTCGCATCGAATTATTGGATTTCTGGGGAAAATTCACAGTAATTCGTAATCAAAATAAAATTTACGATCACCTGGACCGTAAAAATGTGGTGAAAGAAGGAAAAACGTGTTTCTTCAATATTTATGCCCACTTTTTCAAAAATCTCAATATCACAAAATTTCAAAAAGCCATAAGTCTGCCGCAAATTATGCTAGGGGTCTTTTCTAGGGGTGTTTTGAAAAGCCCTTGAGTAGACTTAGAGAATGAAGTACGTTTCATCCTGATACGACAAGTTTAAGTGCTCCGGAAAGTTGATTGAAATTTGAAGAATTTTATTCCAAGGGGTATGTATGGAAAAATTGGCAAAAATCGATGTTCCGAATTTGAAAATCTGTAAAAAATCGAAAAAACATCGAATCCCGATGAACCCAGCTTCATTTTAAAGCTCAAACGGTTTGAAAAAGAACGAGCACTGAATCGAGTCCCTATCACAGCGGAAAAAAAAATGACAGCGTCTTTAGTGAAGCTCTGAAAAATTATCGATATGAAAATGTGCAATTTTCCGTTTTTTCATCATTTCGCATCGAATTATTGGATTTCTGGGGAAAATTCACAGTAATTCGTAATCAGAAGAAAATTTACGATCACCTGGACCGTAAAAATGTGGTGAAAGAAGGAAAAACGTGTTTCTTCAATATTTATGCCCACTTTTTCAAAAATCTCAATATCACAAAATTTCAAAAAGCCATAACTCTGCCGCAAATTATGCTAGGGGTCTTTTCTAGGGGTGTTTTGAAAAGCCCTTGAGTAGACTTAGAGAATGGCATACGTTTCATCCTGATACGACAAGTTAAAGTGCTCCGGAAAGTTGATTGAAATTTGAAGAATTTTATTCCAAGGGGTATGTATGGAAAAATTGGCAAAAATCGATGTTCCGACTTTGAAAATCTGTAAAAAATCGAAAAAACATCGAATCCCGATGAACCCAGCTTCATTTTAAAGCTCAAACGGTTGGGAAAAGAACGAGCACTGAATCGAGTCCATATCACAGTGGAAAAAAAAATGACAGCGTCTTTAGTGAAGCTCTGAAAAATTATCGATATGAAAATGTGCAATTTTCCGTTTTTTCATCATTTCGCATCGAATTATTGGATTTCTGGGGAAAATTCACAGTAATTCGTAATCAGAAGAAAATTTACGATCACCTGGACCGTAAAAATGTGGTGAAGACGGAAAAACGTGTTTCTTGACTATTTATGCCCACTTTTTCAAAAATCTCAATATCACGAAATTTCAAAAAGCCATAACTCTGCCGCAAATTATGCTAGGGGTGTTTTCCAGGGGTGTTTTCAAAAGCCCTTGAGTAGACTTAGAGAATGGCGTACGTTTCATCCTGATACGACAAGTTTAAGTACTCCGAAAAGTTGATTGAAATTTGAAGATCTTTAGTCCAAGGGGTAAGTATGGAAAAATTGGCAAAAATCGATGTTCCGACTTTGAAAATCTGTGAAAAATCGAAAAAACCTCGTATCCTGATGAACCCAGCTTCATTTCAAAGCTCAAACGATTGGGAAAAGAACGAGCACTGAATCGACTCTCTATCACAGCGGAAAAAAAAATGACAGCGTCTTTAGTGAAGCTCTGAAAAATTATCGATAAGAAAATGTGCAATTTTCTGTTTTTTCATCATTTCGTATCGAATTATTGAATTTCAGGTGAAAATTCACAGTAATTCGTAATCACAAGAAAATTTGCGATCACCTGGACCGTAAAAATGTGGTGAAAGGAGGAAAAACGTGTTTCTTGAATATTTATGCCCACTTTTTCAAAAATCTCAATATCACGAAATTTCAAAAAGCCATAACTCTGCCGCAAATTATGCTAGGGGTCTTTTCTAGGGGTGTTTTGAAAAGCCCTTGAGTAGACTTAGAGAATGGGGTACGTTTCATCCTAAAACGACAAGTTTAAGTGCTCCGGAAAGTTGATTGAAATTTGAAGAATTTTATTCCAAGGGGTATGTATGGAAAAATTGGCAAAAATCGATGTTCCGACTTTGAAAATCTGTAAAAAATCGAAAAAACATCGAGTCCCGATGAACCCAGCTTCATTTTAAAGCTCAAACGGTTGGGAAAAGAACGAGCACTGAATCGAGTCCCTATCACAGCGGAAAAAAAAATGACAGCGTCTTTAGTGAAGCTCTGAAAAATTATCGATATGAAAATGTGCAATTTTCCGTTTTTTCATCATTTCGCATCGAATTATTGGATTTCTGGGGAAAATTCACAGTAATTCGTAATCAGAAGAAAATTTACGATCACCTGGACCGTAAAAATGTGGTGAAAGAAGGAAAAACGTGTTTCTTCAATATTTATGCCCACTTTTTCAAAAATCTCAATATCACAAAATTTCAAAAAGCCATAACTCTGCCGCAAATTATGCTAGGGGTCTTTTCTAGGGGTGGTTTGAAAAGCCCTTGAGTAGACTTAGAGAATGGCGTACGTTTCATCCTGATACGACAAGTTTAAGTGCTCCGGAAAGTTGATTGAAATTTGAAGAATTTTATTCCAAGGGGTATGTATGGAAAAATTGGCAAAAATCGATGTTCCGACTTTGAAAATCTGTAAAAAATCGAAAAAACATCGAATCCCGATGAACCCAGCTTCATTTTAAAGCTCAAACGGTTGGGAAAAGAACGAGCACTAAATCGAGTCCATATCACAGTGGAAAAAAAAATGACAGCGTCTTTAGTGAAGCTCTGAAAAATTATCGATATGAAAATGTGCAATTTTCCGTTTTTTCATCATTTCGCATCGAATTATTGGATTTCTGGGGAAAATTCACAGTAATTCGTAATCAAAATAAAATTTACGATCACCTGGACCGTGAAAATGTGGTGAAAGAAGGAAAAGCGTGTTTCTTCAATATTTATGCCCACTTTTTCAAAAATCTCAATATCACAAAATTTCAAAAAGCCATAAGTCTGCCGCAAATTATGCTAGGGGTCTTTTCTAGGGGTGTTTTGAAAAGCCCTTGAGTAGACTTAGAGAATGAAGTACGTTTCATCCTGATACGACAAGTTTAAGTGCTCCGGAAAGTTGATTGAAATTTGAAGAATTTTATTCCAAGGGGTATGTATGGAAAAATTGGCAAAAATCGATGTTCCGACTTTGAAAATCTGTAAAAAATCGAAAAAACATCGAATCCCGATGAACCCAGCTTCATTTTAAAGCTTAAACGGTTTGAAAAAGAACGAGCACTGAATCGAGTCCCTATCACAGCGGAAAAAAAAATGACAGCGTCTTTAGTGAAGCTCTGAAAAATTATCGATATGAAAATGTGCAATTTTCCGTTTTTTCATCATTTCGCATCGAATTATTGGATTTCTGGGGAAAATTCACAGTAATTCGTAATCAGAAGAAAATTTACGATCACCTGGACCGTAAAAATGTGGTGAAAGAAGGAAAAACGTGTTTCTTCAATATTTATGCCCATTTTTTTAAAAATCTCAATATCACAAAATTTCAAAAAGCCATAACTCTGCCGCAAATTATGCTAGGGGTCTTTTCTAGGGGTGTTTTGAAAAGCCCTTGAGTAGACTTAGAGAATGGCATACGTTTCATCCTGATACGACAAGTTTAAGTGCTCCGGAAAGTTGATTGAAATTTGAAGAATTTTATTCCAAGGGGTATGTATGGAAAAATTGGCAAAAATCGATGTTCCGACTTTGAAAATCTGTAAAAAATCGAAAAAACATCGAATCCCGATGAACCCAGCTTCATTCTAAAGCTCAAACGGTTGGGAAAAGAACGAGCACTGAATCGAGTCCCTATCACAGCGGAAAAAAAAATGACAGCGTCTTTAGTGAAGCTCTGAAAAATTATCGATATGAAAATGTGCAATTTTCCGTTTTTTCATCATTTCGCATCGAATTATTGGATTTCTGGGGAAAATTCACAGTAATTCGTAATCAGAAGAAAATTTACGATCACCCGGACCGTAAAAATGTGGTGAAAGAAGGAAAAACGTGTTTCTTCAATATTTATGCCCACTTTTTCAAAAATCTCAATATCACAAAATTTCAAAAAGCCATAACTCTGCCGCAAATTATGCTAGGGGTCTTTTCTAGGGGTGTTTTAAAAAGCCCTTGAGTAGACTTAGAGAATGGCGTACCTTTCATCCTGATACGACAAGTTCAAGTACTCAGGAAAGTTGATTGAAATTTGAAGAATTTTAGTCCAAGGGAAAAATTGGCAAAAATCGATGTTCCGACTTTGAAAATCTGTGAAAAATCGAAAAAACCTCGTATCCCGATGAACCCAGCTTCATTTCAAAGCTCAAACGATTGGGAAAAGAACGAGCACTGAATCGGGATCTAGGAAAAAATAGCCGTGGAAAAAATAGCCCCGGAAAAAATAGCCGGTAAAAAATAGCCGACGGAAAAAATAGCCTTGGAAAAAATAACCGACAGAAAAAATAGCGTTGGACAAAATAGCCGACGGAAATAATAGCCTTAGAAAAAATAGCCTCGGAAAAAATAGCCGACGTAAAAAATAGTTGATGGAAAAAAAGCCCATGGAAAAAATAGCCCATGGAAACATTGGCCCTTGAAACCCATGAAACGATAGCCACGCCGTGGGCTATCGATAGTTTAAATGAATAGCTTAAAACATAAAAATCTACGTTTTTGACAGTCGGGGGGGCTCCGCCCCCCCGAACCCCCCCGCCAGGGCTTCGCCCCTGGACCCCACCGGGGCTCCGCCCCTGGACTCCGGCAGATACCCCCCCAAACATACACATACACGCACACACACACACCCACACACACACCCAACACGCACACACAAACAAACACACCCACACACGCACACCCACACGCATACACGCACACACACCCATACACGCACACACACCCATACACGCACACACAAACCCACACACGCACACATACGCACGCATGCACACCCACACATGCACACCCCCACAAACGCACACGCACACACACACACACACACACACACACACACACACACACACACACACACACACACACATCTGAAATTAATAAAGCATGCAGATCAGGCTACTATATTTCGGTCAGTTATTTTATCTATGAGCTATTTTTTCCGAGGGCTTTTTTTCCGTGGGCAATTTTTTCCCAGGCTATTTATTCCAAGGCTTTTTTTTCCATCGGCTATTTTTTCCAAGGCTATTTTTTCCACCCGCTATTTTTTCCAAGGCTATTTTTTCCGTCGGCTATTTTTTACCGGCTATTTTTTCCGGGGCTATTTTTTCCACAGCTATTTTTTCAGAATCCCACTGAATCGAGTCCCTATCACAGCGGAAAAAAAATGACAGCGTCTTTAGTGAAGCTCTGAAAAATTATCGATAAGAAAATGTGCAATTTTCCGTTTTTTCATCATTTCGTATCGAATTATTGAATTTCAGGAGAAAATTCACAGTAATTCGTAATCAGAAGAAAATTTACGATCACCTGGACCGTAAAAGTGTGGTGAAAGACGGAAAAACGTTTTTCTTCAATATTTATGCCCACTTTTTCAAAAATCTCAATATCACAAAATTTCAAAAAGCCATAAGTCTGCCGCAAATTATGCTAGGGGTCTTTTCTAGGGGTGTTTTGAAAAGCCCTTGAGTAGACTTAGAGAATGGGGTACGTTTTATCCTGATACGACAAGTTTTAGTGCTCCGGAATGTTGATCGAAATTTGAAGAATTTTATTCCAAGGGGTATGTATGGAAAAATTGGCAAAAATCGATGTTCCGACTTTGAAAATCTGTAAAAAATCGAAAAAACATCGAATCCCGATGAACCCAGCTTCATTTTAAAGCTCAAACGGTTGGGAAAAGAACAAGCACTAAATCGAGTCCCTATCACAGCGAAAAAAAAAATGACAGCGTCTTTAGTGAAGCTCTGAAAAATTATCGATAACAAAATGTGCAATTTTCCGTTTTTTCATCATTTCGTATCGAATTATTGGATTTCAGGAAAAAATTCACAGTAATTCGTAATCAGAAGAAAATTTACGATCACCTGGACCGTAAAAATGTGGTGAAAGAAGGAAAAACGTGTTTCTTCAATATTTATGCCCACTTTTTCAAAAATCTCAATATCACAAAATTTCAAAAAGCCATAACTCTGCCGCAAATTATGCTAGGGGTCTTTTCTAGGGGTGTTTTAAAAAGCCCTTGAGTAGACTTAGAGAATGGAGTACGTTTCATCCTGATACGACAAGTTTAAGTGCTCCGGAAAGTTGATTGAAATTTGAAGAATTTTATTCCAAGGGGTATGTATGGAAAAATTGGCAAAAATCGATGTTCCGACTTTGAAAATCTGTAAAAAATCGAAAAAACATCGAATCCCGATGAACCCAGCTTCATTTTAAAGCTCAAACGGTTTGAAAAAGAACGAGCACTGAATCGAGTCCCTATGACAGCGGAAAAAAAAATGACAGCGTCTTTAGTGAAGCTCTGAAAAATTATCGATATGAAAATGTGCAATTTTCCGTTTTTTCATCATTTCGCATCGAATTATTGGATTTCTGGGGAAAATTCACAGTAATTCGTAATCAGAAGAAAATTTACGATCACCTGGACCGTAAAAATGTGGTGAAAGAAGGAAAAACGTGTTTCTTCAATATTTATGCCCACTTTTTCAAAAATCTCAATATCACAAAATTTCAAAAAGCCATAAGTCTGCCGCAAATTATGCTAGGGGTCTTTTCTAGGGGTGTTTTGAAAAGCCCTTGAGTAGACTTAGAGAATGAAGTACGTTTCATCCTGATACGACAAGTTTAAGTGCTCCGGAAAGTTGATTGAAATTTGAAGAATTTTATTCCAAGGGGTATGTATGGAAAAATTGGCAAAAATCGATGTTCCGAATTTGAAAATCTGTAAAAAATCGAAATAACATCGAATCCCGATGAACCCAGCTTCATTTTAAAGCTCAAACGGTTTGAAAAAGAACGAGCACTGAATCGAGTCCCTATCACAGCGGAAAAAAAAATGACAGCGTCTTTAGTGAAGCTCTGAAAAATTATCGATATGAAAATGTGCAATTTTCCGTTTTTTCATCATTTCGCATCGAATTATTGGATTTCTGGGGAAAATTCACAGTAATTCGTAATCAGAAGAAAATTTACGATCACCTGGACCGTAAAAATGTGGTGAAAGAAGGAAAAACGTGTTTCTTCAATATTTATGCCCACTTTTTCAAAAATCTCAATATCACAAAATTTCAAAAAGCCATAACTCTGCCGCAAATTATGCTAGGGGTCTTTTCTAGGGGTGTTTTGAAAAGCCCTTGAGTAGACTTAGAGAATGGCATACGTTTCATCCTGATACGACAAGTTTAAGTGCTCCGGAAAGTTGATTGAAATTTGAAGAATTTTATTCCAAGGGGTATGTATGGAAAAATTGGCAAAAATCGATGTTCCGACTTTGAAAATCTGTAAAAAATCGAAAAAACATCGAATCCCGATGAACCCAGCTTCATTTTAAAGCTCAAACGGTTGGGAAAAGAACGAGCACTGAATCGAGTCCATATCACAGTGGAAAAAAAAATGACAGCGTCTTTAGTGAAGCTCTGAAAAATTATCGATATGAAAATGTGCAATTTTCCGTTTTTTCATCATTTCGCATCGAATTATTGGATTTCTGGGGAAAATTCACAGTAATTCGTAATCAAAATAAAATTTACGATCACCTGGACCGTAAAAATGTGGTGAAAGAAGGAAAAACGTGTTTCTTCAATATTTATGCCCACTTTTTCAAAAATCTCAATATCACAAAATTTCAAAAAGCCATAACTCTGCCGCAAATTATGCTAGGGGTCTTTTCTAGGGGTGTTTTAAAAAGCCCTTGAGTAGACTTAGAGAATGGAGTACGTTTCATCCTGATACGACAAGTTTAAGTGCTCCGGAAAGTTGATTGAAATTTGAAGAATTTTATTCCAAGGGGTATGTATGGAAAAATTGGCAAAAATCGATGTTCCGACTTTGAAAATCTGTAAAAAATCGAAAAAACATCGAATCCCGATGAACCCAGCTTCATTTTAAAGCTCAAACGGTTTGAAAAAGAACGAGCACTGAATCGAGTCCCTATGACAGCGGAAAAAAAAATGACAGCGTCTTTAGTGAAGCTCTGAAAAATTATCGATATGAAAATGTGCAATTTTCCGTTTTTTCATCATTTCGCATCGAATTATTGGATTTCTGGGGAAAATTCACAGTAATTCGTAATCAGAAGAAAATTTACGATCACCTGGACCGTAAAAATGTGGTGAAAGAAGGAAAAACGTGTTTCTTCAATATTTATGCCCACTTTTTCAAAAATCTCAATATCACAAAATTTCAAAAAGCCATAACTCTGCCGCAAATTATGCTAGGGGTCTTTTCTAGGGGTGGTTTGAAAAGCCCTTGAGTAGACTTAGAGAATGGCGTACGTTTCATCCTGATACGACAAGTTTAAGTGCTCCGGAAAGTTGATTGAAATTTGAAGAATTTTATTCCAAGGGGTATGTATGGAAAAATTGGCAAAAATCGATGTTCCGACTTTGAAAATCTGTAAAAAATCGAAAAAACATCGAATCCCGATGAAACCAGCTTCATTTTAAAGCTCAAACGGTTGGGAAAAGAACGAGCACTGAATCGAGTCCATATCACAGTGGAAAAAAAAATGACAGCGTCTTTAGTGAAGCTCTGAAAAATTATCGATATGAAAATGTGCAATTTTCCGTTTTTTCATCATTTCGCATCGAATTATTGGATTTCTGGGGAAAATTCACAGTAATTCGTAATCAAAATAAAATTTACGATCACCTGGACCGTAAAAATGTGGTGAAAGAAGGAAAAACGTGTTTCTTCAATATTTATGCCCACTTTTTCAAAAATCTCAATATCACAAAATTTCAAAAAGCCATAAGTCTGCCGCAAATTATGCTAGGGGTCTTTTCTAGGGGTGTTTTGAAAAGCCCTTGAGTAGACTTAGAGAATGAAGTACGTTTCATCCTGATACGACAAGTTTAAGTGCTCCGGAAAGTTGATTGAAATTTGAAGAATTTTATTCCAAGGGGTATGTATGGAAAAATTGGCAAAAATCGATGTTCCGAATTTGAAAATCTGTAAAAAATCGAAAAAACATCGAATCCCGATGAACCCAGCTTCATTTTAAAGCTCAAACGGTTTGAAAAAGAACGAGCACTGAATCGAGTCCCTATCACAGCGGAAAAAAAAATGACAGCGTCTTTAGTGAAGCTCTGAAAAATTATCGATATGAAAATGTGCAATTTTCCGTTTTTTCATCATTTCGCATCGAATTATTGGATTTCTGGGGAAAATTCACAGTAATTCGTAATCAGAAGAAAATTTACGATCACCTGGACCGTAAAAATGTGGTGAAAGAAGGAAAAACGTGTTTCTTCAATATTTATGCCCACTTTTTCAAAAATCTCAATATCACAAAATTTCAAAAAGCCATAACTCTGCCGCAAATTATGCTAGGGGTCTTTTCTAGGGGTGTTTTGAAAAGCCCTTGAGTAGACTTAGAGAATGGCATACGTTTCATCCTGATACGACAAGTTAAAGTGCTCCGGAAAGTTGATTGAAATTTGAAGAATTTTATTCCAAGGGGTATGTATGGAAAAATTGGCAAAAATCGATGTTCCGACTTTGAAAATCTGTAAAAAATCGAAAAAACATCGAATCCCGATGAACCCAGCTTCATTTTAAAGCTCAAACGGTTGGGAAAAGAACGAGCACTGAATCGAGTCCATATCACAGTGGAAAAAAAAATGACAGCGTCTTTAGTGAAGCTCTGAAAAATTATCGATATGAAAATGTGCAATTTTCCGTTTTTTCATCATTTCGCATCGAATTATTGGATTTCTGGGGAAAATTCACAGTAATTCGTAATCAGAAGAAAATTTACGATCACCTGGACCGTAAAAATGTGGTGAAGACGGAAAAACGTGTTTCTTGACTATTTATGCCCACTTTTTCAAAAATCTCAATATCACGAAATTTCAAAAAGCCATAACTCTGCCGCAAATTATGCTAGGGGTGTTTTCCAGGGGTGTTTTCAAAAGCCCTTGAGTAGACTTAGAGAATGGCGTACGTTTCATCCTGATACGACAAGTTTAAGTACTCCGAAAAGTTGATTGAAATTTGAAGATCTTTAGTCCAAGGGGTAAGTATGGAAAAATTGGCAAAAATCGATGTTCCGACTTTGAAAATCTGTGAAAAATCGAAAAAACCTCGTATCCTGATGAACCCAGCTTCATTTCAAAGCTCAAACGATTGGGAAAAGAACGAGCACTGAATCGACTCTCTATCACAGCGGAAAAAAAAATGACAGCGTCTTTAGTGAAGCTCTGAAAAATTATCGATAAGAAAATGTGCAATTTTCTGTTTTTTCATCATTTCGTATCGAATTATTGAATTTCAGGTGAAAATTCACAGTAATTCGTAATCACAAGAAAATTTGCGATCACCTGGACCGTAAAAATGTGGTGAAAGGAGGAAAAACGTGTTTCTTGAATATTTATGCCCACTTTTTCAAAAATCTCAATATCACGAAATTTCAAAAAGCCATAACTCTGCCGCAAATTATGCTAGGGGTCTTTTCTAGGGGTGTTTTGAAAAGCCCTTGAGTAGACTTAGAGAATGGGGTACGTTTCATCCTAAAACGACAAGTTTAAGTGCTCCGGAAAGTTGATTGAAATTTGAAGAATTTTATTCCAAGGGGTATGTATGGAAAAATTGGCAAAAATCGATGTTCCGACTTTGAAAATCTGTAAAAAATCGAAAAAACATCGAGTCCCGATGAACCCAGCTTCATTTTAAAGCTCAAACGGTTGGGAAAAGAACGAGCACTGAATCGAGTCCCTATCACAGCGGAAAAAAAAATGACAGCGTCTTTAGTGAAGCTCTGAAAAATTATCGATATGAAAATGTGCAATTTTCCGTTTTTTCATCATTTCGCATCGAATTATTGGATTTCTGGGGAAAATTCACAGTAATTCGTAATCAAAATAAAATTTACGATCACCTGGACCGTAAAAATGTGGTGAAAGAAGGAAAAACGTGTTTCTTCAATATTTATGCCCACTTTTTCAAAAATCTCAATATCACAAAATTTCAAAAAGCCATAACTCTGCCGCAAATTATGCTAGGGGTCTTTTCTAGGGGTGTTTTGAAAAGCCCTTGAGTAGACTTAGAGAATGGCGTACGTTTCATCCTGATACGACAAGTTTAAGTGCTCCGGAAAGTTGATTGAAATTTGAAGAATTTTATTCCAAGGGGTATGTATGGAAAAATTGGCAAAAATCGATGTTCCGACTTTGAAAATCTGTAAAAAATCGAAAAAACATCGAATCCCGATGAACCCAGCTTCATTTTAAAGCTCAAACGGTTGGGAAAAGAACGAGCACTGAATCGAGTCCCTATCACAGTGGAAAAAAAAATGACAGCGTCTTTAGTGAAGCTCTGAAAAATTATCGATATGAAAATGTGCAATTTTCCGTTTTTTCATCATTTCGCATCGAATTATTGGATTTCTGGGGAAAATTCACAGTAATTCGTAATCAGAAGAAAATTTACGATCACCTGGACCGTAAAAATGTGGTGAAAGACGGAAAAACGTGTTTCTTGACTATTTATGCCCACTTTTTCAAAAATCTCAATATCACGAAATTTCAAAAAGCCATAACTCTGCCGCAAATTATGCTAGGGGTGTTTTCCAGGGGTGTTTTCAAAAGCCCTTGAGTAGACTTAGAGAATAGCGTACGTTTCATCCTGATACGACAAGTTTAAGTACTCCGAAAAGTTGATTGAAATTTGAAGATCTTTAGTCCAAGGGGTAAGTATGGAAAAATTGGCAAAAATCGATGTTCCGACTTTGAAAATCTGTGAAAAATCGAAAAAACCTCGTATCCTGATGAACCCAGCTTCATTTCAAAGCTCAAACGATTGGGAAAAGAACGAGCACTGAATCGACTCTCTATCACAGCGGAAAAAAAAATGACAGCGTCTTTAGTGAAGCTCTGAAAAATTATCGATAAGAAAATGTGCAATTTTCCGTTTTTTCATCATTTCGTATCGAATTATTGAATTTCAGGTGAAAATTCACAGTAATTCGTAATCACAAGAAAATTTGCGATCACCTGGACCGTAAAAATGTGGTGAAAGGAGGAAAAACGTGTTTCTTGAATATTTATGCCCACTTTTTCAAAAATCTCAATATCACGAAATTTCAAAAAGCCATAACTCTGCCGCAAATTATGCTAGGGGTCTTTTCTAGGGGTGTTTTGAAAAGCCCTTGAGTAGACTTAGAGAATGGCGTACGTTTCATCCTGATACGACAAGTTTAAGTGCTCCGGAAAGTTGATTGAAATTTGAAGAATTTTATTCCAAGGGGTATGTATGGAAAAATTGACAAAAATCGATGTTCCGACTTTGAAAATCTGTAAAAAATCGAAAAAACATCGAATCCCGATGAACCCAGCTTCATTTTAAAGCTCAAACGGTTGGGAAAAGAACGAGCACTGAATCGAGTCCATATCATAGTGGAAAAAAAAATGACAGCGTCTTTAGTGAAGCTCTGAAAAATTATCGATAAGAAAATGTGCAATTTTCCGTTTTTTCATCATTTCGCATCGAATTATTGGATTTCTGGGGAAAATTCACAGTAATTCGTAATCAAAATAAAATTTACGATCACCTGGACCGTAAAAATGTGGTGAAAGAAGGAAAAACGTGTTTCTTCAATATTTATGCCCACTTTTTCAAAAATCTCAATATCACAAAATTTCAAAAAGCCATAACTCTGCCGCAAATTATGCTAGGGGTCTTTTCTAGGGGTGTTTTGAAAAGCCCTTGAGTAGACTTAGAGAATGGCGTACGTTTCATCCTGATACGACAAGTTTAAGTGCTCCGGAAAGTTGATTGAAATTTGAAGAATTTTATTCCAAGGGGTATGTATGGAAAAATTGCCAAAAATCGATGTTCCGACTTTGAAAATCTGTAAAAAATCGAAAAAACATCGAATCCCGATGAACCCAGCTTCATTTTAAAGCTCAAACGGTTGGGAAAAGAACGAGCACTGAATCGAGTCCCTATCACAGAGGAAAAAAAAATGACAGCGTCTTTAGTGAAGCTCTGAAAAATTATCGATAAGAAAATGTGCAATTTTCCGTTTTTTCATCATTTCGCATCGAATTATTGGATTTCTGGGGAAAATTCACAGTAATTCGTAATCAGAAGAAAATTTACGATCACCTGGACCGTAAAAATGTGGTGAAAGACGGAAAAACCTGTTTCTTGACTATTTATGCCCACTTTTTCAAAAATCTCAATATCACGAAATTTCAAAAAGCCATAACTCTGCCGCAAATTATGCTAGGGGTGTTTTCCAGGGGTGTTTTCAAAAGCCCTTGAGTAGACTTAGAGAATGGCGTACGTTTCATCCTGATACGACAAGTTTAAGTACTCCGAAAAGTTGATTGAAATTTGAAGATCTTTAGTCCAAGGGGTAAGTATGGAAAAATTGGCAAAAATCGATGTTCCGACTTTGAAAATCTGTGAAAAATCGAAAAAACCTCGTATCCTGATGAACCCAGCTTCATTTCAAAGCTCAAACGATTGGGAAAAGAACGAGCACTGAATCGACTCTCTATCACAGCGGAAAAAAAAATGACAGCGTCTTTAGTGAAGCTCTGAAAAATTATCGATAAGAAAATGTGCAATTTTCCGTTTTTTCATCATTTCGTATCGAATTATTGAATTTCAGGTGAAAATTCACAGTAATTCGTAATCACAAGAAAATTTGCGATCACCTGGACCGTAAAAATGTGGTGAAAGGAAGAAAAACGTGTTTCTTGAATATTTATGCCCACTTTTTCAAAAATCTCAATATCACGAAATTTCAAAAAGCCATAACTCTGCCGCAAATTATGCTAGGGGTCTTTTCTACGGGTGTTTTGAAAAGCCCTTGAGTAGACTTAGAGAATGGGGTACGTTTCATCCTAAAACGACAAGTTTAAGTGCTCCGGAAAGTTGATTGAAATTTGAAGAATTTTATTCCAAGGGGTATGTATGGAAAAATTGGCAAAAATCGATGTTCCGACTTTGAAAATCTGTAAAAAATCGAAAAAACATCGAGTCCCGATGAACCCAGCTTCATTTTAAAGCTCAAACGGTTGGGAAAAGAACGAGCACTGAATCGAGTCCCTATCACAGCGGAAAAAAAAATGACAGCGTCTTTAGTGAAGCTCTGAAAAATTATCGATATGAAAATGTGCAATTTTCCGTTTTTTCATCATTTCGCATCGAATTATTGGATTTCTGGGGAAAATTCACAGTAATTCGTAATCAAAATAAAATTTACGATCACCTGGACCGTAAAAATGTGGTGAAAGAAGGAAAAACGTGTTTCTTCAATATTTATGCCCACTTTTTCAAAAATCTCAATATCACAAAATTTCAAAAAGCCATAACTCTGCCGCAAATTATGCTAGGGGTCTTTTCTAGGGGTGTTTTGAAAAGCCCTTGAGTAGACTTAGAGAATGGCGTACGTTTCATCCTGATACGACAAGTTTAAGTGCTCCGGAAAGTTGATTGAAATTTGAAGAATTTTATTCCAAGGGGTATGTATGGAAAAATTGGCAAAAATCGATGTTCCGACTTTGAAAATCTGTAAAAAATCGAAAAAACATCGAATCCCGATGAACCCAGCTTCATTTTAAAGCTCAAACGGTTGGGAAAAGAACGAGCACTGAATCGAGTCCCTATCACAGTGGAAAAAAAAATGACAGCGTCTTTAGTGAAGCTCTGAAAAATTATCGATATGAAAATGTGCAATTTTCCGTTTTTTCATCATTTCGCATCGAATTATTGGATTTCTGGGGAAAATTCACAGTAATTCGTAATCAGAAGAAAATTTACGATCACCTGGACCGTAAAAATGTGGTGAAAGACGGAAAAACGTGTTTCTTGACTATTTATGCCCACTTTTTCAAAAATCTCAATATCACGAAATTTCAAAAAGCCATAACTCTGCCGCAAATTATGCTAGGGGTGTTTTCCAGGGGTGTTTTCAAAAGCCCTTGAGTAGACTTAGAGAATGGCGTACGTTTCATCCTGATACGACAAGTTTAAGTACTCCGAAAAGTTGATTGAAATTTGAAGATCTTTAGTCCAAGGGGTAAGTATGGAAAAATTGGCAAAAATCGATGTTCCGACTTTGAAAATCTGTGAAAAATCGAAAAAACCTCGTATCCTGATGAACCCAGCTTCATTTCAAAGCTCAAACGATTGGGAAAAGAACGAGCACTGAATCGACTCTCTATCACAGCGGAAAAAAAAATGACAGCGTCTTTAGTGAAGCTCTGAAAAATTATCGATAAGAAAATGTGCAATTTTCCGTTTTTTCATCATTTCGTATCGAATTATTGAATTTCAGGTGAAAATTCACAGTAATTCGTAATCACAAGAAAATTTGCGATCACCTGGACCGTAAAAATGTGGTGAAAGGAGGAAAAACGTGTTTCTTGAATATTTATGCCCACTTTTTCAAAAATCTCAATATCACGAAATTTCAAAAAGCCATAACTCTGCCGCAAATTATGCTAGGGGTCTTTTCTAGGGGTGTTTTGAAAAGCCCTTGAGTAGACTTAGAGAATGGCGTACGTTTCATCCTGATACGACAAGTTAAAGTGCTCCGGAAAGTTGATTGAAATTTGAAGAATTTTATTCCAAGGGGTATGTATGGAAAAATTGACAAAAATCGATGTTCCGACTTTGAAAATCTGTAAAAAATCGAAAAAACATCGAATCCCGATGAACCCAGCTTCATTTTAAAGCTCAAACGGTTGGGAAAAGAACGAGCACTGAATCGAGTCCCTATCACAGCGGAAAAAAAAATGACAGCGTCTTTAGTGAAGCTCTGAAAAATTATCGATAAGAAAATGTGCAATTTTCCGTTTTTTCATCATTTCGCATCGAATTATTGGATTTCTGGGGAAAATTCACAGTAATTCGTAATCAAAATAAAATTTACGATCACCTGGACCGTAAAAATGTGGTGAAAGAAGCAAAAACGTGTTTCTTCAATATTTATGCCCACTTTTTCGAAAATCTCAATATCACAAAATTTCAAAAAGCCATAACTCTGCCGCAAATTATGCTAGGGGTCTTTTCCAGGGGTGTTTTGAAAAGCCCTTGAGTAGACTTAGAGAATGGCGTACGTTTCATCCTGATACGACAAGTTTAAGTGCTCCGGAAAGTTGATTGAAATTTGAAGAATTTTATTCCAAGGGGTATGTATGGAAACATTGGCAAAAATCGATGTTCCGACTTTGAAAATCTGTAAAAAATCGAAAAAACATCGAATCCCGATGAACCCAGCTTCATTTTAAAGCTCAAACGGTTGGGAAAAGAACGAGCACTGAATCGAGTCCCTATCACAGCGGAAAAAAAAATGACAGCGTCTTTAGTGAAGCTCTGAAAAATTATCGATAAGAAAATGGGCAATTTTCCGTTTTTTCATCATTTCGCATCAAATTATTGGATTTCAGAGGAAAATTCACAGTAATTCGTAGTCAGAATGAAATTTACGATCACCTGGACCGTAAAAATGTGGTGAAAGGAGGAAAAACGTGTTTCTTGAATATTTATGCCCACTTTTTCAAAAATCTCAATATCACGAAATTTCAAAAAGCCATAACTCTGTCGCAAATTATGCTAGGGGTGTTTTCCAGGGGTGTTTTGAAAAGCTTTTGAGTAGACTTAGAGAATAGCGTTGGATTTTTTCTGATATCTGCATTTCTTATACGCGAAAAAGCACCTTAAAAATTGACGAATTTTCGTCCAAGGGGTATGTATGGAAAAATTGACAAAAATCGATGTTCCGACTTTGAAAATCTGTAAAAAATCGAAAAAACATCGAATCCCGATGAACCCAGCTTCATTTTAAAGCTCAAACGGTTGGGAAAAGAACGAGCACTGAATCGAGTCCATATCACAGTGGAAAAAAAAATGACAGCGTCTTTAGTGAAGCTCTGAAAAATTATCGATAAGAAAATGTGCAATTTTCCGTTTTTTCATCATTTCGCATCGAATTATTGGATTTCTGGGGAAAATTCACAGTAATTCGTAATCAAAATAAAATTTACGATCACCTGGACCGTAAAAATGTGGTGAAAGAAGGAAAAACGTGTTTCTTCAATATTTATGCCCACTTTTTCAAAAATCTCAATATCACAAAATTTCAAAAAGCCATAACTCTGCCGCAAATTATGCTAGGGGTCTTTTCTAGGGGTGTTTTGAAAAGCCCTTGAGTAGACTTAGAGAATGGCGTACGTTTCATCCTGATACGACAAGTTTAAGTGCTCCGGAAAGTTGATTGAAATTTGAAGAATTTTATTCCAAGGGGTATGTATGGAAAAATTGCCAAAAATCGATGTTCCGACTTTGAAAATCTGTAAAAAATCGAAAAAACATCGAATCCCGATGAACCCAGCTTCATTTTAAAGCTCAAACGGTTGGGAAAAGAACGAGCACTGAATCGAGTCCCTATCACAGTGGAAAAAAAAATGACAGCGTCTTTAGTGAAGCTCTGAAAAATTATCGATATGAAAATGTGCAATTTTCCGTTTTTTCATCATTTCGCATCGAATTATTGGATTTCTGGGGAAAATTCACAGTAATTCGTAATCAGAAGAAAATTTACGATCACCTGGACCGTAAAAATGTGGTGAAAGACGGAAAAACGTGTTTCTTGACTATTTATGCCCACTTTTTCAAAAATCTCAATATCACGAAATTTCAAAAAGCCATAACTCTGCCGCAAATTATGCTAGGGGTGTTTTCCAGGGGTGTTTTCAAAAGCCCTTGAGTAGACTTAGAGAATGGCGTACGTTTCATCCTGATACGACAAGTTTAAGTACTCCGAAAAGTTGATTGAAATTTGAAGATCTTTAGTCCAAGGGGTAAGTATGGAAAAATTGGCAAAAATCGATGTTCCGACTTTGAAAATCTGTGAAAAATCGAAAAAACCTCGTATCCTGATGAACCCAGCTTCATTTCAAAGCTCAAACGATTGGGAAAAGAACGAGCACTGAATCGACTCTCTATCACAGCGGAAAAAAAAATGACAGCGTCTTTAGTGAAGCTCTGAAAAATTATCGATAAGAAAATGTGCAATTTTCCGTTTTTTCATCATTTCGTATCGAATTATTGAATTTCAGGTGAAAATTCACAGTAATTCGTAATCACAAGAAAATTTGCGATCACCTGGACCGTAAAAATGTGGTGAAAGGAGGAAAAACGTGTTTCTTGAATATTTATGCCCACTTTTTCAAAAATCTCAATATCACGAAATTTCAAAAAGCCATAACTCTGCCGCAAATTATGCTAGGGGTCTTTTCTAGGGGTGTTTTGAAAAGCCCTTGAGTAGACTTAGAGAATGGCGTACGTTTCATCCTGATACGACAAGTTTAAGTGCTCCGGAAAGTTGATTGAAATTTGAAGAATTTTATTCCAAGGGGTATGTATGGAAAAATTGACAAAAATCGATGTTCCGACTTTGAAAATCTGTAAAAAATCGAAAAAACATCGAATCCCGATGAACCCAGCTTCATTTTAAAGCTCAAACGGTTGGGAAAAGAACGAGCACTGAATCGAGTCCCTATCACAGCGGAAAAAAAAATGACAGCGTCTTTAGTGAAGCTCTGAAAAATTATCGATAAGAAAATGTGCAATTTTCCGTTTTTTCATCATTTCGCATCGAATTATTGGATTTCTGGGGAAAATTCACAGTAATTCGTAATCAAAATAAAATTTACGATCACCTGGACCGTAAAAATGTGGTGAAAGAAGCAAAAACGTGTTTCTTCAATATTTATGCCCACTTTTTCGAAAATCTCAATATCACAAAATTTCAAAAAGCCATAACTCTGCCGCAAATTATGCTAGGGGTCTTTTCCAGGGGTGTTTTGAAAAGCCCTTGAGTAGACTTAGAGAATGGCGTACGTTTCATCCTGATACGACAAGTTTAAGTGCTCCGGAAAGTTGATTGAAATTTGAAGAATTTTATTCCAAGGGGTATGTATGGAAAAATTGGCAAAAATCGATGTTCCGACTTTGAAAATCTGTAAAAAATCGAAAAAACATCGAATCCCGATGAACCCAGCTTCATTTTAAAGCTCAAACGGTTGGGAAAAGAACGAGCACTGAATCGAGTCCCTATCACAGCGGAAAAAAAAATGACAGCGTCTTTAGTGAAGCTCTGAAAAATTATCGATAAGAAAATGGGCAATTTTCCGTTTTTTCATCATTTCGCATCGAATTATTGGATTTCAGAGGAAAATTCACAGTAATTCGTAGTCAGAATGAAATTTACGATCACCTGGACCGTAAAAATGTGGTGAAAGGAGGAAAAACGTGTTTCTTGAATATTTATGCCCACTTTTTCAAAAATCTCAATATCACGAAATTTCAAAAAGCCATAACTCTGTCGCAAATTATGCTAGGGGTGTTTTCCAGGGGTGTTTTGAAAAGCTTTTGAGTAGACTTAGAGAATAGCGTTGGATTTTTTCTGATATCTGCATTTCTTATACGCGAAAAAGCACCTTAAAAATTGACGAATTTTCGTCCAAGGGGTATGTATGGAAAAATTGACAAAAATCGATGTTCCGACTTTGAAAATCTGTAAAAAATCGAAAAAACATCGAATCCCGATGAACCCAGCTTCATTTTAAAGCTCAAACGGTTGGGAAAAGAACGAGCACTGAATCGAGTCCATATCACAGTGGAAAAAAAAATGACAGCGTCTTTAGTGAAGCTCTGAAAAATTATCGATAAGAAAATGTGCAATTTTCCGTTTTTTCATCATTTCGCATCGAATTATTGGATTTCTGGGGAAAATTCACAGTAATTCGTAATCAAAATAAAATTTACGATCACCTGGACCGTAAAAATGTGGTGAAAGAAGGAAAAACGTGTTTCTTCAATATTTATGCCCACTTTTTCAAAAATCTCAATATCACAAAATTTCAAAAAGCCATAACTCTGCCGCAAATTATGCTAGGGGTCTTTTCTAGGGGTGTTTTGAAAAGCCCTTGAGTAGACTTAGAGAATGGCGTACGTTTCATCCTGATACGACAAGTTTAAGTGCTCCGGAAAGTTGATTGAAATTTGAAGAATTTTATTCCAAGGGGTATGTATGGAAAAATTGACAAAAATCGATGTTCCGACTTTGAAAATCTGTAAAAAATCGAAAAAACATCGAATCCCGATGAACCCAGCTTCATTTTAAAGCTCAAACGGTTGGGAAAAGAACGAGCACTGAATCGAGTCCCTATCACAGCGGAAAAAAAAATGACAGCGTCTTTAGTGAAGCTCTGAAAAATTATCGATAAGAAAATGTGCAATTTTCCGTTTTTTCATCATTTCGCATCGAATTATTGGATTTCTGGGGAAAATTCACAGTAATTCGTAATCAAAATAAAATTTACGATCACCTGGACCGTAAAAATGTGGTGAAAGGAGGAAAAACGTGTTTCTTGAATATTTATGCCCACTTTTTCAAAAATCTCAATATCACGAAATTTCAAAAAGCCATAACTCTGCCGCAATCTATGCTAGGGGTGTTTTCCAGGGGTGTTTTGGAAAGCCCTTGAATAGACTTAGAGAATGGCGTACGTTTCATCCTGATACGACAAGTTTAAGTACTCCGAAAAGTTGATTGAAATTTGAAGAATATTAGTCCAAGGGGTATGTATGGAAAAATTGGCAAAAATCGATGTTCCGACTTTGAAAATCTGTGAAAAATCGAAAAAACCTCGTATCCTGATGAACCCAGCTTCATTCCAAAGCTCAAACGATTGGGAAAAGAACGAGCACTGAATCGACTCTCTATCACAGCGGAAAAAAAAATGACAGCGTCTTTAGTGAAGCTCTGAAAAATTATCGATAAGAAAATGTGCAATTTTCCGTTTTTTCATCATTTCGTATCGAATTATTGAATTTCAGGTGAAAATTCACAGTAATTCGTAATCAGAAGAAAATTTACGATCACCTGGACCGTAAAAATGTGGTGAAAGGAGGAAAAACGTGTTTCTTGAATATTTATGCCCACTTTTTCAAAAATCTCAATATCACGAAATTTCAAAAAGCCATAACTCTGCCGCAAATTATGCTAGGGGTCTTTTCTAGGGGTGTTTTGAAAAGCCCTTGAGTAGACTTAGAGAATGGGGTACGTTTCATCCTAAAACGACAAGTTTAAGTGCTCCGGAAAGTTGATTGAAATTTGAAGAATTTTATTCCAAGGGGTATGTATGGAAAAATTGGCAAAAATCGATGTTCCGACTTTGAAAATCTGTAAAAAATCGAAAAAACATCGAGTCCCGATGAACCCAGCTTCATTTTAAAGCTCAAACGGTTGGGAAAAGAACGAGCACTGAATCGAGTCCCTATCACAGCGGAAAAAAAAATGACAGCGTCTTTAGTGAAGCTCTGAAAAATTATCGATATGAAAATGTGCAATTTTCCGTTTTTTCATCATTTCGCATCGAATTATTGGATTTCTGGGGAAAATTCACAGTAATTCGTAATCAAAATAAAATTTACGATCACCTGGACCGTAAAAATGTGGTGAAAGAAGGAAAAACGTGTTTCTTCAATATTTATGCCCACTTTTTCAAAAATCTCAATATCACAAAATTTCAAAAAGCCATAACTCTGCCGCAAATTATGCTAGGGGTCTTTTCTAGGGGTGTTTTGAAAAGCCCTTGAGTAGACTTAGAGAATGTCGTACGTTTTATCCTGATACGACAAGTTTAAGTGCTCCGGAAAGTTGATTGAAATTTGAAGAATTTTATTCCAAGGGGTATGTATGGAAAAATTGGCAAAAATCGATGTTCCGACTTTGAAAATCTGTAAAAAATCGAAAAAACATCGAATCCCGATGAACCCAGCTTCATTTTAAAGCTCAAACGGTTGGGAAAAGAACGAGCACTGAATCGAGTCCCTATCACAGTGGAAAAAAAAATGACAGCGTCTTTAGTGAAGCTCTGAAAAATTATCGATATGAAAATGTGCAATTTTCCGTTTTTTCATCATTTCGCATCGAATTATTGGATTTCTGGGGAAAATTCACAGTAATTCGTAATCAGAAGAAAATTTACGATCACCTGGACCGTAAAAATGTGGTGAAAGACGGAAAAACGTGTTTCTTGACTATTTATGCCCACTTTTTCAAAAATCTCAATATCACGAAATTTCAAAAAGCCATAACTCTGCCGCAAATTATGCTAGGGGTGTTTTCCAGGGGTGTTTTCAAAAGCCCTTGAGTAGACTTAGAGAATGGCGTACGTTTCATCCTGATACGACAAGTTTAAGTACTCCGAAAAGTTGATTGAAATTTGAAGATCTTTAGTCCAAGGGGTAAGTATGGAAAAATTGGCAAAAATCGATGTTCCGACTTTGAAAATCTGTGAAAAATCGAAAAAACCTCGTATCCTGATGAACCCAGCTTCATTCCAAAGCTCAAACGATTGGGAAAAGAACGAGCACTGAATCGACTCTCTATCACAGCGGAAAAAAAAATGACAGCGTCTTTATTGAAGCTCTGAAAAATTATCGATAAGAAAATGTGCAATTTTCCGTTTTTTCATCATTTCGTATCGAATTATTGAATTTCAGGTGAAAATTCACAGTAATTCGTAATCAGAAGAAAATTTACGATCACCTGGACCGTAAAAATGTGGTGAAAGGAGGAAAAACGTGTTTCTTGAATATTTATGCCCACTTTTTCAAAAATCTCAATATCACGAAATTTCAAAAAGCCATAACTCTGCCGCAAATTATGCTAGGGGTCTTTTCTAGGGGTGTTTTGAAAAGCCCTTGAGTAGACTTAGAGAATGGGGTACGTTTCATCCTAAAACGACAAGTTTAAGTGCTCCGGAAAGTTGATTGAAATTTGACGAATTTCCGTCCAAGGGGTATGTATGGAAAAATTGGCAAAAATCGATGTTCCGACTTTGAAAATCTGTAAAAAATCGAAAAAACATCGAATCCCGATGAACCCAGCTTCATTTTAAAGCTCAAACGGTTGGGAAAAGAACGAGCACTGAATCGAGTCCCTATCACAGCGGAAAAAAAAATGACAGCGTCTTTAGTGAAGCTCTGAAAAATTATCGATATGAAAATGTGCAATTTTCCGTTTTTTCATCATTTGGCATCGAATTATTGGATTTCTGGGGAAAATTCACAGTAATTCGTAATCAAAATAAAATTTACGATCACCTGGACCGTAAAAATGTGGTGAAAGAAGGAAAAACGTGTTTCTTCAATATTTATGCCCACTTTTTCAAAAATCTCAATATCACAAAATTTCAAAAAGCCATAACTCTGCCGCAAATTATGCTAGGGGTCTTTTCTAAGGGTGTTTTGAAAAGCCCTTGAGTAGACTTAGAGAATGGCGTACGTTTCATCCTAATACGACAAGTTTGAGTACTCCGAAAAGTTGATTGAAATTTGAAGAATATTAGTCCAAGGGGTATGTATGGAAAAATTGGCAAAAATCGATGTTCCGACTTTGAAAATCTGTGAAAAATCGAAAAAACCTCGTATCCCGATGAACCCAGCTTCATTTCAGAGCTTAAACGATTCGAAAAAGAACGAGCACTGAATCGAGTCCCTATCACAGCGGAAAAAAAAATGACAGCGTCTTTAGTGAAGCTCTGAAAAATTATCGATAAGAAAATGTGCAATTTTCCGTTTTTTCATCATTTCGTATCGAATTATTGAATTTCAGGGGAAAATTCACGGTAATTCGTAATCAGAAGAGAATTTACGATCACCTGGACCGTAAAAATGTGGTGAAAGACGGAAAAACGTGTTTCTTGACGATTTATGCCCACTTTTTCAAAAATCTCAATATCACGAAATTTCAAAAAGCCATAACTCTGCCGCAAATTATGCTAGGGGTGTTTTCCAGGGGTGTTTTCAAAAGCCCTTGAGTAGACTTAGAGAATGGCGTACGTTTCACCCTAAAACGACGAGTTTAAGTGCTCCGGAAAGTTGATTGAAATTTGAAGAATTTTATTCCAAGGGGTATGAATGGAAAAATTGGCAAAAATCGATGTTCCGACTTTGAAAATCTGTAAAAAATCGAAAAAACATCGAATCCCGATGAACCCAGCTTCATTTTAAAGCTCAAACGGTTGGGAAAAGAACGAGCACTAAATCGAGTCCCTATCACAGTGGAAAAAAAAATGACAGCGTCTTTAGTGAAGCTCTGAAAAATTATCGATAACAAAATGGGCAATTTTCCGTTTTTTCATCATTTCGCATCAAATTATTGGATTGCAGAGGAAAATTCACAGTAATTCGTAATCAGAATAAAATTTACGATCACCTGGACCGTAAAAATGTGGTGAAAGGAGGAAAAACGTGTTTCTCGAATATTTATGCCCACTTTTTCAAAAATCTCAATATCACGAAATTTCAAAAAGCCATAACTCTGCCGCAATCTATGCTAGGGGTGTTTTCCAGGGGTGTTTTGGAAAGCCCTTGAATAGACTTAGAGAATGGCGTACGTTTCATCCTGATACGACAAGTTTAAGTGCTCCGAAAAGTTGATTGAAATTTGAAGAATATTAGTCCAAGGGGTATGTATGGAAAAATTGGCAAAAATCGATGTTCCGACTTTGAAAATCTGTGAAAAATCGAAAAAACCTCGTATCCCGATGAACCCAGCTTCATTTCAGAGCTTAAACGATTGGAAAAAGAACGAGCACTGAATCGAGTCCCTATCACAGCGGAAAAAAAAATGACAGCGTCTTTAGTGAAGCTCTGAAAAATTATCGATAACAAAATGGGCAATTTTCCGTTTTTTCATCATTTCGCATCAAATTATTGGATTGCAGAGGAAAATTCACAGTAATTCGTAATCAGAATAAAATTTACGATCACCTGGACCGTAAAAATGTGGTGAAAGGAGGAAAAACGTGTTTCTCGAATATTTATGCCCACTTTTTCAAAAATCTCAATATCACGAAATTTCAAAAAGCCATAACTCTGCCGCAATCTATGCTAGGGGTGTTTTCCAGGGGTGTTTTGGAAAGCCCTTGAATAGACTTAGAGAATGGCGTACGTTTCATCCTGATACGACAAGTTTAAGTGCTCCGGAAAGTTGATTGAAATTTGAAGAATTTTATTCCAAGGGGTATGTATGGAAAAATTGACAAAAATCGATGTTCCGACTTTGAAAATCTGTAAAAAATCGAAAAAACATCGAATCCCGATGAACCCAGCTTCATTTTAAAGCTCAAACGGTTGGGAAAAGAACGAGCACTGAATCGAGTCCCTATCACAGCGGAAAAAAAAATGACAGCGTCTTTAGTGAAGCTCTGAAAAATTATCGATAAGAAAATGTGCAATTTTCCGTTTTTTCATCATTTCGCATCGAATTATTGGATTTCTGGGGAAAATTCACAGTAATTCGTAATCAAAATAAAATTTACGATCACCTGGACCGTAAAAATGTGGTGAAAGAAGCAAAAACGTGTTTCTTCAATATTTATGCCCACTTTTTCGAAAATCTCAATATCACAAAATTTCAAAAAGCCATAACTCTGTCGCAAATTATGCTAGGGGTGTTTTCCAGGGGTGTTTTGAAAAGCTTTTGAGTAGACTTAGAGAATAGCGTTGGATTTTTTCTGATATCTGCATTTCTTATACGCGAAAAAGCACCTTAAAAATTGACGAATTTTCGTCCAAGGGGTATGTATGGAAAAATTGACAAAAATCGATGTTCCGACTTTGAAAATCTGTAAAAAATCGAAAAAACATCGAATCCCGATGAACCCAGCTTCATTTTAAAGCTCAAACGGTTGGGAAAAGAACGAGCACTGAATCGAGTCCATATCACAGTGGAAAAAAAAATGACAGCGTCTTTAGTGAAGCTCTGAAAAATTATCGATAAGAAAATGTGCAATTTTCCGTTTTTTCATCATTTCGCATCGAATTATTGGATTTCTGGGGAAAATTCACAGTAATTCGTAATCAAAATAAAATTTACGATCACCTGGACCGTAAAAATGTGGTGAAAGAAGGAAAAACGTGTTTCTTCAATATTTATGCCCACTTTTTCAAAAATCTCAATATCACAAAATTTCAAAAAGCCATAACTCTGCCGCAAATTATGCTAGGGGTCTTTTCTAGGGGTGTTTTGAAAAGCCCTTGAGTAGACTTAGAGAATGGCGTACGTTTCATCCTGATACGACAAGTTTAAGTGCTCCGGA
The DNA here is from genome assembly GCA_963564615.1 of Rhorus exstirpatorius. Taxonomy (NCBI): domain Eukaryota; kingdom Metazoa; phylum Arthropoda; class Insecta; order Hymenoptera; family Ichneumonidae; genus Rhorus; species Rhorus exstirpatorius. The sequence goes on from OY751321.1 coordinate 29,127,314, forward strand.
AAGTTGATTGAAATTTGAAGAATTTTATTCCAAGGGGTATGTATGGAAAAATTGCCAAAAATCGATGTTCCGACTTTGAAAATCTGTAAAAAATCGAAAAAACATCGAATCCCGATGAACCCAGCTTCATTTTAAAGCTCAAACGGTTGGGAAAAGAACGAGCACTGAATCGAGTCCCTATCACAGTGGAAAAAAAAATGACAGCGTCTTTAGTGAAGCTCTGAAAAATTATCGATATGAAAATGTGCAATTTTCCGTTTTTTCATCATTTCGCATCGAATTATTGGATTTCTGGGGAAAATTCACAGTAATTCGTAATCAGAAGAAAATTTACGATCACCTGGACCGTAAAAATGTGGTGAAAGACGGAAAAACGTGTTTCTTGACTATTTATGCCCACTTTTTCAAAAATCTCAATATCACGAAATTTCAAAAAGCCATAACTCTGCCGCAAATTATGCTAGGGGTGTTTTCCAGGGGTGTTTTCAAAAGCCCTTGAGTAGACTTAGAGAATGGCGTACGTTTCATCCTGATACGACAAGTTTAAGTACTCCGAAAAGTTGATTGAAATTTGAAGATCTTTAGTCCAAGGGGTAAGTATGGAAAAATTGGCAAAAATCGATGTTCCGACTTTGAAAATCTGTGAAAAATCGAAAAAACCTCGTATCCTGATGAACCCAGCTTCATTTCAAAGCTCAAACGATTGGGAAAAGAACGAGCACTGAATCGACTCTCTATCACAGCGGAAAAAAAAATGACAGCGTCTTTAGTGAAGCTCTGAAAAATTATCGATAAGAAAATGTGCAATTTTCCGTTTTTTCATCATTTCGTATCGAATTATTGAATTTCAGGTGAAAATTCACAGTAATTCGTAATCACAAGAAAATTTGCGATCACCTGGACCGTAAAAATGTGGTGAAAGGAGGAAAAACGTGTTTCTTGAATATTTATGCCCACTTTTTCAAAAATCTCAATATCACGAAATTTCAAAAAGCCATAACTCTGCCGCAAATTATGCTAGGGGTCTTTTCTAGGGGTGTTTTGAAAAGCCCTTGAGTAGACTTAGAGAATGGCGTACGTTTCATCCTGATACGACAAGTTTAAGTGCTCCGGAAAGTTGATTGAAATTTGAAGAATTTTATTCCAAGGGGTATGTATGGAAAAATTGACAAAAATCGATGTTCCGACTTTGAAAATCTGTAAAAAATCGAAAAAACATCGAATCCCGATGAACCCAGCTTCATTTTAAAGCTCAAACGGTTGGGAAAAGAACGAGCACTGAATCGAGTCCCTATCACAGCGGAAAAAAAAATGACAGCGTCTTTAGTGAAGCTCTGAAAAATTATCGATAAGAAAATGTGCAATTTTCCGTTTTTTCATCATTTCGCATCGAATTATTGGATTTCTGGGGAAAATTCACAGTAATTCGTAATCAAAATAAAATTTACGATCACCTGGACCGTAAAAATGTGGTGAAAGAAGCAAAAACGTGTTTCTTCAATATTTATGCCCACTTTTTCGAAAATCTCAATATCACAAAATTTCAAAAAGCCATAACTCTGCCGCAAATTATGCTAGGGGTCTTTTCCAGGGGTGTTTTGAAAAGCCCTTGAGTAGACTTAGAGAATGGCGTACGTTTCATCCTGATACGACAAGTTTAAGTGCTCCGGAAAGTTGATTGAAATTTGAAGAATTTTATTCCAAGGGGTATGTATGGAAACATTGGCAAAAATCGATGTTCCGACTTTGAAAATCTGTAAAAAATCGAAAAAACATCGAATCCCGATGAACCCAGCTTCATTTTAAAGCTCAAACGGTTGGGAAAAGAACGAGCACTGAATCGAGTCCCTATCACAGCGGAAAAAAAAATGACAGCGTCTTTAGTGAAGCTCTGAAAAATTATCGATAAGAAAATGGGCAATTTTCCGTTTTTTCATCATTTCGCATCAAATTATTGGATTTCAGAGGAAAATTCACAGTAATTCGTAATTAAAATAAAATTTACGATCACCTGGACCGTAAAAATGTGGTGAAAGGAGGAAAAACGTGTTTCTCGAATATTTATGCCCACTTTTTCAAAAATCTCAATATCACGAAATTTCAAAAAGCCATAACTCTGCCGCAATCTATGCTAGGGGTGTTTTCCAGGGGTGTTTTGAAAAGCCCTTGAGTAGACTTAGAGAATGGCGTACGTTTCATCCTGATACGACAAGTTTAAGTGCTCCGGAAAGTTGATTGAAATTTGAAGAATTTTAGTCCAAGGGAAAAATTGGCAAAAATCGATGTTCCGACTTTGAAAATCTGTGAAAAATCGAAAAAACCTCGTATCCCGATGAACCCAGCTTCATTTCGAAGCTCAAACGATTAGGAAAAGAACCAGCACTGAATCGAGTCCCTATCACAGCGGAAAAAAAAATGACAGCGTCTTTAGTGAAGCTCTGAAAAATTATCGATATGAAAATGTGCAATTTTCCGTTTTTTCATCATTTCGCATCGAATTATTGGATTTCTGGGGAAAATTCACAGTAATTCGTAATTAAAATAAAATTTACGATCACCTGGACCGTAAAAATGTGGTGAAAGGAGGAAAAACGTGTTTCTCGAATATTTATGCCCACTTTTTCAAAAATCTCAATATCACGAAATTTCAAAAAGCCATAACTCTGCCGCAATCTATGCTAGGGGTGTTTTCCAGGGGTGTTTTGGAAAGCCCTTGAATAGACTTAGAGAATGGCGTACGTTTCATCCTGATACGACGAGTTTAAGTGCTCCGGAAAGTTGATTGAAATTTGAAGAATTTTATTCCAAGGGGTATGTATGGAAAAATTGACAAAAATCGATGTTCCGACTTTGAAAATCTGTAAAAAATCGAAAAAACATCGAATCCCGATGAACCCAGCTTCATTTTAAAGCTCAAACGGTTGGGAAAAGAACGAGCACTGAATCGAGTCCCTATCACAGCGGAAAAAAAAATGACAGCGTCTTTAGTGAAGCTCTGAAAAATTATCGATAAGAAAATGTGCAATTTTCCGTTTTTTCATCATTTCGCATCGAATTATTGGATTTCTGGGGAAAATTCACAGTCATTCGTAATCAAAATAAAATTTACGATCACCTGGACCGTAAAAATGTGGTGAAAGAAGCAAAAACGTGTTTCTTCAATATTTATGCCCACTTTTTCGAAAATCTCAATATCACAAAATTTCAAAAAGCCATAACTCTGCCGCAAATTATGCTAGGGGTCTTTTCCAGGGGTGTTTTGAAAAGCCCTTGAGTAGACTTAGAGAATGGCGTACGTTTCATCCTGATACGACAAGTTTAAGTGCTCCGGAAAGTTGATTGAAATTTGAAGAATTTTATTCCAAGGGGTATGTATGGAAAAATTGGCAAAAATCGATGTTCCGACTTTGAAAATCTGTAAAAAATCGAAAAAACATCGAATCCCGATGAACCCAGCTTCATTTTAAAGCTCAAACGGTTGGGAAAAGAACGAGCTCTGAATCGAGTCCCTATCACAGCGGAAAAAAAAATGACAGCGTCTTTAGTGAAGCTCTGAAAAATTATCGATAAGAAAATGGGCAATTTTCCGTTTTTTCATCATTTCGCATCGAATTATTGGATTTCAGAGGAAAATTCACAGTAATTCGTAGTCAGAATGAAATTTACGATCACCTGGACCGTAAAAATGTGGTGAAAGACGGAAAAACGTGTTTCTTGACGATTTATGCCCACTTTTTCAAAAATCTCAATATCACGAAATTTCAAAAAGCCATAACTCTGCCGCAAATTATGCTAGGGGTGTTTTCCAGGGGTGTTTTCAAAAGCCCTTGAGTAGACTTAGAGAATGGCGTACGTTTCACCCTAAAACGACGAGTTTAAGTGCTCCGGAAAGTTGATTGAAATTTGAAGAATTTTATTCCAAGGGGTATGAATGGAAAAATTGGCAAAAATCGATGTTCCGACTTTGAAAATCTGTAAAAAATCGAAAAAACATCGAATCCCGATGAACCCAGCTTCATTTTAAAGCTCAAACGGTTGGGAAAAGAACGAGCACTGAATCGAGTCCCTATCACAGCGGAAAAAAAAATGACAGCGTCTTTAGTGAAGCTCTGAAAAATTATTGATAAGAAAATGGGCAATTTTCCGTTTTTTCATCATTTCGCATCGAATTATTGGATTTCAGAGGAAAATTCACAGTAATTCGTAGTCAGAATGAAATTTACGATCACCTGGACCGTAAAAATGTGGTGAAAGGAGGAAAAACGTGTTTCTTGAATATTTATGCCCACTTTTTCAAAAATCTCAATATCACGAAATTTCAAAAAGCCATAACTCTGTCGCAAATTATGCTAGGGGTCTTTTCCAGGGGTGTTTTGAAAAGCCCTTGAGTAGACTTAGAGAATGGCGTACGTTTCATCCTGATACGACAAGTTTAAGTGCTCCGGAAAGTTGATTGAAATTTGAAGAATTTTATTCCAAGGGGTATGTATGGAAAAATTGGCAAAAATCGATGTTCCGACTTTGAAAATCTGTAAAAAATCGAAAAAACATCGAATCCCGATGAACCCAGCTTCATTTTAAAGCTCAAACGGTTGGGAAAAGAACGAGCTCTGAATCGAGTCCCTATCACAGCGGAAAAAAAAATGACAGCGTCTTTAGTGAAGCTCTGAAAAATTATCGATAAGAAAATGGGCAATTTTCCGTTTTTTCATCATTTCGCATCGAATTATTGGATTTCAGAGGAAAATTCACAGTAATTCGTAGTCAGAATGAAATTTACGATCACCTGGACCGTAAAAATGTGGTGAAAGACGGAAAAACGTGTTTCTTGACGATTTATGCCCACTTTTTCAAAAATCTCAATATCACGAAATTTCAAAAAGCCATAACTCTGCCGCAAATTATGCTAGGGGTGTTTTCCAGGGGTGTTTTCAAAAGCCCTTGAGTAGACTTAGAGAATGGCGTACGTTTCACCCTAAAACGACGAGTTTAAGTGCTCCGGAAAGTTGATTGAAATTTGAAGAATTTTATTCCAAGGGGTATGAATGGAAAAATTGGCAAAAATCGATGTTCCGACTTTGAAAATCTGTAAAAAATCGAAAAAACATCGAATCCCGATGAACCCAGCTTCATTTTAAAGCTCAAACGGTTGGGAAAAGAACGAGCACTAAATCGAGTCCCTATCACAGTGGAAAAAAAAATGACAGCGTCTTTAGTGAAGCTCTGAAAAATTATCGATAACAAAATGGGCAATTTTCCGTTTTTTCATCATTTCGCATCAAATTATTGGATTGCAGAGGAAAATTCACAGTAATTCGTAATCAGAATAAAATTTACGATCACCTGGACCGTAAAAATGTGGTGAAAGGAGGAAAAACGTGTTTCTCGAATATTTATGCCCACTTTTTCAAAAATCTCAATATCACGAAATTTCAAAAAGCCATAACTCTGCCGCAATCTATGCTAGGGGTGTTTTCCAGGGGTGTTTTGGAAAGCCCTTGAATAGACTTAGAGAATGGCGTACGTTTCATCCTGATACGACGAGTTTAAGTGCTCCGGAAAGTTGATTGAAATTTGAAGAATTTTATTCCAAGGGGTATGTATGGAAAAATTGACAAAAATCGATGTTCCGACTTTGAAAATCTGTAAAAAATCGAAAAAACATCGAATCCCGATGAACCCAGCTTCATTTTAAAGCTCAAACGGTTGGGAAAAGAACGAGCACTGAATCGAGTCCCTATCACAGCGGAAAAAAAAATGACAGCGTCTTTAGTGAAGCTCTGAAAAATTATCGATAAGAAAATGTGCAATTTTCCGTTTTTTCATCATTTCGCATCGAATTATTGGATTTCTGGGGAAAATTCACAGTCATTCGTAGTCAGAATGAAATTTACGATCACCTGGACCGTAAAAATGTGGTGAAAGGAGGAAAAACGTGTTTCTTGAATATTTATGCCCACTTTTTCAAAAATCTCAATATCACGAAATTTCAAAAAGCCATAACTCTGTCGCAAATTATGCTAGGGGTGTTTTCCAGGGGTGTTTTGAAAAGCTTTTGAGTAGACTTAGAGAATAGCGTTGGATTTTTTCTGATATCTGCATTTCTTATACGCGAAAAAGCACCTTAAAAATTGACGAATTTCCGTCCAAGGGGTATGTATGGAAAAATTGGCAAAAATCGATGTTCCGACTTTGAAAATCTGTAAAAAATCGAAAAAACATCGAATCCCGATGAACCCAGCTTCATTTTAAAGCTCAAACGGTTGGGAAAAGAACGAGCACTGAATCGAGTCCCTATCACAGCGGAAAAAAAAATGACAGCGTCTTTAGTGAAGCTCTGAAAAATTATCGATATGAAAATGTGCAATTTTCCGTTTTTTCATCATTTGGCATCGAATTATTGGATTTCTGGGGAAAATTCACAGTAATTCGTAATCAAAATAAAATTTACGATCACCTGGACCGTAAAAATGTGGTGAAAGAAGGAAAAACGTGTTTCTTCAATATTTATGCCCACTTTTTCAAAAATCTCAATATCACACAATTTCAAAAAGCCATAACTCTGCCGCAAATTATGCTAGGGGTCTTTTCTAGGGGTGTTTTGAAAAGCCCTTGAGTAGACTTAGAGAATGGCGTACGTTTCATCCTGATACGACAAGTTTAAGTGCTCCGGAAAGTTGATTGAAATTTGAAGAATTTTATTCCAAGGGGTATGTATGGAAAAATTGGCAAAAATCGATGTTCCGACTTTGAAAATCTGTAAAAAATCGAAAAAACATCGAACCCCGATGAACCCGGCTTCATTTTAAAGCTCAAACGGTTAGGAAAAGAACGAGCACTGAATCGAGTCCCTATCACAGCGGAAAAAAAAATGACAGCGTCTTTAGTGAAGCTCTGAAAAATTATCGATATGAAAATGTGCAATTTTCCGTTTTTTCATCATTTCGCATCGAATTATTGGATTTCTGGGGAAAATTCACAGTAATTCGTAATCAGAAGAAAATTTACGATCACCTGGACCGTAAAAATGTGGTGAAAGAAGGAAAAACGTGTTTCTTCAATATTTATGCCCACTTTTTCAAAAATCTCAATATCACAAAATTTCAAAAAGCCATAACTCTGCCGCAAATTATGCTAGGGGTCTTTTCTAGGGGTGTTTTGAAAAGCCCTTGAGTAGACTTAGAGAATAGCGTACGTTTCATCCTGATACGACAAGTTTAAGTGCTCCGGAAAGTTGATTGAAATTTGAAGAATTTTATTCCAAGGGGTATGTATGGAAAAATTGGCAAAAATCGATGTTCCGACTTTGAAAATCTGTAAAAAATCGAAAAAACATCGAATCCCGATGAACCCAGCTTCATTTTAAAGCTCAAACGGTTGGGAAAAGAACGAGCACTGAATCGAGTCCCTATCACAGCGGAAAAAAAAATGACAGCGTCTTTAGTGAAGCTCTGAAAAATTATCGATATGAAAATGTGCAATTTTCCGTTTTTTCATCATTTCGCATCGAATTATTGGATTTCTGGGGAAAATTCACAGTAATTCGTAATCAGAAGATAATTTACGATCACCTGGACCGTAAAAATGTGGTGAAAGAAGGAAAAACGTGTTTCTTTAATATTTATGCCCACTTTTTCAAAAATCTCAATATCACAAAATTTCAAAAAGCCATAACTCTGCCGCAAATTATGCTAGGGGTCTTTTCTAGGGGTGTTTTGAAAAGCCCTTGAGTAGACTTAGAGAATGGCGTACGTTTCATCCTGATACGACAAGTTTAAGTGCTCCTGAAAGTTGATTGAAATTTGAAGAATTTTATTCCAAGGGGTATGTATGGAAAAATTGGCAAAAATCGATGTTCCGACTTTGAAAATCTGTAAAAAATCGAAAAAACATCGAATCCCGATGAACCCAGCTTCATTTTAAAGCTCAAACGGTTGGGAAAAGAACGAGCACTGAATCGAGTCCCTATCACAGCGGAAAAAAAAATGACAGCGTCTTTAGTGAAGCTCTGAAAAATTATCGATATGAAAATGTGCAATTTTCCGTTTTTTCATCATTTCGCATCGAATTATTGGATTTCTGGGGAAAATTCACAGTAATTCGTAATCAGAAGATAATTTACGATCACCTGGACCGTAAAAATGTGGTGAAAGAAGGAAAAACGTGTTTCTTTAATATTTATGCCCACTTTTTCAAAAATCTCAATATCACAAAATTTCAAAAAGCCATAACTCTGCCGCAAATTATGCTAGGGGTCTTTTCTAGGGGTGTTTTGAAAAGCCCTTGAGTAGACTTAGAGAATGGCGTACGTTTCATCCTGATACGACAAGTTTAAGTGCTCCTGAAAGTTGATTGAAATTTGAAGAATTTTATTCCAAGGGGTATGTATGGAAAAATTGGCAAAAATCGATGTTCCGACTTTGAAAATCTGTAAAAAATCGAAAAAACATCGAATCCCGATGAACCCAGCTTCATTTTAAAGCTCAAACGGTTGGGAAAAGAACGAGCACTGAATCGAGTCCCTATCACAGCGGAAAAAAAAATGACAGCGTCTTTAGTGAAGCTCTGAAAAATTATCGATAACAAAATGTGCAATTTTCCGTTTTTTCATCATTTCGTATCGAATTATTGGATTTCAGGGAAAAATTCACAGTAATTCGTAATCAGATGAAAATTTAAGATCACCTGGACCGTAAAAATGTGGTGAAAGAAGGAAAAACGTGTTTCTTCAATATTTATGCCCACTTTTTCAAAAATCTCAATATCACACAATTTCAAAAAGCCATAACTCTGCCGCAAATTATGCTAGGGGTCTTTTCTAGGGGTGTTTTGAAAAGCCCTTGAGTAGACTTAGAGAATGGCGTACGTTTCATTTTGATACGACAAGTTTAAGTGCTCCTGAAAGTTGATTGAAATTTGAAGAATTTTATTCCAAGGGGTATGTATGGAAAAATTGGCAAAAATCGATGTTCCGACTTTGAAAATCTGTAAAAAATCGAAAAAACATCGAATCCCGATGAACCCAGCTTCATTTTAAAGCTCAAACGGTTGGGAAAAGAACGAGCTCTGAATCGAGTCCCTATCACAGCGGAAAAAAAAATGACAGCGTCTTTAGTGAAGCTCTGAAAAATTATCGATAAGAAAATGGGCAATTTTCCGTTTTTTCATCATTTCGCATCGAATTATTGGATTTCAGAGGAAAATTCACAGTAATTCGTAGTCAGAATGAAATTTACGATCACCTGGACCGTAAAAATGTGGTGAAAGACGGAAAAACGTGTTTCTTGACGATTTATGCCCACTTTTTCAAAAATCTCAATATCACGAAATTTCAAAAAGCCATAACTCTGCCGCAAATTATGCTAGGGGTGTTTTCCAGGGGTGTTTTCAAAAGCCCTTGAGTAGACTTAGAGAATGGCGTACGTTTCACCCTAAAACGACGAGTTTAAGTGCTCCGGAAAGTTGATTGAAATTTGAAGAATTTTATTCCAAGGGGTATGAATGGAAAAATTGGCAAAAATCGATGTTCCGACTTTGAAAATCTGTAAAAAATCGAAAAAACATCGAATCCCGATGAACCCAGCTTCATTTTAAAGCTCAAACGGTTGGGAAAAGAACGAGCACTAAATCGAGTCCCTATCACAGTGGAAAAAAAAATGACAGCGTCTTTAGTGAAGCTCTGAAAAATTATCGATAACAAAATGGGCAATTTTCCGTTTTTTCATCATTTCGCATCAAATTATTGGATTGCAGAGGAAAATTCACAGTAATTCGTAATCAGAATAAAATTTACGATCACCTGGACCGTAAAAATGTGGTGAAAGGAGGAAAAACGTGTTTCTCGAATATTTATGCCCACTTTTTCAAAAATCTCAATATCACGAAATTTCAAAAAGCCATAACTCTGCCGCAATCTATGCTAGGGGTGTTTTCCAGGGGTGTTTTGGAAAGCCCTTGAATAGACTTAGAGAATGGCGTACGTTTCATCCTGATACGACGAGTTTAAGTGCTCCGGAAAGTTGATTGAAATTTGAAGAATTTTATTCCAAGGGGTATGTATGGAAAAATTGACAAAAATCGATGTTCCGACTTTGAAAATCTGTAAAAAATCGAAAAAACATCGAATCCCGATGAACCCAGCTTCATTTTAAAGCTCAAACGGTTGGGAAAAGAACGAGCACTGAATCGAGTCCCTATCACAGCGGAAAAAAAAATGACAGCGTCTTTAGTGAAGCTCTGAAAAATTATCGATAAGAAAATGTGCAATTTTCCGTTTTTTCATCATTTCGCATCGAATTATTGGATTTCTGGGGAAAATTCACAGTCATTCGTAGTCAGAATGAAATTTACGATCACCTGGACCGTAAAAATGTGGTGAAAGGAGGAAAAACGTGTTTCTTGAATATTTATGCCCACTTTTTCAAAAATCTCAATATCACGAAATTTCAAAAAGCCATAACTCTGTCGCAAATTATGCTAGGGGTGTTTTCCAGGGGTGTTTTGAAAAGCTTTTGAGTAGACTTAGAGAATAGCGTTGGATTTTTTCTGATATCTGCATTTCTTATACGCGAAAAAGCACCTTAAAAATTGACGAATTTCCGTCCAAGGGGTATGTATGGAAAAATTGGCAAAAATCGATGTTCCGACTTTGAAAATCTGTAAAAAATCGAAAAAACATCGAATCCCGATGAACCCAGCTTCATTTTAAAGCTCAAACGGTTGGGAAAAGAACGAGCACTGAATCGAGTCCCTATCACAGCGGAAAAAAAAATGACAGCGTCTTTAGTGAAGCTCTGAAAAATTATCGATATGAAAATGTGCAATTTTCCGTTTTTTCATCATTTGGCATCGAATTATTGGATTTCTGGGGAAAATTCACAGTAATTCGTAATCAAAATAAAATTTACGATCACCTGGACCGTAAAAATGTGGTGAAAGAAGGAAAAACGTGTTTCTTCAATATTTATGCCCACTTTTTCAAAAATCTCAATATCACACAATTTCAAAAAGCCATAACTCTGCCGCAAATTATGCTAGGGGTCTTTTCTAGGGGTGTTTTGAAAAGCCCTTGAGTAGACTTAGAGAATGGCGTACGTTTCATCCTGATACGACAAGTTTAAGTGCTCCGGAAAGTTGATTGAAATTTGAAGAATTTTATTCCAAGGGGTATGTATGGAAAAATTGGCAAAAATCGATGTTCCGACTTTGAAAATCTGTAAAAAATCGAAAAAACATCGAACCCCGATGAACCCGGCTTCATTTTAAAGCTCAAACGGTTAGGAAAAGAACGAGCACTGAATCGAGTCCCTATCACAGCGGAAAAAAAAATGACAGCGTCTTTAGTGAAGCTCTGAAAAATTATCGATATGAAAATGTGCAATTTTCCGTTTTTTCATCATTTCGCATCGAATTATTGGATTTCTGGGGAAATTTCACAGTAATTCGTAATCAGAAGAAAATTTACGATCACCTGGACCGTAAAAATGTGGTGAAAGAAGGAAAAACGTGTTTCTTCAATATTTATGCCCACTTTTTCAAAAATCTCAATATCACAAAATTTCAAAAAGCCATAACTCTGCCGCAAATTATGCTAGGGGTCTTTTCTAGGGGTGTTTTGAAAAGCCCTTGAGTAGACTTAGAGAATAGCGTACGTTTCATCCTGATACGACAAGTTTAAGTGCTCCGGAAAGTTGATTGAAATTTGAAGAATTTTATTCCAAGGGGTATGTATGGAAAAATTGGCAAAAATCGATGTTCCGACTTTGAAAATCTGTAAAAAATCGAAAAAACATCGAATCCCGATGAACCCAGCTTCATTTTAAAGCTCAAACGGTTGGGAAAAGAACGAGCACTGAATCGAGTCCCTATCACAGCGGAAAAAAAAATGACAGCGTCTTTAGTAAAGCTCTGAAAAATTATCGATATGAAAATGTGCAATTTTCCGTTTTTTCATCATTTCGCATCGAATTATTGGATTTCTGGGGAAAATTCACAGTAATTCGTAATCAGAAGATAATTTACGATCACCTGGACCGTAAAAATGTGGTGAAAGAAGGAAAAACGTGTTTCTTTAATATTTATGCCCACTTTTTCAAAAATCTCAATATCACAAAATTTCAAAAAGCCATAACTCTGCCGCAAATTATGCTAGGGGTCTTTTCTAGGGGTGTTTTGAAAAGCCCTTGAGTAGACTTAGAGAATGGCGTACGTTTCATCCTGATACGACAAGTTTAAGTGCTCCTGAAAGTTGATTGAAATTTGAAGAATTTTATTCCAAGGGGTATGTATGGAAAAATTGGCAAAAATCGATGTTCCGACTTTGAAAATCTGTAAAAAATCGAAAAAACATCGAATCCCGATGAACCCAGCTTCATTTTAAAGCTCAAACGGTTGGGAAAAGAACGAGCACTGAATCGAGTCCCTATCACAGCGGAAAAAAAAATGACAGCGTCTTTAGTGAAGCTCTGAAAAATTATCGATATGAAAATGTGCAATTTTCCGTTTTTTCATCATTTCGCATCGAATTATTGGATTTCTGGGGAAAATTCACAGTAATTCGTAATCAGAAGATAATTTACGATCACCTGGACCGTAAAAATGTGGTGAAAGAAGGAAAAACGTGTTTCTTTAATATTTATGCCCACTTTTTCAAAAATCTCAATATCACAAAATTTCAAAAAGCCATAACTCTGCCGCAAATTATGCTAGGGGTCTTTTCTAGGGGTGTTTTGAAAAGCCCTTGAGTAGACTTAGAGAATGGCGTACGTTTCATCCTGATACGACAAGTTTAAGTGCTCCTGAAAGTTGATTGAAATTTGAAGAATTTTATTCCAAGGGGTATGTATGGAAAAATTGGCAAAAATCGATGTTCCGACTTTGAAAATCTGTAAAAAATCGAAAAAACATCGAATCCCGATGAACCCAGCTTCATTTTAAAGCTCAAACGGTTGGGAAAAGAACGAGCACTGAATCGAGTCCCTATCACAGCGGAAAAAAAAATGACAGCGTCTTTAGTGAAGCTCTGAAAAATTATCGATAACAAAATGTGCAATTTTCCGTTTTTTCATCATTTCGTATCGAATTATTGGATTTCAGGGAAAAATTCACAGTAATTCGTAATCAGATGAAAATTTAAGATCACCTGGACCGTAAAAATGTGGTGAAAGAAGGAAAAACGTGTTTCTTCAATATTTATGCCCACTTTTTCAAAAATCTCAATATCACACAATTTCAAAAAGCCATAACTCTGCCGCAAATTATGCTAGGGGTCTTTTCTAGGGGTGTTTTGAAAAGCCCTTGAGTAGACTTAGAGAATGGCGTACGTTTCATTTTGATACGACAAGTTTAAGTGCTCCTGAAAGTTGATTGAAATTTGAAGAATTTTATTCCAAGGGGTATGTATGGAAAAATTGGCAAAAATCGATGTTCCGACTTTGAAAATCTGTAAAAAATCGAAAAAACATCGAATCCCGATGAACCCAGCTTCATTTTAAAGCTCAAACGGTTGGGAAAAGAACGAGCACTGAATCGAGTCCCTATCACAGCGGAAAAAAAAATGACAGCGTCTTTAGTGAAGCTCTGAAAAATTATCGATAACAAAATGTGCAATTTTCCGTTTTTTCATCATTTCGTATCGAATTATTGGATTTCAGGGAAAAATTCACAGTAATTCGTAATCAGATGAAAATTTAAGATCACCTGGACCGTAAAAATGTGGTGAAAGAAGGAAAAACGTGTTTCTTCAATATTTATGCCCACTTTTTCAAAAATCTCAATATCACACAATTTCAAAAAGCCATAACTCTGCCGCAAATTATGCTAGGGGTCTTTTCTAGGGGTGTTTTGAAAAGCCCTTGAGTAGACTTAGAGAATGGCGTACGTTTCATCCTGATACGACAAGTTTAAGTGCTCCGGAAAGTTGATTGAAATTTGAAGAATTTCCGTCCAAGGGGTATGTATGGAAAAATTGGCAAAAATCGATGTTCCGACTTTGAAAATCTGTAAAAAATCGAAAAAACATCGAATCCCGATGAACCCAGCTTCATTTTAAAGCTCAAACGGTTGGGAAAAGAACGAGCACTGAATCGAGTCCCTATCACAGCGGAAAAAAAAATGACAGCGTCTTTAGTGAAGCTCTGAAAAATTATCGATATGAAAATGTGCAATTTTCCGTTTTTTCATCATTTGGCATCGAATTATTGGATTTCTGGGGAAAATTCACAGTAATTCGTAATCAAAATAAAATTTACGATCACCTGGACCGTAAAAATGTGGTGAAAGAAGGAAAAACGTGTTTCTTCAATATTTATGCCCACTTTTTCAAAAATCTCAATATCACACAATTTCAAAAAGCCATAACTCTGCCGCAAATTATGCTAGGGGTCTTTTCTAGGGGTGTTTTGAAAAGCCCTTGAGTAGACTTAGAGAATGGCGTACGTTTCATCCTGATACGACAAGTTTAAGTGCTCCGGAAAGTTGATTGAAATTTGAAGAATTTTATTCCAAGGGGTATGTATGGAAAAATTGGCAAAAATCGATGTTCCGACTTTGAAAATCTGTAAAAAATCGAAAAAACATCGAACCCCGATGAACCCGGCTTCATTTTAAAGCTCAAACGGTTAGGAAAAGAACGAGCACTGAATCGAGTCCCTATCACAGCGGAAAAAAAAATGACAGCGTCTTTAGTGAAGCTCTGAAAAATTATCGATATGAAAATGTGCAATTTTCCGTTTTTTCATCATTTCGCATCGAATTATTGGATTTCTGGGGAAAATTCACAGTAATTCGTAATCAGAAGAAAATTTACGATCACCTGGACCGTAAAAATGTGGTGAAAGAAGGAAAAACGTGTTTCTTCAATATTTATGCCCACTTTTTCAAAAATCTCAATATCACAAAATTTCAAAAAGCCATAACTCTGCCGCAAATTATGCTAGGGGTCTTTTCTAGGGGTGTTTTGAAAAGCCCTTGAGTAGACTTAGAGAATAGCGTACGTTTCATCCTGATACGACAAGTTTAAGTGCTCCGGAAAGTTGATTGAAATTTGAAGAATTTTATTCCAAGGGGTATGTATGGAAAAATTGGCAAAAATCGATGTTCCGACTTTGAAAATCTGTAAAAAATCGAAAAAACATCGAATCCCGATGAACCCAGCTTCATTTTAAAGCTCAAACGGTTGGGAAAAGAACGAGCACTGAATCGAGTCCCTATCACAGCGGAAAAAAAAATGACAGCGTCTTTAGTGAAGCTCTGAAAAATTATCGATATGAAAATGTGCAATTTTCCGTTTTTTCATCATTTCGCATCGAATTATTGGATTTCTGGGGAAAATTCACAGTAATTCGTAATCAGAAGATAATTTACGATCACCTGGACCGTAAAAATGTGGTGAAAGAAGGAAAAACGTGTTTCTTTAATATTTATGCCCACTTTTTCAAAAATCTCAATATCACAAAATTTCAAAAAGCCATAACTCTGCCGCAAATTATGCTAGGGGTCTTTTCTAGGGGTGTTTTGAAAAGCCCTTGAGTAGACTTAGAGAATGGCGTACGTTTCATCCTGATACGACAAGTTTAAGTGCTCCTGAAAGTTGATTGAAATTTGAAGAATTTTATTCCAAGGGGTATGTATGGAAAAATTGGCAAAAATCGATGTTCCGACTTTGAAAATCTGTAAAAAATCGAAAAAACATCGAATCCCGATGAACCCAGCTTCATTTTAAAGCTCAAACGGTTGGGAAAAGAACGAGCACTGAATCGAGTCCCTATCACAGCGGAAAAAAAAATGACAGCGTCTTTAGTGAAGCTCTGAAAAATTATCGATATGAAAATGTGCAATTTTCCGTTTTTTCATCATTTCGCATCGAATTATTGGATTTCTGGGGAAAATTCACAGTAATTCGTAATCAGAAGATAATTTACGATCACCTGGACCGTAAAAATGTGGTGAAAGAAGGAAAAACGTGTTTCTTTAATATTTATGCCCACTTTTTCAAAAATCTCAATATCACAAAATTTCAAAAAGCCATAACTCTGCCGCAAATTATGCTAGGGGTCTTTTCTAGGGGTGTTTTGAAAAGCCCTTGAGTAGACTTAGAGAATGGCGTACGTTTCATCCTGATACGACAAGTTTAAGTGCTCCTGAAAGTTGATTGAAATTTGAAGAATTTTATTCCAAGGGGTATGTATGGAAAAATTGGCAAAAATCGATGTTCCGACTTTGAAAATCTGTAAAAAATCGAAAAAACATCGAATCCCGATGAACCCAGCTTCATTTTAAAGCTCAAACGGTTGGGAAAAGAACGAGCACTGAATCGAGTCCCTATCACAGCGGAAAAAAAAATGACAGCGTCTTTAGTGAAGCTCTGAAAAATTATCGATAACAAAATGTGCAATTTTCCGTTTTTTCATCATTTCGTATCGAATTATTGGATTTCAGGGAAAAATTCACAGTAATTCGTAATCAGATGAAAATTTAAGATCACCTGGACCGTAAAAATGTGGTGAAAGAAGGAAAAACGTGTTTCTTCAATATTTATGCCCACTTTTTCAAAAATCTCAATATCACACAATTTCAAAAAGCCATAACTCTGCCGCAAATTATGCTAGGGGTCTTTTCTAGGGGTGTTTTGAAAAGCCCTTGAGTAGACTTAGAGAATGGCGTACGTTTCATTTTGATACGACAAGTTTAAGTGCTCCTGAAAGTTGATTGAAATTTGAAGAATTTTATTCCAAGGGGTATGTATGGAAAAATTGGCAAAAATCGATGTTCCGACTTTGAAAATCTGTAAAAAATCGAAAAAACATCGAATCCCGATGAACCCAGCTTCATTTTAAAGCTCAAACGGTTGGGAAAAGAACGAGCTCTGAATCGAGTCCCTATCACAGCGGAAAAAAAAATGACAGC
Organism: Rhorus exstirpatorius; assembly: GCA_963564615.1. Lineage (NCBI taxonomy): Eukaryota > Metazoa > Arthropoda > Insecta > Hymenoptera > Ichneumonidae > Rhorus > Rhorus exstirpatorius. The sequence continues at coordinate 29,144,219 of OY751321.1, forward strand.
GTCTTTAGTGAAGCTCTGAAAAATTATCGATAAGAAAATGGGCAATTTTCCGTTTTTTCATCATTTCGCATCGAATTATTGGATTTCAGAGGAAAATTCACAGTAATTCGTAGTCAGAATGAAATTTACGATCACCTGGACCGTAAAAATGTGGTGAAAGACGGAAAAACGTGTTTCTTGACGATTTATGCCCACTTTTTCAAAAATCTCAATATCACGAAATTTCAAAAAGCCATAACTCTGCCGCAAATTATGCTAGGGGTGTTTTCCAGGGGTGTTTTCAAAAGCCCTTGAGTAGACTTAGAGAATGGCGTACGTTTCACCCTAAAACGACGAGTTTAAGTGCTCCGGAAAGTTGATTGAAATTTGAAGAATTTTATTCCAAGGGGTATGAATGGAAAAATTGGCAAAAATCGATGTTCCGACTTTGAAAATCTGTAAAAAATCGAAAAAACATCGAATCCCGATGAACCCAGCTTCATTTTAAAGCTCAAACGGTTGGGAAAAGAACGAGCACTAAATCGAGTCCCTATCACAGTGGAAAAAAAAATGACAGCGTCTTTAGTGAAGCTCTGAAAAATTATCGATAACAAAATGGGCAATTTTCCGTTTTTTCATCATTTCGCATCAAATTATTGGATTGCAGAGGAAAATTCACAGTAATTCGTAATCAGAATAAAATTTACGATCACCTGGACCGTAAAAATGTGGTGAAAGGAGGAAAAACGTGTTTCTCGAATATTTATGCCCACTTTTTCAAAAATCTCAATATCACGAAATTTCAAAAAGCCATAACTCTGCCGCAATCTATGCTAGGGGTGTTTTCCAGGGGTGTTTTGGAAAGCCCTTGAATAGACTTAGAGAATGGCGTACGTTTCATCCTGATACGACGAGTTTAAGTGCTCCGGAAAGTTGATTGAAATTTGAAGAATTTTATTCCAAGGGGTATGTATGGAAAAATTGACAAAAATCGATGTTCCGACTTTGAAAATCTGTAAAAAATCGAAAAAACATCGAATCCCGATGAACCCAGCTTCATTTTAAAGCTCAAACGGTTGGGAAAAGAACGAGCACTGAATCGAGTCCCTATCACAGCGGAAAAAAAAATGACAGCGTCTTTAGTGAAGCTCTGAAAAATTATCGATAAGAAAATGTGCAATTTTCCGTTTTTTCATCATTTCGCATCGAATTATTGGATTTCTGGGGAAAATTCACAGTCATTCGTAGTCAGAATGAAATTTACGATCACCTGGACCGTAAAAATGTGGTGAAAGGAGGAAAAACGTGTTTCTTGAATATTTATGCCCACTTTTTCAAAAATCTCAATATCACGAAATTTCAAAAAGCCATAACTCTGTCGCAAATTATGCTAGGGGTGTTTTCCAGGGGTGTTTTGAAAAGCTTTTGAGTAGACTTAGAGAATAGCGTTGGATTTTTTCTGATATCTGCATTTCTTATACGCGAAAAAGCACCTTAAAAATTGACGAATTTCCGTCCAAGGGGTATGTATGGAAAAATTGGCAAAAATCGATGTTCCGACTTTGAAAATCTGTAAAAAATCGAAAAAACATCGAATCCCGATGAACCCAGCTTCATTTTAAAGCTCAAACGGTTGGGAAAAGAACGAGCACTGAATCGAGTCCCTATCACAGCGGAAAAAAAAATGACAGCGTCTTTAGTGAAGCTCTGAAAAATTATCGATATGAAAATGTGCAATTTTCCGTTTTTTCATCATTTGGCATCGAATTATTGGATTTCTGGGGAAAATTCACAGTAATTCGTAATCAAAATAAAATTTACGATCACCTGGACCGTAAAAATGTGGTGAAAGAAGGAAAAACGTGTTTCTTCAATATTTATGCCCACTTTTTCAAAAATCTCAATATCACACAATTTCAAAAAGCCATAACTCTGCCGCAAATTATGCTAGGGGTCTTTTCTAGGGGTGTTTTGAAAAGCCCTTGAGTAGACTTAGAGAATGGCGTACGTTTCATCCTGATACGACAAGTTTAAGTGCTCCGGAAAGTTGATTGAAATTTGAAGAATTTTATTCCAAGGGGTATGTATGGAAAAATTGGCAAAAATCGATGTTCCGACTTTGAAAATCTGTAAAAAATCGAAAAAACATCGAACCCCGATGAACCCGGCTTCATTTTAAAGCTCAAACGGTTAGGAAAAGAACGAGCACTGAATCGAGTCCCTATCACAGCGGAAAAAAAAATGACAGCGTCTTTAGTGAAGCTCTGAAAAATTATCGATATGAAAATGTGCAATTTTCCGTTTTTTCATCATTTCGCATCGAATTATTGGATTTCTGGGGAAAATTCACAGTAATTCGTAATCAGAAGAAAATTTACGATCACCTGGACCGTAAAAATGTGGTGAAAGAAGGAAAAACGTGTTTCTTCAATATTTATGCCCACTTTTTCAAAAATCTCAATATCACAAAATTTCAAAAAGCCATAACTCTGCCGCAAATTATGCTAGGGGTCTTTTCTAGGGGTGTTTTGAAAAGCCCTTGAGTAGACTTAGAGAATAGCGTACGTTTCATCCTGATACGACAAGTTTAAGTGCTCCGGAAAGTTGATTGAAATTTGAAGAATTTTATTCCAAGGGGTATGTATGGAAAAATTGGCAAAAATCGATGTTCCGACTTTGAAAATCTGTAAAAAATCGAAAAAACATCGAATCCCGATGAACCCAGCTTCATTTTAAAGCTCAAACGGTTGGGAAAAGAACGAGCACTGAATCGAGTCCCTATCACAGCGGAAAAAAAAATGACAGCGTCTTTAGTGAAGCTCTGAAAAATTATCGATATGAAAATGTGCAATTTTCCGTTTTTTCATCATTTCGCATCGAATTATTGGATTTCTGGGGAAAATTCACAGTAATTCGTAATCAGAAGATAATTTACGATCACCTGGACCGTAAAAATGTGGTGAAAGAAGGAAAAACGTGTTTCTTTAATATTTATGCCCACTTTTTCAAAAATCTCAATATCACAAAATTTCAAAAAGCCATAACTCTGCCGCAAATTATGCTAGGGGTCTTTTCTAGGGGTGTTTTGAAAAGCCCTTGAGTAGACTTAGAGAATGGCGTACGTTTCATCCTGATACGACAAGTTTAAGTGCTCCTGAAAGTTGATTGAAATTTGAAGAATTTTATTCCAAGGGGTATGTATGGAAAAATTGGCAAAAATCGATGTTCCGACTTTGAAAATCTGTAAAAAATCGAAAAAACATCGAATCCCGATGAACCCAGCTTCATTTTAAAGCTCAAACGGTTGGGAAAAGAACGAGCACTGAATCGAGTCCCTATCACAGCGGAAAAAAAAATGACAGCGTCTTTAGTGAAGCTCTGAAAAATTATCGATATGAAAATGTGCAATTTTCCGTTTTTTCATCATTTCGCATCGAATTATTGGATTTCTGGGGAAAATTCACAGTAATTCGTAATCAGAAGATAATTTACGATCACCTGGACCGTAAAAATGTGGTGAAAGAAGGAAAAACGTGTTTCTTTAATATTTATGCCCACTTTTTCAAAAATCTCAATATCACAAAATTTCAAAAAGCCATAACTCTGCCGCAAATTATGCTAGGGGTCTTTTCTAGGGGTGTTTTGAAAAGCCCTTGAGTAGACTTAGAGAATGGCGTACGTTTCATCCTGATACGACAAGTTTAAGTGCTCCTGAAAGTTGATTGAAATTTGAAGAATTTTATTCCAAGGGGTATGTATGGAAAAATTGGCAAAAATCGATGTTCCGACTTTGAAAATCTGTAAAAAATCGAAAAAACATCGAATCCCGATGAACCCAGCTTCATTTTAAAGCTCAAACGGTTGGGAAAAGAACGAGCACTGAATCGAGTCCCTATCACAGCGGAAAAAAAAATGACAGCGTCTTTAGTGAAGCTCTGAAAAATTATCGATAACAAAATGTGCAATTTTCCGTTTTTTCATCATTTCGTATCGAATTATTGGATTTCAGGGAAAAATTCACAGTAATTCGTAATCAGATGAAAATTTAAGATCACCTGGACCGTAAAAATGTGGTGAAAGAAGGAAAAACGTGTTTCTTCAATATTTATGCCCACTTTTTCAAAAATCTCAATATCACACAATTTCAAAAAGCCATAACTCTGCCGCAAATTATGCTAGGGGTCTTTTCTAGGGGTGTTTTGAAAAGCCCTTGAGTAGACTTAGAGAATGGCGTACGTTTCATTTTGATACGACAAGTTTAAGTGCTCCTGAAAGTTGATTGAAATTTGAAGAATTTTATTCCAAGGGGTATGTATGGAAAAATTGGCAAAAATCGATGTTCCGACTTTGAAAATCTGTAAAAAATCGAAAAAACATCGAATCCCGATGAACCCAGCTTCATTTTAAAGCTCAAACGGTTGGGAAAAGAACGAGCACTGAATCGAGTCCCTATCACAGCGGAAAAAAAAATGACAGCGTCTTTAGTGAAGCTCTGAAAAATTATCGATAACAAAATGTGCAATTTTCCGTTTTTTCATCATTTCGTATCGAATTATTGGATTTCAGGGAAAAATTCACAGTAATTCGTAATCAGATGAAAATTTAAGATCACCTGGACCGTAAAAATGTGGTGAAAGAAGGAAAAACGTGTTTCTTCAATATTTATGCCCACTTTTTCAAAAATCTCAATATCACACAATTTCAAAAAGCCATAACTCTGCCGCAAATTATGCTAGGGGTCTTTTCTAGGGGTGTTTTGAAAAGCCCTTGAGTAGACTTAGAGAATGGCGTACGTTTCATCCTGATACGACAAGTTTAAGTGCTCCGGAAAGTTGATTGAAATTTGAAGAATTTCCGTCCAAGGGGTATGTATGGAAAAATTGGCAAAAATCGATGTTCCGACTTTGAAAATCTGTAAAAAATCGAAAAAACATCGAATCCCGATGAACCCAGCTTCATTTTAAAGCTCAAACGGTTGGGAAAAGAACGAGCACTGAATCGAGTCCCTATCACAGCGGAAAAAAAAATGACAGCGTCTTTAGTGAAGCTCTGAAAAATTATCGATATGAAAATGTGCAATTTTCCGTTTTTTCATCATTTGGCATCGAATTATTGGATTTCTGGGGAAAATTCACAGTAATTCGTAATCAAAATAAAATTTACGATCACCTGGACCGTAAAAATGTGGTGAAAGAAGGAAAAACGTGTTTCTTCAATATTTATGCCCACTTTTTCAAAAATCTCAATATCACACAATTTCAAAAAGCCATAACTCTGCCGCAAATTATGCTAGGGGTCTTTTCTAGGGGTGTTTTGAAAAGCCCTTGAGTAGACTTAGAGAATGGCGTACGTTTCATCCTGATACGACAAGTTTAAGTGCTCCGGAAAGTTGATTGAAATTTGAAGAATTTCCGTCCAAGGGGTATGTATGGAAAAATTGGCAAAAATCGATGTTCCGACTTTGAAAATCTGTAAAAAATCGAAAAAACATCGAATCCCGATGAACCCAGCTTCATTTTAAAGCTCAAACGGTTGGGAAAAGAACGAGCACTGAATCGAGTCCCTATCACAGCGGAAAAAAAAATGACAGCGTCTTTAGTGAAGCTCTGAAAAATTATCGATATGAAAATGTGCAATTTTCCGTTTTTTCATCATTTGGCATCGAATTATTGGATTTCTGGGGAAAATTCACAGTAATTCGTAATCAAAATAAAATTTACGATCACCTGGACCGTAAAAATGTGGTGAAAGAAGGAAAAACGTGTTTCTTCAATATTTATGCCCACTTTTTCAAAAATCTCAATATCACACAATTTCAAAAAGCCATAACTCTGCCGCAAATTATGCTAGGGGTCTTTTCTAGGGGTGTTTTGAAAAGCCCTTGAGTAGACTTAGAGAATGGCGTACGTTTCATCCTGATACGACAAGTTTAAGTGCTCCGGAAAGTTGATTGAAATTTGAAGAATTTTATTCCAAGGGGTATGTATGGAAAAATTGGCAAAAATCGATGTTCCGACTTTGAAAATCTGTAAAAAATCGAAAAAACATCGAACCCCGATGAACCCGGCTTCATTTTAAAGCTCAAACGGTTAGGAAAAGAACGAGCACTGAATCGAGTCCCTATCACAGCGGAAAAAAAAATGACAGCGTCTTTAGTGAAGCTCTGAAAAATTATCGATATGAAAATGTGCAATTTTCCGTTTTTTCATCATTTCGCATCGAATTATTGGATTTCTGGGGAAAATTCACAGTAATTCGTAATCAGAAGAAAATTTACGATCACCTGGACCGTAAAAATGTGGTGAAAGAAGGAAAAACGTGTTTCTTCAATATTTATGCCCACTTTTTCAAAAATCTCAATATCACAAAATTTCAAAAAGCCATAACTCTGCCGCAAATTATGCTAGGGGTCTTTTCTAGGGGTGTTTTGAAAAGCCCTTGAGTAGACTTAGAGAATAGCGTACGTTTCATCCTGATACGACAAGTTTAAGTGCTCCGGAAAGTTGATTGAAATTTGAAGAATTTTATTCCAAGGGGTATGTATGGAAAAATTGGCAAAAATCGATGTTCCGACTTTGAAAATCTGTAAAAAATCGAAAAAACATCGAATCCCGATGAACCCAGCTTCATTTTAAAGCTCAAACGGTTGGGAAAAGAACGAGCACTGAATCGAGTCCCTATCACAGCGGAAAAAAAAATGACAGCGTCTTTAGTAAAGCTCTGAAAAATTATCGATATGAAAATGTGCAATTTTCCGTTTTTTCATCATTTCGCATCGAATTATTGGATTTCTGGGGAAAATTCACAGTAATTCGTAATCAGAAGATAATTTACGATCACCTGGACCGTAAAAATGTGGTGAAAGAAGGAAAAACGTGTTTCTTTAATATTTATGCCCACTTTTTCAAAAATCTCAATATCACAAAATTTCAAAAAGCCATAACTCTGCCGCAAATTATGCTAGGGGTCTTTTCTAGGGGTGTTTTGAAAAGCCCTTGAGTAGACTTAGAGAATGGCGTACGTTTCATCCTGATACGACAAGTTTAAGTGCTCCTGAAAGTTGATTGAAATTTGAAGAATTTTATTCCAAGGGGTATGTATGGAAAAATTGGCAAAAATCGATGTTCCGACTTTGAAAATCTGTAAAAAATCGAAAAAACATCGAATCCCGATGAACCCAGCTTCATTTTAAAGCTCAAACGGTTGGGAAAAGAACGAGCACTGAATCGAGTCCCTATCACAGCGGAAAAAAAAATGACAGCGTCTTTAGTGAAGCTCTGAAAAATTATCGATATGAAAATGTGCAATTTTCCGTTTTTTCATCATTTCGCATCGAATTATTGGATTTCTGGGGAAAATTCACAGTAATTCGTAATCAGAAGATAATTTACGATCACCTGGACCGTAAAAATGTGGTGAAAGAAGGAAAAACGTGTTTCTTTAATATTTATGCCCACTTTTTCAAAAATCTCAATATCACAAAATTTCAAAAAGCCATAACTCTGCCGCAAATTATGCTAGGGGTCTTTTCTAGGGGTGTTTTGAAAAGCCCTTGAGTAGACTTAGAGAATGGCGTACGTTTCATCCTGATACGACAAGTTTAAGTGCTCCTGAAAGTTGATTGAAATTTGAAGAATTTTATTCCAAGGGGTATGTATGGAAAAATTGGCAAAAATCGATGTTCCGACTTTGAAAATCTGTAAAAAATCGAAAAAACATCGAATCCCGATGAACCCAGCTTCATTTTAAAGCTCAAACGGTTGGGAAAAGAACGAGCACTGAATCGAGTCCCTATCACAGCGGAAAAAAAAATGACAGCGTCTTTAGTGAAGCTCTGAAAAATTATCGATAACAAAATGTGCAATTTTCCGTTTTTTCATCATTTCGTATCGAATTATTGGATTTCAGGGAAAAATTCACAGTAATTCGTAATCAGATGAAAATTTAAGATCACCTGGACCGTAAAAATGTGGTGAAAGAAGGAAAAACGTGTTTCTTCAATATTTATGCCCACTTTTTCAAAAATCTCAATATCACACAATTTCAAAAAGCCATAACTCTGCCGCAAATTATGCTAGGGGTCTTTTCTAGGGGTGTTTTGAAAAGCCCTTGAGTAGACTTAGAGAATGGCGTACGTTTCATTTTGATACGACAAGTTTAAGTGCTCCTGAAAGTTGATTGAAATTTGAAGAATTTTATTCCAAGGGGTATGTATGGAAAAATTGGCAAAAATCGATGTTCCGACTTTGAAAATCTGTAAAAAATCGAAAAAACATCGAATCCCGATGAACCCAGCTTCATTTTAAAGCTCAAACGGTTGGGAAAAGAACGAGCACTGAATCGAGTCCCTATCACAGCGGAAAAAAAAATGACAGCGTCTTTAGTGAAGCTCTGAAAAATTATCGATAACAAAATGTGCAATTTTCCGTTTTTTCATCATTTCGTATCGAATTATTGGATTTCAGGGAAAAATTCACAGTAATTCGTAATCAGATGAAAATTTAAGATCACCTGGACCGTAAAAATGTGGTGAAAGAAGGAAAAACGTGTTTCTTCAATATTTATGCCCACTTTTTCAAAAATCTCAATATCACACAATTTCAAAAAGCCATAACTCTGCCGCAAATTATGCTAGGGGTCTTTTCTAGGGGTGTTTTGAAAAGCCCTTGAGTAGACTTAGAGAATGGCGTACGTTTCATCCTGATACGACAAGTTTAAGTGCTCCGGAAAGTTGATTGAAATTTGAAGAATTTCCGTCCAAGGGGTATGTATGGAAAAATTGGCAAAAATCGATGTTCCGACTTTGAAAATCTGTAAAAAATCGAAAAAACATCGAATCCCGATGAACCCAGCTTCATTTTAAAGCTCAAACGGTTGGGAAAAGAACGAGCACTAAATCGAGTCCCTATCACAGCGGAAAAAAAAATGACAGCGTCTTTAGTGAAGCTCTGAAAAATTATCGATATGAAAATGTGCAATTTTCCGTTTTTTCATCATTTCGCATCGAATTATTGGATTTCTGGGGAAAATTCACAGTAATTCGTAATCAGAAGATAATTTACGATCACCTGGACCGTAAAAATGTGGTGAAAGAAGGAAAAACGTGTTTCTTTAATATTTATGCCCACTTTTTCAAAAATCTCAATATCACAAAATTTCAAAAAGCCATAACTCTGCCGCAAATTATGCTAGGGGTCTTTTCTAGGGGTGTTTTGAAAAGCCCTTGAGTAGACTTAGAGAATGGCGTACGTTTCATCCTGATACGACAAGTTTAAGTGCTCCTGAAAGTTGATTGAAATTTGAAGAATTTTATTCCAAGGGGTATGTATGGAAAAATTGGCAAAAATCGATGTTCCGACTTTGAAAATCTGTAAAAAATCGAAAAAACATCGAATCCCGATGAACCCAGCTTCATTTTAAAGCTCAAACGGTTGGGAAAAGAACGAGCACTGAATCGAGTCCCTATCACAGCGGAAAAAAAAATGACAGCGTCTTTAGTGAAGCTCTGAAAAATTATCGATAACAAAATGTGCAATTTTCCGTTTTTTCATCATTTCGTATCGAATTATTGGATTTCAGGGAAAAATTCACAGTAATTCGTAATCAGATGAAAATTTAAGATCACCTGGACCGTAAAAATGTGGTGAAAGAAGGAAAAACGTGTTTCTTCAATATTTATGCCCACTTTTTCAAAAATCTCAATATCACACAATTTCAAAAAGCCATAACTCTGCCGCAAATTATGCTAGGGGTCTTTTCTAGGGGTGTTTTGAAAAGCCCTTGAGTAGACTTAGAGAATGGCGTACGTTTCATTTTGATACGACAAGTTTAAGTGCTCCTGAAAGTTGATTGAAATTTGAAGAATTTTATTCCAAGGGGTATGTATGGAAAAATTGGCAAAAATCGATGTTCCGACTTTGAAAATCTGTAAAAAATCGAAAAAACATCGAATCCCGATGAACCCAGCTTCATTTTAAAGCTCAAACGGTTGGGAAAAGAACGAGCACTGAATCGAGTCCCTATCACAGCGGAAAAAAAAATGACAGCGTCTTTAGTGAAGCTCTGAAAAATTATCGATAACAAAATGTGCAATTTTCCGTTTTTTCATCATTTCGTATCGAATTATTGGATTTCAGGGAAAAATTCACAGTAATTCGTAATCAGATGAAAATTTAAGATCACCTGGACCGTAAAAATGTGGTGAAAGAAGGAAAAACGTGTTTCTTCAATATTTATGCCCACTTTTTCAAAAATCTCAATATCACACAATTTCAAAAAGCCATAACTCTGCCGCAAATTATGCTAGGGGTCTTTTCTAGGGGTGTTTTGAAAAGCCCTTGAGTAGACTTAGAGAATGGCGTACGTTTCATCCTGATACGACAAGTTTAAGTGCTCCGGAAAGTTGATTGAAATTTGAAGAATTTCCGTCCAAGGGGTATGTATGGAAAAATTGGCAAAAATCGATGTTCCGACTTTGAAAATCTGTAAAAAATCGAAAAAACATCGAATCCCGATGAACCCAGCTTCATTTTAAAGCTCAAACGGTTGGGAAAAGAACGAGCACTGAATCGAGTCCCTATCACAGCGGAAAAAAAAATGACAGCGTCTTTAGTGAAGCTCTGAAAAATTATCGATATGAAAATGTGCAATTTTCCGTTTTTTCATCATTTGGCATCGAATTATTGGATTTCTGGGGAAAATTCACAGTAATTCGTAATCAAAATAAAATTTACGATCACCTGGACCGTAAAAATGTGGTGAAAGAAGGAAAAACGTGTTTCTTCAATATTTATGCCCACTTTTTCAAAAATCTCAATATCACACAATTTCAAAAAGCCATAACTCTGCCGCAAATTATGCTAGGGGTCTTTTCTAGGGGTGTTTTGAAAAGCCCTTGAGTAGACTTAGAGAATGGCGTACGTTTCATCCTGATACGACAAGTTTAAGTGCTCCGGAAAGTTGATTGAAATTTGAAGAATTTTATTCCAAGGGGTATGTATGGAAAAATTGGCAAAAATCGATGTTCCGACTTTGAAAATCTGTAAAAAATCGAAAAAACATCGAACCCCGATGAACCCGGCTTCATTTTAAAGCTCAAACGGTTAGGAAAAGAACGAGCACTGAATCGAGTCCCTATCACAGCGGAAAAAAAAATGACAGCGTCTTTAGTGAAGCTCTGAAAAATTATCGATATGAAAATGTGCAATTTTCCGTTTTTTCATCATTTCGCATCGAATTATTGGATTTCTGGGGAAAATTCACAGTAATTCGTAATCAGAAGAAAATTTACGATCACCTGGACCGTAAAAATGTGGTGAAAGAAGGAAAAACGTGTTTCTTCAATATTTATGCCCACTTTTTCAAAAATCTCAATATCACAAAATTTCAAAAAGCCATAACTCTGCCGCAAATTATGCTAGGGGTCTTTTCTAGGGGTGTTTTGAAAAGCCCTTGAGTAGACTTAGAGAATAGCGTACGTTTCATCCTGATACGACAAGTTTAAGTGCTCCGGAAAGTTGATTGAAATTTGAAGAATTTTATTCCAAGGGGTATGTATGGAAAAATTGGCAAAAATCGATGTTCCGACTTTGAAAATCTGTAAAAAATCGAAAAAACATCGAATCCCGATGAACCCAGCTTCATTTTAAAGCTCAAACGGTTGGGAAAAGAACGAGCACTGAATCGAGTCCCTATCACAGCGGAAAAAAAAATGACAGCGTCTTTAGTGAAGCTCTGAAAAATTATCGATATGAAAATGTGCAATTTTCCGTTTTTTCATCATTTCGCATCGAATTATTGGATTTCTGGGGAAAATTCACAGTAATTCGTAATCAGAAGATAATTTACGATCACCTGGACCGTAAAAATGTGGTGAAAGAAGGAAAAACGTGTTTCTTTAATATTTATGCCCACTTTTTCAAAAATCTCAATATCACAAAATTTCAAAAAGCCATAACTCTGCCGCAAATTATGCTAGGGGTCTTTTCTAGGGGTGTTTTGAAAAGCCCTTGAGTAGACTTAGAGAATGGCGTACGTTTCATCCTGATACGACAAGTTTAAGTGCTCCTGAAAGTTGATTGAAATTTGAAGAATTTTATTCCAAGGGGTATGTATGGAAAAATTGGCAAAAATCGATGTTCCGACTTTGAAAATCTGTAAAAAATCGAAAAAACATCGAATCCCGATGAACCCAGCTTCATTTTAAAGCTCAAACGGTTGGGAAAAGAACGAGCACTGAATCGAGTCCCTATCACAGCGGAAAAAAAAATGACAGCGTCTTTAGTGAAGCTCTGAAAAATTATCGATATGAAAATGTGCAATTTTCCGTTTTTTCATCATTTCGCATCGAATTATTGGATTTCTGGGGAAAATTCACAGTAATTCGTAATCAGAAGATAATTTACGATCACCTGGACCGTAAAAATGTGGTGAAAGAAGGAAAAACGTGTTTCTTTAATATTTATGCCCACTTTTTCAAAAATCTCAATATCACAAAATTTCAAAAAGCCATAACTCTGCCGCAAATTATGCTAGGGGTCTTTTCTAGGGGTGTTTTGAAAAGCCCTTGAGTAGACTTAGAGAATGGCGTACGTTTCATCCTGATACGACAAGTTTAAGTGCTCCTGAAAGTTGATTGAAATTTGAAGAATTTTATTCCAAGGGGTATGTATGGAAAAATTGGCAAAAATCGATGTTCCGACTTTGAAAATCTGTAAAAAATCGAAAAAACATCGAATCCCGATGAACCCAGCTTCATTTTAAAGCTCAAACGGTTGGGAAAAGAACGAGCACTGAATCGAGTCCCTATCACAGCGGAAAAAAAAATGACAGCGTCTTTAGTGAAGCTCTGAAAAATTATCGATAACAAAATGTGCAATTTTCCGTTTTTTCATCATTTCGTATCGAATTATTGGATTTCAGGGAAAAATTCACAGTAATTCGTAATCAGATGAAAATTTAAGATCACCTGGACCGTAAAAATGTGGTGAAAGAAGGAAAAACGTGTTTCTTCAATATTTATGCCCACTTTTTCAAAAATCTCAATATCACACAATTTCAAAAAGCCATAACTCTGCCGCAAATTATGCTAGGGGTCTTTTCTAGGGGTGTTTTGAAAAGCCCTTGAGTAGACTTAGAGAATGGCGTACGTTTCATTTTGATACGACAAGTTTAAGTGCTCCTGAAAGTTGATTGAAATTTGAAGAATTTTATTCCAAGGGGTATGTATGGAAAAATTGGCAAAAATCGATGTTCCGACTTTGAAAATCTGTAAAAAATCGAAAAAACATCGAATCCCGATGAACCCAGCTTCATTTTAAAGCTCAAACGGTTGGGAAAAGAACGAGCTCTGAATCGAGTCCCTATCACAGCGGAAAAAAAAATGACAGCGTCTTTAGTGAAGCTCTGAAAAATTATCGATAAGAAAATGGGCAATTTTCCGTTTTTTCATCATTTCGCATCGAATTATTGGATTTCAGAGGAAAATTCACAGTAATTCGTAGTCAGAATGAAATTTACGATCACCTGGACCGTAAAAATGTGGTGAAAGACGGAAAAACGTGTTTCTTGACGATTTATGCCCACTTTTTCAAAAATCTCAATATCACGAAATTTCAAAAAGCCATAACTCTGCCGCAAATTATGCTAGGGGTGTTTTCCAGGGGTGTTTTCAAAAGCCCTTGAGTAGACTTAGAGAATGGCGTACGTTTCACCCTAAAACGACGAGTTTAAGTGCTCCGGAAAGTTGATTGAAATTTGAAGAATTTTATTCCAAGGGGTATGAATGGAAAAATTGGCAAAAATCGATGTTCCGACTTTGAAAATCTGTAAAAAATCGAAAAAACATCGAATCCCGATGAACCCAGCTTCATTTTAAAGCTCAAACGGTTGGGAAAAGAACGAGCACTAAATCGAGTCCCTATCACAGTGGAAAAAAAAATGACAGCGTCTTTAGTGAAGCTCTGAAAAATTATCGATAACAAAATGGGCAATTTTCCGTTTTTTCATCATTTCGCATCAAATTATTGGATTGCAGAGGAAAATTCACAGTAATTCGTAATCAGAATAAAATTTACGATCACCTGGACCGTAAAAATGTGGTGAAAGGAGGAAAAACGTGTTTCTCGAATATTTATGCCCACTTTTTCAAAAATCTCAATATCACGAAATTTCAAAAAGCCATAACTCTGCCGCAATCTATGCTAGGGGTGTTTTCCAGGGGTGTTTTGGAAAGCCCTTGAATAGACTTAGAGAATGGCGTACGTTTCATCCTGATACGACGAGTTTAAGTGCTCCGGAAAGTTGATTGAAATTTGAAGAATTTTATTCCAAGGGGTATGTATGGAAAAATTGACAAAAATCGATGTTCCGACTTTGAAAATCTGTAAAAAATCGAAAAAACATCGAATCCCGATGAACCCAGCTTCATTTTAAAGCTCAAACGGTTGGGAAAAGAACGAGCACTGAATCGAGTCCCTATCACAGCGGAAAAAAAAATGACAGCGTCTTTAGTGAAGCTCTGAAAAATTATCGATAAGAAAATGTGCAATTTTCCGTTTTTTCATCATTTCGCATCGAATTATTGGATTTCTGGGGAAAATTCACAGTCATTCGTAGTCAGAATGAAATTTACGATCACCTGGACCGTAAAAATGTGGTGAAAGGAGGAAAAACGTGTTTCTTGAATATTTATGCCCACTTTTTCAAAAATCTCAATATCACGAAATTTCAAAAAGCCATAACTCTGTCGCAAATTATGCTAGGGGTGTTTTCCAGGGGTGTTTTGAAAAGCTTTTGAGTAGACTTAGAGAATAGCGTTGGATTTTTTCTGATATCTGCATTTCTTATACGCGAAAAAGCACCTTAAAAATTGACGAATTTCCGTCCAAGGGGTATGTATGGAAAAATTGGCAAAAATCGATGTTCCGACTTTGAAAATCTGTAAAAAATCGAAAAAACATCGAATCCCGATGAACCCAGCTTCATTTTAAAGCTCAAACGGTTGGGAAAAGAACGAGCACTGAATCGAGTCCCTATCACAGCGGAAAAAAAAATGACAGCGTCTTTAGTGAAGCTCTGAAAAATTATCGATATGAAAATGTGCAATTTTCCGTTTTTTCATCATTTGGCATCGAATTATTGGATTTCTGGGGAAAATTCACAGTAATTCGTAATCAAAATAAAATTTACGATCACCTGGACCGTAAAAATGTGGTGAAAGAAGGAAAAACGTGTTTCTTCAATATTTATGCCCACTTTTTCAAAAATCTCAATATCACACAATTTCAAAAAGCCATAACTCTGCCGCAAATTATGCTAGGGGTCTTTTCTAGGGGTGTTTTGAAAAGCCCTTGAGTAGACTTAGAGAATGGCGTACGTTTCATCCTGATACGACAAGTTTAAGTGCTCCGGAAAGTTGATTGAAATTTGAAGAATTTTATTCCAAGGGGTATGTATGGAAAAATTGGCAAAAATCGATGTTCCGACTTTGAAAATCTGTAAAAAATCGAAAAAACATCGAACCCCGATGAACCCGGCTTCATTTTAAAGCTCAAACGGTTAGGAAAAGAACGAGCACTGAATCGAGTCCCTATCACAGCGGAAAAAAAAATGACAGCGTCTTTAGTGAAGCTCTGAAAAATTATCGATATGAAAATGTGCAATTTTCCGTTTTTTCATCATTTCGCATCGAATTATTGGATTTCTGGGGAAAATTCACAGTAATTCGTAATCAGAAGAAAATTTACGATCACCTGGACCGTAAAAATGTGGTGAAAGAAGGAAAAACGTGTTTCTTCAATATTTATGCCCACTTTTTCAAAAATCTCAATATCACAAAATTTCAAAAAGCCATAACTCTGCCGCAAATTATGCTAGGGGTCTTTTCTAGGGGTGTTTTGAAAAGCCCTTGAGTAGACTTAGAGAATAGCGTACGTTTCATCCTGATACGACAAGTTTAAGTGCTCCGGAAAGTTGATTGAAATTTGAAGAATTTTATTCCAAGGGGTATGTATGGAAAAATTGGCAAAAATCGATGTTCCGACTTTGAAAATCTGTAAAAAATCGAAAAAACATCGAATCCCGATGAACCCAGCTTCATTTTAAAGCTCAAACGGTTGGGAAAAGAACGAGCACTGAATCGAGTCCCTATCACAGCGGAAAAAAAAATGACAGCGTCTTTAGTGAAGCTCTGAAAAATTATCGATATGAAAATGTGCAATTTTCCGTTTTTTCATCATTTCGCATCGAATTATTGGATTTCTGGGGAAAATTCACAGTAATTCGTAATCAGAAGATAATTTACGATCACCTGGACCGTAAAAATGTGGTGAAAGAAGGAAAAACGTGTTTCTTTAATATTTATGCCCACTTTTTCAAAAATCTCAATATCACAAAATTTCAAAAAGCCATAACTCTGCCGCAAATTATGCTAGGGGTCTTTTCTAGGGGTGTTTTGAAAAGCCCTTGAGTAGACTTAGAGAATGGCGTACGTTTCATCCTGATACGACAAGTTTAAGTGCTCCTGAAAGTTGATTGAAATTTGAAGAATTTTATTCCAAGGGGTATGTATGGAAAAATTGGCAAAAATCGATGTTCCGACTTTGAAAATCTGTAAAAAATCGAAAAAACATCGAATCCCGATGAACCCAGCTTCATTTTAAAGCTCAAACGGTTGGGAAAAGAACGAGCACTGAATCGAGTCCCTATCACAGCGGAAAAAAAAATGACAGCGTCTTTAGTGAAGCTCTGAAAAATTATCGATATGAAAATGTGCAATTTTCCGTTTTTTCATCATTTCGCATCGAATTATTGGATTTCTGGGGAAAATTCACAGTAATTCGTAATCAGAAGATAATTTACGATCACCTGGACCGTAAAAATGTGGTGAAAGAAGGAAAAACGTGTTTCTTTAATATTTATGCCCACTTTTTCAAAAATCTCAATATCACAAAATTTCAAAAAGCCATAACTCTGCCGCAAATTATGCTAGGGGTCTTTTCTAGGGGTGTTTTGAAAAGCCCTTGAGTAGACTTAGAGAATGGCGTACGTTTCATCCTGATACGACAAGTTTAAGTGCTCCTGAAAGTTGATTGAAATTTGAAGAATTTTATTCCAAGGGGTATGTATGGAAAAATTGGCAAAAATCGATGTTCCGACTTTGAAAATCTGTAAAAAATCGAAAAAACATCGAATCCCGATGAACCCAGCTTCATTTTAAAGCTCAAACGGTTGGGAAAAGAACGAGCACTGAATCGAGTCCCTATCACAGCGGAAAAAAAAATGACAGCGTCTTTAGTGAAGCTCTGAAAAATTATCGATAACAAAATGTGCAATTTTCCGTTTTTTCATCATTTCGTATCGAATTATTGGATTTCAGGGAAAAATTCACAGTAATTCGTAATCAGATGAAAATTTAAGATCACCTGGACCGTAAAAATGTGGTGAAAGAAGGAAAAACGTGTTTCTTCAATATTTATGCCCACTTTTTCAAAAATCTCAATATCACACAATTTCAAAAAGCCATAACTCTGCCGCAAATTATGCTAGGGGTCTTTTCTAGGGGTGTTTTGAAAAGCCCTTGAGTAGACTTAGAGAATGGCGTACGTTTCATTTTGATACGACAAGTTTAAGTGCTCCTGAAAGTTGATTGAAATTTGAAGAATTTTATTCCAAGGGGTATGTATGGAAAAATTGGCAAAAATCGATGTTCCGACTTTGAAAATCTGTAAAAAATCGAAAAAACATCGAATCCCGATGAACCCAGCTTCATTTTAAAGCTCAAACGGTTGGGAAAAGAACGAGCACTGAATCGAGTCCCTATCACAGCGGAAAAAAAAATGACAGCGTCTTTAGTGAAGCTCTGAAAAATTATCGATAACAAAATGTGCAATTTTCCGTTTTTTCATCATTTCGTATCGAATTATTGGATTTCAGGGAAAAATTCACAGTAATTCGTAATCAGATGAAAATTTAAGATCACCTGGACCGTAAAAATGTGGTGAAAGAAGGAAAAACGTGTTTCTTCAATATTTATGCCCACTTTTTCAAAAATCTCAATATCACACAATTTCAAAAAGCCATAACTCTGCCGCAAATTATGCTAGGGGTCTTTTCTAGGGGTGTTTTGAAAAGCCCTTGAGTAGACTTAGAGAATGGCGTACGTTTCATCCTGATACGACAAGTTTAAGTGCTCCGGAAAGTTGATTGAAATTTGAAGAATTTCCGTCCAAGGGGTATGTATGGAAAAATTGGCAAAAATCGATGTTCCGACTTTGAAAATCTGTAAAAAATCGAAAAAACATCGAATCCCGATGAACCCAGCTTCATTTTAAAGCTCAAACGGTTGGGAAAAGAACGAGCACTGAATCGAGTCCCTATCACAGCGGAAAAAAAAATGACAGCGTCTTTAGTGAAGCTCTGAAAAATTATCGATATGAAAATGTGCAATTTTCCGTTTTTTCATCATTTGGCATCGAATTATTGGATTTCTGGGGAAAATTCACAGTAATTCGTAATCAAAATAAAATTTACGATCACCTGGACCGTAAAAATGTGGTGAAAGAAGGAAAAACGTGTTTCTTCAATATTTATGCCCACTTTTTCAAAAATCTCAATATCACACAATTTCAAAAAGCCATAACTCTGCCGCAAATTATGCTAGGGGTCTTTTCTAGGGGTGTTTTGAAAAGCCCTTGAGTAGACTTAGAGAATGGCGTACGTTTCATCCTGATACGACAAGTTTAAGTGCTCCGGAAAGTTGATTGAAATTTGAAGAATTTTATTCCAAGGGGTATGTATGGAAAAATTGGCAAAAATCGATGTTCCGACTTTGAAAATCTGTAAAAAATCGAAAAAACATCGAACCCCGATGAACCCGGCTTCATTTTAAAGCTCAAACGGTTAGGAAAAGAACGAGCACTGAATCGAGTCCCTATCACAGCGGAAAAAAAAATGACAGCGTCTTTAGTGAAGCTCTGAAAAATTATCGATATGAAAATGTGCAATTTTCCGTTTTTTCATCATTTCGCATCGAATTATTGGATTTCTGGGGAAAATTCACAGTAATTCGTAATCAGAAGAAAATTTACGATCACCTGGACCGTAAAAATGTGGTGAAAGAAGGAAAAACGTGTTTCTTCAATATTTATGCCCACTTTTTCAAAAATCTCAATATCACAAAATTTCAAAAAGCCATAACTCTGCCGCAAATTATGCTAGGGGTCTTTTCTAGGGGTGTTTTGAAAAGCCCTTGAGTAGACTTAGAGAATAGCGTACGTTTCATCCTGATACGACAAGTTTAAGTGCTCCGGAAAGTTGATTGAAATTTGAAGAATTTTATTCCAAGGGGTATGTATGGAAAAATTGGCAAAAATCGATGTTCCGACTTTGAAAATCTGTAAAAAATCGAAAAAACATCGAATCCCGATGAACCCAGCTTCATTTTAAAGCTCAAACGGTTGGGAAAAGAACGAGCACTGAATCGAGTCCCTATCACAGCGGAAAAAAAAATGACAGCGTCTTTAGTGAAGCTCTGAAAAATTATCGATATGAAAATGTGCAATTTTCCGTTTTTTCATCATTTCGCATCGAATTATTGGATTTCTGGGGAAAATTCACAGTAATTCGTAATCAGAAGATAATTTACGATCACCTGGACCGTAAAAATGTGGTGAAAGAAGGAAAAACGTGTTTCTTTAATATTTATGCCCACTTTTTCAAAAATCTCAATATCACAAAATTTCAAAAAGCCATAACTCTGCCGCAAATTATGCTAGGGGTCTTTTCTAGGGGTGTTTTGAAAAGCCCTTGAGTAGACTTAGAGAATGGCGTACGTTTCATCCTGATACGACAAGTTTAAGTGCTCCTGAAAGTTGATTGAAATTTGAAGAATTTTATTCCAAGGGGTATGTATGGAAAAATTGGCAAAAATCGATGTTCCGACTTTGAAAATCTGTAAAAAATCGAAAAAACATCGAATCCCGATGAACCCAGCTTCATTTTAAAGCTCAAACGGTTGGGAAAAGAACGAGCACTGAATCGAGTCCCTATCACAGCGGAAAAAAAAATGACAGCGTCTTTAGTGAAGCTCTGAAAAATTATCGATATGAAAATGTGCAATTTTCCGTTTTTTCATCATTTCGCATCGAATTATTGGATTTCTGGGGAAAATTCACAGTAATTCGTAATCAGAAGATAATTTACGATCACCTGGACCGTAAAAATGTGGTGAAAGAAGGAAAAACGTGTTTCTTTAATATTTATGCCCACTTTTTCAAAAATCTCAATATCACAAAATTTCAAAAAGCCATAACTCTGCCGCAAATTATGCTAGGGGTCTTTTCTAGGGGTGTTTTGAAAAGCCCTTGAGTAGACTTAGAGAATGGCGTACGTTTCATCCTGATACGACAAGTTTAAGTGCTCCTGAAAGTTGATTGAAATTTGAAGAATTTTATTCCAAGGGGTATGTATGGAAAAATTGGCAAAAATCGATGTTCCGACTTTGAAAATCTGTAAAAAATCGAAAAAACATCGAATCCCGATGAACCCAGCTTCATTTTAAAGCTCAAACGGTTGGGAAAAGAACGAGCACTGAATCGAGTCCCTATCACAGCGGAAAAAAAAATGACAGCGTCTTTAGTGAAGCTCTGAAAAATTATCGATAACAAAATGTGCAATTTTCCGTTTTTTCATCATTTCGTATCGAATTATTGGATTTCAGGGAAAAATTCACAGTAATTCGTAATCAGATGAAAATTTAAGATCACCTGGACCGTAAAAATGTGGTGAAAGAAGGAAAAACGTGTTTCTTCAATATTTATGCCCACTTTTTCAAAAATCTCAATATCACACAATTTCAAAAAGCCATAACTCTGCCGCAAATTATGCTAGGGGTCTTTTCTAGGGGTGTTTTGAAAAGCCCTTGAGTAGACTTAGAGAATGGCGTACGTTTCATTTTGATACGACAAGTTTAAGTGCTCCTGAAAGTTGATTGAAATTTGAAGAATTTTATTCCAAGGGGTATGTATGGAAAAATTGGCAAAAATCGATGTTCCGACTTTGAAAATCTGTAAAAAATCGAAAAAACATCGAATCCCGATGAACCCAGCTTCATTTTAAAGCTCAAACGGTTGGGAAAAGAACGAGCACTGAATCGAGTCCCTATCACAGCGGAAAAAAAAATGACAGCGTCTTTAGTGAAGCTCTGAAAAATTATCGATAACAAAATGTGCAATTTTCCGTTTTTTCATCATTTCGTATCGAATTATTGGATTTCAGGGAAAAATTCACAGTAATTCGTAATCAGATGAAAATTTAAGATCACCTGGACCGTAAAAATGTGGTGAAAGAAGGAAAAACGTGTTTCTTCAATATTTATGCCCACTTTTTCAAAAATCTCAATATCACACAATTTCAAAAAGCCATAACTCTGCCGCAAATTATGCTAGGGGTCTTTTCTAGGGGTGTTTTGAAAAGCCCTTGAGTAGACTTAGAGAATGGCGTACGTTTCATCCTGATACGACAAGTTTAAGTGCTCCGGAAAGTTGATTGAAATTTGAAGAATTTTATTCCAAGGGGTATGTATGGAAAAATTGGCAAAAATCGATGTTCCGACTTTGAAAATCTGTAAAAAATCGAAAAAACATCGAATCCCGATGAACCCGGCTTCATTTTAAAGCTCAAACGGTTAGGAAAAGAACGAGCACTGAATCGAGTCCCTATCACAGCGGAAAAAAAATGACAGCGTCTTTAGTGAAGCTCTGAAAAATTATCGATATGAAAATGTGCAATTTTCCGTTTTTTCATCATTTCGCATCGAATTATTGGATTTCTGGGGAAAATTCACAGTAATTCGTAATCAGAAGAAAATTTACGATCACCTGGACCGTAAAAATGTGGTGAAAGAAGGAAAAACGTGTTTCTTCAATATTTATGCCCACTTTTTCAAAAATCTCAATATCACAAAATTTCAAAAAGCCATAACTCTGCCGCAAATTATGCTAGGGGTCTTTTCTAGGGGTGTTTTGAAAAGCCCTTGAGTAGACTTAGAGAATGGCGTACGTTTCATCCTGATACGACAAGTTTAAGTGCTCCGGAAAGTTGATTGAAATTTGAAGAATTTTATTCCAAGGGGTATGTATGGAAAAATTGGCAAAAATCGATGTTCCGACTTTGAAAATCTGTAAAAAATCGAAAAAACATCGAATCCCGATGAACCCAGCTTCATTTTAAAGCTCAAACGGTTGGGAAAAGAACGAGCACTGAATCGAGTCCCTATCACAGCGGAAAAAAAAATGACAGCGTCTTTAGTGAAGCTCTGAAAAATTATCGATATGAAAATGTGCAATTTTCCGTTTTTTCATCATTTCGCATCGAATTATTGGATTTCTGGGGAAAATTCACAGTAATTCGTAATCAGAAGATAATTTACGATCACCTGGACCGTAAAAATGTGGTGAAAGAAGGAAAAACGTGTTTCTTTAATATTTATGCCCACTTTTTCAAAAATCTCAATATCACAAAATTTCAAAAAGCCATAACTCTGCCGCAAATTATGCTAGGGGTCTTTTCTAGGGGTGTTTTGAAAAGTCCTTGAGTAGACTTAGAGAATGGCGTACGTTTCATCCTGATACGACAAGTTTAAGTGCTCCTGAAAGTTGATTGAAATTTGAAGAATTTTATTCCAAGGGGTATGTATGGAAAAATTGGCAAAAATCGATGTTCCGACTTTGAAAATCTGTAAAAAATCGAAAAAACATCGAATCCCGATGAACCCAGCTTCATTTTAAAGCTCAAACGGTTGGGAAAAGAACGAGCACTGAATCGAGTCCCTATCACAGCGGAAAAAAAAATGACAGCGTCTTTAGTGAAGCTCTGAAAAATTATCGATAACAAAATGTGCAATTTTCCGTTTTTTCATCATTTCGTATCGAATTATTGGATTTCAGGGAAAAATTCACAGTAATTCGTAATCAGATGAAAATTTAAGATCACCTGGACCGTAAAAATGTGGTGAAAGAAGGAAAAACGTGTTTCTTCAATATTTATGCCCACTTTTTCAAAAATCTCAATATCACAAAATTTCAAAAAGCCATAACTCTGCCGCAAATTATGCTAGGGGTCTTTTCTAGGGGTGTTTTGAAAAGCCCTTGAGTAGACTTAGAGAATGGCGTACGTTTCATCCTGATACGACAAGTTTAAGTGCTCCGGAAAGTTGATTGAAATTTGAAGAATTTTATTCCAAGGGGTATGTATGGAAAAATTGGCAAAAATCGATGTTCCGACTTTGAAAATCTGTAAAAAATCGAAAAAACATCGAATCCCGATGAACCCAGCTTCATTTTAAAGCTCAAACGGTTGGGAAAAGAACGAGCACTGAATCGAGTCCCTATCACAGCGGAAAAAAAAATGACAGCGTCTTTAGTGAAGCTCTGAAAAATTATCGATAACAAAATGTGCAATTTTCCGTTTTTTCATCATTTCGTATCGAATTATTGGATTTCAGGGAAAAATTCACAGTAATTCGTAATCAGATGAAAATTTAAGATCACCTGGACCGTAAAAATGTGGTGAAAGAAGGAAAAACGTGTTTCTTCAATATTTATGCCCACTTTTTCAAAAATCTCAATATCACACAATTTCAAAAAGCCATAACTCTGCCGCAAATTATGCTAGGGGTCTTTTCTAGGGGTGTTTTGAAAAGCCCTTGAGTAGACTTAGAGAATGGCGTACGTTTCATCCTGATACGACAAGTTTAAGTGCTCCGGAAAGTTGATTGAAATTTGAAGAATTTTATTCCAAGGGGTATGTATGGAAAAATTGGCAAAAATCGATGTTCCGACTTTGAAAATCTGTAAAAAATCGAAAAAACATCGAATCCCGATGAACCCGGCTTCATTTTAAAGCTCAAACGGTTAGGAAAAGAACGAGCACTGAATCGAGTCCCTATCACAGCGGAAAAAAAATGACAGCGTCTTTAGTGAAGCTCTGAAAAATTATCGATATGAAAATGTGCAATTTTCCGTTTTTTCATCATTTCGCATCGAATTATTGGATTTCTGGGGAAAATTCACAGTAATTCGTAATCAGAAGAAAATTTACGATCACCTGGACCGTAAAAATGTGGTGAAAGAAGGAAAAACGTGTTTCTTCAATATTTATGCCCACTTTTTCAAAAATCTCAATATCACAAAATTTCAAAAAGCCATAACTCTGCCGCAAATTATGCTAGGGGTCTTTTCTAGGGGTGTTTTGAAAAGCCCTTGAGTAGACTTAGAGAATGGCGTACGTTTCATCCTGATACGACAAGTTTAAGTGCTCCGGAAAGTTGATTGAAATTTGAAGAATTTTATTCCAAGGGGTATGTATGGAAAAATTGGCAAAAATCGATGTTCCGACTTTGAAAATCTGTAAAAAATCGAAAAAACATCGAATCCCGATGAACCCAGCTTCATTTTAAAGCTCAAACGGTTGGGAAAAGAACGAGCACTGAATCGAGTCCCTATCACAGCGGAAAAAAAAATGACAGCGTCTTTAGTGAAGCTCTGAAAAATTATCGATATGAAAATGTGCAATTTTCCGTTTTTTCATCATTTCGCATCGAATTATTGGATTTCTGGGGAAAATTCACAGTAATTCGTAATCAGAAGATAATTTACGATCACCTGGACCGTAAAAATGTGGTGAAAGAAGGAAAAACGTGTTTCTTTAATATTTATGCCCACTTTTTCAAAAATCTCAATATCACAAAATTTCAAAAAGCCATAACTCTGCCGCAAATTATGCTAGGGGTCTTTTCTAGGGGTGTTTTGAAAAGCCCTTGAGTAGACTTAGAGAATGGCGTACGTTTCATCCTGATACGACAAGTTTAAGTGCTCCTGAAAGTTGATTGAAATTTGAAGAATTTTATTCCAAGGGGTATGTATGGAAAAATTGGCAAAAATCGATGTTCCGACTTTGAAAATCTGTAAAAAATCGAAAAAACATCGAATCCCGATGAACCCAGCTTCATTTTAAAGCTCAAACGGTTGGGAAAAGAACGAGCACTGAATCGAGTCCCTATCACAGCGGAAAAAAAAATGACAGCGTCTTTAGTGAAGCTCTGAAAAATTATCGATAACAAAATGTGCAATTTTCCGTTTTTTCATCATTTCGTATCGAATTATTGGATTTCAGGGAAAAATTCACAGTAATTCGTAATCAGATGAAAATTTAAGATCACCTGGACCGTAAAAATGTGGTGAAAGAAGGAAAAACGTGTTTCTTCAATATTTATGCCCACTTTTTCAAAAATCTCAATATCACACAATTTCAAAAAGCCATAACTCTGCCGCAAATTATGCTAGGGGTCTTTTCTAGGGGTGTTTTGAAAAGCCCTTGAGTAGACTTAGAGAATGGCGTACGTTTCATCCTGATACGACAAGTTTAAGTGCTCCGGAAAGTTGATTGAAATTTGAAGAATTTTATTCCAAGGGGTATGTATGGAAAAATTGGCAAAAATCGATGTTCCGACTTTGAAAATCTGTAAAAAATCGAAAAAACATCGAATCCCGATGAACCCGGCTTTATTTTAAAGCTCAAACGGTTGGGAAAAGAACGAGCACTGAATCGAGTCCCTATCACAGCGGAAAAAAAAATGACAGCGTCTTTAGTAAAGCTCTGAAAAATTATTGATATGAAAATGTGCAATTTTCCGTTTTTTCATCATTTCGCATCGAATTATTGGATTTCTGGGGAAAATTCACAGTAATTCGTAATCAGAAGAAAATTTACGATCACCTGGACCGTAAAAATGTGGTGAAAGAAGGAAAAACGTGTTTCTTCAATATTTATGCCCACTTTTTCAAAAATCTCAATATCACAAAATTTCAAAAAGCCATAACTCTGCCGCAAATTATGCTAGGGGTCTTTTCTAGGGGTGTTTTGAAAAGCCCTTGAGTAGACTTAGAGAATGGCGTACGTTTCATCCTGATACGACAAGTTTAAGTGCTCCGGAAAGTTGATTGAAATTTGAAGAATTTTATTCCAAGGGGTATGTATGGAAAAATTGGCAAAAATCGATGTTCCGACTTTGAAAATCTGTAAAAAATCGAAAAAACATCGAATCCCGATGAACCCAGCTTCATTTTAAAGCTCAAACGGTTGGGAAAAGAACGAGCACTGAATCGAGTCCCTATCACAGCGGAAAAAAAAATGACAGCGTCTTTAGTGAAGCTCTGAAAAATTATCGATAACAAAATGTGCAATTTTCCGTTTTTTCATCATTTCGTATCGAATTATTGGATTTCAGGGAAAAATTCACAGTAATTCGTAATCAGATGAAAATTTACGATCACCTGGACCGTAAAAATGTGGTGAAAGAAGGAAAAACGTGTTTCTTCAATATTTATGCCCACTTTTTCAAAAATCTCAATATCACACAATTTCAAAAAGCCATAACTCTGCCGCAAATTATGCTAGGGGTCTTTTCTAGGGGTGTTTTGAAAAGCCCTTGAGTAGACTTAGAGAATGGCGTACGTTTTATCCTGATACGACAAGTTTAAGTGCTCCGGAAAGTTGATTGAAATTTGAAGAATTTTATTCCAAGGGGTATGTATGGAAAAATTGGCAAAAATCGATGTTCCGACTTTGAAAATCTGTAAAAAATCGAAAAAACATCGAATCCCGATGAACCCGGCTTCATTTTAAAGCTCAAACGGTTAGGAAAAGAACGAGCACTGAATCGAGTCCCTATCACAGCGGAAAAAAAAATGACAGCGTCTTTAGTGAAGCTCTGAAAAATTATCGATATGAAAATGTGCAATTTTCCGTTTTTTCATCATTTCGCATCGAATTATTGGATTTCTGGGGAAAATTCACAGTAATTCGTAATCAGAAGAAAATTTACGATCACCTGGACCGTAAAAATGTGGTGAAAGAAGGAAAAACGTGTTTCTTCAATATTTATGCCCACTTTTTCAAAAATCTCAATATCACAAAATTTCAAAAAGCCATAACTCTGCCGCAAATTATGCTAGGGGTCTTTTCTAGGGGTGTTTTGAAAAGCCCTTGAGTAGACTTAGAGAATGGCGTACGTTTCATCCTGATACGACAAGTTTAAGTGCTCCGGAAAGTTGATTGAAATTTGAAGAATTTTATTCCAAGGGGTATGTATGGAAAAATTGGCAAAAATCGATGTTCCGACTTTGAAAATCTGTAAAAAATCGAAAAAACATCGAATCCCGATGAACCCAGCTTCATTTTAAAGCTCAAACGGTTGGGAAAAGAACGAGCACTGAATCGAGTCCCTATCAAAGC
>OY751322.1:0-172500 GCA_963564615.1 Rhorus exstirpatorius
AAACCCAAACCCAAACCCAAACCCAAACCCAAACCCAAACCCAAACCCAAACCCAAACCCAAACCCAAACCCAAACCCAAACCCAAACCCAAACCCAAACCCAAACCCAAACCCAAACCCAAACCCAAACCCAAACCCAAACCCAAACCCAAACCCAAACCCAAACCCAAACCCAAACCCAAACCCAAACCCAAACCCAAACCCAAACCCAAACCCAAACCCAAACCCAAACCCAAACCCAAACCCAAACCCAAACCCAAACCCAAACCCAAACCCAAACCCAAACCCAAACCCAAACCCAAACCCAAACCCAAACCCAAACCCAAACCCAAACCCAAACCCAAACCCAAACCCAAACCCAAACCCAAACCCAAACCCAAACCCAAACCCAAACCCAAACCCAAACCCAAACCCAAACCCAAAACCCAAACCCAAACCCAAAACCCAAAACCCAAACCCAAACCCAAACCCAAAACCCAAAACCCAAACCCAAACCCAAACCCAAACCCAAACCCAAACCCAAACCCAAAACCCAAACCCAAACCCAAACCCAAACCCAAACCCAAAACCCAAACCCAAACCCAAACCCAAACCCAAACCCAAACCCAAACCCAAACCCAAACCCAAACCCAAAACCCAAACCCAAACCCAAACCCAAAACCCAAACCCAAACCCAAACCCAAACCCAAACCCAAACCCAAAACCCAAAACCCAAAACCCAAAACCCAAAACCCAAACCCAAACCCAAACCCAAACCCAAACCCAAACCCAAACCCCAAACCCAAACCCAAACCCAAACCCAAACCCAAAACCCAAACCCAAACCCAAACCCAAACCCAAACCCCAAACCCCAAACCCCAAACCCAAACCCAAACCCAAAACCCAAACCCAAACCCAAAACCCAAAACCCAAAACCCAAAACCCAAACCCAAACCCAAACCCAAACCCAAACCCAAACCCAAACCCAAAACCCAAACCCAAACAAAACCCAAAACCCAAAACCCAAACCCCAAACCCAAACCCAAACCCAAACCCAAAACCCAAACCCAAACCCAAACCCAAACCCAAAACCCTACGCGCGACCGTTCCGTTCGCTTGCCCAACCGGAAGTCCGGCCGTGACCATATAAATAAATAAATAAACAATGAACTTTACTCCTTCGACAGATTCCGGAAAAAAAAAAAATCGATCTGGTCATAAATCCATTCAGCACGAGGATAAAAAAAAAATTGAAGAAGAAATATACAATACAAAAAGAATAAAGAAAGAAAAGGATGAAAAGGATGACGAAGGCGCTACGTAAGCAAAACTACTTTATTACTTTTTTCTTTTTCATTTCTATTAGATAAATAAATACACGTAGAACCTTGGGTCTCCGTCTCGCATCAAGACTGAAGACGAAGACCGATGGCTATACGTTGAATCTTGGGGCGAGAATCTCTACCGCCAGAACCCAAACTTTTGGCGACTTTTCATTTTTTAAAACTCGATGCGAGGATTCCAATCCTCGCCTCAAGTTTCAGCCGAGAGCTTTCGGTCTTCGTCTCGCATCGAGACTCAAGACGGAGACCAATGACTATACGTAAAATCTTGAGACAAGGATCTCTACCCAGTGGCGTAGCTATCATAGGGCAAAGTAGTGCAGTGCACCAGGACCCTAAAGCTCAGGGAGCCCCTAAGGGCTACTCGAGCTGGGGGGGGGGGGGGGGGGGAGCAGCGAGCTCACAAAGCTAGGAAATCCTGACCCTGCGCGCAAGCATTTTTTAAAAAATATGTTTAATGAAAATTTATAATAGCAGAACTCCTAAGTTAAGAATTTCAACGCTGCTGAATTTTCTCGATTAAGGAGGTTCTTAACCCAGAGAAAAACGGTAAGAATGATTCTAAAATTTAAGGGGAGGTTTGTGCTGGTACTAGGATCACACCGTAATTATTTAAGATTTTTTGACCGCGTAGTTAAGGAGAAAAAAAACATTAAATATGCCGCTTTTACATGGGCTCTTATGGGAGAAGTATTCGAAGTTATGATTGGAGATTATTTTAGGAGTGAAAAAACGGTAACGTTTCCCCGAAGAACCGCTTAAACGACAGATTAGACCTTCATAGATATAATTAGCCCATAAATAAAGTTTTTCACCGTTCCGATTTTGAAATATACTTGTAAACAGAATTGAACGTGAGTAATGGCTTGGTGAAACAAATTCCGAACGCAACCTGACCCGCACGTTGCCCGCGCCGCACCGTCACGTTCCCCTTGCCGCACCGAATTGATGTTAAAAACCTCCTTAACACGCTACTCACTATGCTATCAACTATTTATGTAGATTTTTAATTCGGATCATGTATTTGACACGCCAGAGAATACTTGATGATTTATATTTTGCAAGCTATAAAAAAATGATGGTGGTCCCGTCTTCCGTCCTTTATTTTGTATAACCATAACGATTTTCAAAAAGCAAAGTAACGAAATAAATGAGAACATACGCAAGCAATAAAAAAAACGACAATCAATGGTTGAGGGAAATGTGGACTCGGGGTATTTGATCCATACGATATTTGCAAAAAATTTATTATAATTTACTCTCCAATCTGTAATAAAAAAAATTCGCATATTTCTGAAAAGAAAAAAAAAATTATTTTCACTAAATTTTTTAATTTAAAAAATTAATAGAAAAATATTTATTTACATCATAATAAAAAAAAACGATTTATAATTTTATTCAAAAATTAATCTTAATAAATTTAGCGTAACGATTCATATTTTTTTAATCATGAATGAACGTGAATCATATTTTTTTAATCATTCTGACGTCGGGTTCGTTTTCAGCGACCCCGAAAACGCCCGAGTAACAAATTTCAAACGAAAATGATAAATTTTCATATTTTCAATCCACCATATTCGATTCGCCATCGTGATTTTTGAAATCCTGACGTCGGATTCGATTTCAGCGACTCCGAAAAGAACCCAGTAACAAATTTCGACCGAATAGGATCAATTTTTATATTTTCAGTCCGCCATATTCGATTGGCCATCTTGATTTTTGAAATTCTGACGACGGTTTTTTTTAAGCAAAAGAAACGAACTTCTAGGACCGCTACTTGTAGGACCGAACATGTAGGACCGCTACTTGTAGGATCAAACCTTCTCATACGAAATCTCGGGAACGAACTTGTAGGACCGCTGCTTGTAGGATCAAACCTTGTCATACAAATCTAGAGGAACGAACTTGTAGGATCGCTCCTTGCGAGATCGAACTTGTAGGATCGCCACTTGTAGGATCGGACCTTTTCAAACTAATCTCGAGAAACGAACTTGTAAGACGGCCGCTTGGAGAAACGAAATTGTAGAATCACCACTTGTAGCATCGAACCTTTTCGAACAAATCTCTAGAAATGAACTTGTAGGATCGCCACTTGTAGGAACGAACTTGTAGGACTGATTACTTGTAGGACTGGTACTGGTAGGATCAGTCCTCCCCCGATATACTCCCGTATATAAATGAAATGTATGAACATTTTTTTTTTCATTTTTTTTTTTTTATTACAAATAAATATAAACACTGCGGTTACCACCGCCGCCGCCCCGAGAACCGCCCCTACCGCCACCCCGAGGACCGCCCCTGCCACCACCGCGACCGTTGTTGCGGCGGTTGGACCATTTGTATCTGGAAAAGATATAATGAAAATGATTCCACATTATCAGTAACCTCGGATTCCATGTGAAATTAATTATAAGCTTTGCGCCACAATGTGTGAAGTATGAGTTTATATATATTTAATTGCGTACTCACTTTTCATCGCGTTCCTTTTTTTTTTTTTTCCCCACCCGATGTATCCGTATTATTAACCTATCCCATGAGAAAAAATTATATTGCGAGTAAAAGCATGGAATATTTGTAATACTTGAGTTAAGGCAAAACTAGACTAAAAAAATTTAAGATTATCCCCTTGAGCTGCATTGACGTGTGTGCGTCTTACGAAATCCACAATTTTTATTTTCCGTACTTTGAACGCAGATTAGTAGTCAGTTACCGGAAAAACCTCAAAGTACGGAGTCTCATTCGATTCGGAAGAATTTTTGCATTTTGACTGACCATATTGAATCCACCATTTAGAATTCTCGCATTTTGAGGGTAGATTCCTAATCAGCCGCTGCGAAAATCCCTAAATTCCGAATCTCATTCGATTCGAACAAATTTTTGCATTTGATACACCATATTGGATCCATCCATTCAAATACTTTTTTTCTCCGTGTTTGGCGCACACGTGAAATTGTACTTGCCGCTCAAGGGGTTAGAGAAAAAATTACGTTCTAAAAATCAAAACTTGATTATTATCCAATTTACCTCGGGCTCATTGGAGGCTTCGGAACCTCTGTCCGACTGACTCCGATCACTCCTCTGCTGTTCGATATGCTGCGCGTATGTCTCGATCAGCTCGAGAAGACGGACCCGCTCTGCTGCGACTTCTTGTCGCTCCTCCTCCAAGTTCCGTCTCAGCGTGTTAAGCTCCTCATCGACGGGGCTTGGCATTTTCTGTTTCATAAATTTGTAACAATATTATCAATATATTGGATTAAATGAAACGCACAATAAATAAGATTTCAGAATGAGTTATTATATACACGACAAATTATATAATCGACGAAATAAAATTTCCTACGTGGCCATTTATTACCATTTTTACGATAAACTTGATAAATAAACGAAATAGTTCAACATTACAAAAAGTTCACCCCTAAAGTAAGTATAAGTCCGAAAATATTGATCCTAGGATAACAATAGGAATAAACAAAGTTGAAGAAAATAATGTGTCCTACGTGATTAGTTATCAAAATTTTTACAATAAACTTGGTGATAATCGAGAAAATTAATTAACGAAAAATGATTTTTATCCCTATTAGCAATCTAACTATAAACATTGATCGTAAGATAAAAATTATAATGACCAAACTTGTGGAGAATTACATTTCCCACAACTTTAGATATCATCATTTTTACTCTACAATTGAAAATAAGTTAATTATTCGGGAACAAAAAATTCCTCTCGAAATCAAGGTGTCGGCAAACGTACTGAGAGAATTTCCTGAAAAATCGAAATTTACAGTACCCTTAGTATCAAAAAGGAAAATCGATCCCCGTAATTAATTCCAGGTGAATCGAATTTTATAGACCTATCTCGACTGGATTAAACGTATACGTTTCGGGCCATTCCATGAAACAAGAGAGTCAACTCGTAGCTACCAAAAATTCGTAATATCTTCTTCTAATATCCGTTGACATTATGTTTTTTTATGAAAATCTGAATTCTCAATTTTTTTAAAAACAACATGAGCGTTTGGTTGTGGGAAATTCTACTATATTAGTGTATCAAAAACCTAAAAAAGTAGTTAAGGTGCACTCAAACTTGGTAGGTGCATTGGAGGGTGCTTTATTAACACTGACGTATTCAAATTTCAAGCGATTGTCCACTATATGCAAAATCGCTCGAACTACCTTCAGCATATTAAAGGGGATAAAACCTTTCTAAAGATACGTACATTCTCGTATTAATGTTAAAAATTACTACACTGGAACTCTTTGACTGCCCACTTTAGGACGTATAAGAGAGGGAAATCAGGCAGTTAGGCGTTCTCCTACACGTCTGTCAATGATGCGAGAAAGAGCTAGAGGGTACAGTTAACCGCCCGACAGTTCAGCGATTTCCAGTATATCTCTAATACTGCAACTAGAAATTTGAATCTTAATTAATTTGCTTTGCATGTTCTTTGATATGTGAACTCAACTTACAATATGCTCTGTATATTTGAATAGTATTCTATTATTAAGACTTATGAATAATGTATCGAATGTTTACTGATTTATTGAAGGCTGAAAATATAATTATTCGGAATTATAATCGTTTTCTACTTTCATTTATTTTCAGCAGAATGCAAACAATTGCGGCTAAAAAGCTGAAAAACGAAAGACAACTAAAGATATTAGGGGATGGAGCATAGTGGGAGAAAAACAATAACATCAAAACACGTTCAAACTGCATCGTTCAATGAACAGCTCCATCAAAACATAAATAAGACATTGAAAAATCTAAAAGTTGAAATTAAAATATTGAACGGTTGCACGGCACGAATGAAGCAGAAAAAAATTGAAACGAAGAATATCAATATACCTGAGACATCGGACAAAAGATGCAACGATGAAATTAAACAAACTGCACGAAATGATTTGAAAAAGACAGTTTGTACTCTTCATACGAGTAACGATTCTACCAATTCGTAAGTACATCGCTACCAATTATTGCTTATAAAGACTAATTAATTGCAAATATTTGTAGATATAATTTATTAAAGATTTAAACTATACTTTAGATCATCTCTGGACACCTTCAATACTGCGGAGGTTACAAATATAAAGCTGATCAAATTACAATTAAAAAGAAACTTCATTACATCTATCCCGCCATAAAAAAAAGCAGCTGCAGTTGTAGCAAGCATTTGTGGAAGAAATGCTAGTAACGACTGCATCGATGAACGCAAGACTTTTTCGACTTTTTCGGAGGTTCAACTCATAGAGAACAACATGGCTGTAGATAAGAGCGGTAATATATGTTCTAATACAGCTGTTGCACAAAAAATGAGAAACCAGCCGCTTCCAAATCAAATTCACGAAGAGTTCGATGAGGCGGTACAAATGAGCTTCCGGTAAGACATTCAGGAAAAGTTTGAGTGATTTTAAGTGTATATTTTCAAACTATCGCGTCGAGTAGACTAACTATTATTATTCCAATTCATTTTCGTGTATTATTATGCATATACCAATTCTTCATAATTATATCATCAACATGTTTCATTAACTATTATACGTACATACATACAAAAATGAAACAACTGAATGAGACAATAATCAAGTAAATCAAAATAATCAAGTAAAATAGAGACAATAATCAAGTAAATAAAAATTTACGAGCCGTTAAAAGGTATTCCACTAACCATAGTCGCGGAATTGAAAGAATTGGACTGTTTTACAAACGGTAGATCATGTCGAAAAGTTGTTTGTATTCTGTCTATACCACATTATGATATTACTTTTACCGATTAGAAAGTCTTAAATTGGTTTTTCAGGATATGATAATTTATAAAAAATGTTTCATTATAATCATTTGCTTCGCTTGGGAGGCAGCAAATAGAGAGAATTTCTCAGCTGCGAAATAATAGAAATTATGACTGACGAGTGACGAGGTCGTCGGCAAGTTCACTTGGAACGAAGCTGCAGAGACTGAAAGTTTTGGGGATACAAAAGTCTCGAATATTCTATTTCGTAAGTATTATTTTTAATCACTTTATCATTAATGCGAATACTGTATATAGTTGGTACCGATAATTTTGAGAATTTACTTATGACATTGAAATTAAAATCTTATGGGAAATGACTTTTTATATACACATATATATACAAAAACGAATATTCATACAGTATTTGTAAAAATTATGAACATATTTTTCAGAAGCAGCAAAAAGTATCCGCTATTCCCAGGTTCAGAGAACAAAAACATATATAAAACTGAAATGCTATAAGTTTTGCGAGCTACGGAACAGCGGTTTCGCAACTTTCAAAAGAAATCGTTATTACCGAATAATAATGATGTATTGAATGATACAGAGATAGAAAGCTCCAATTGAAAGATCCGGATAATATTTAGAAACAAATATATAAGTTACAAGGAATACTGTGTAACTACGATACCGACAATGAGACGAAGAATTTAGATCTGATTAATGAATATGAGATTTAGTTTGATAATATATATTACGAAATCGTAATTATTAATACTCTATCATTCATTGCACTAGCAGTATATATGCATATTGCCCGCACGCATGCCACAATCACGTTGTACGAGCAAAATGTCTATCAACTCTAGCGTATCGAGCGACCGCATGAAACCACCTTGGAAACCACCTAAAAACGACGGTGTTTTTGTGCCAAATTTATACCGACCAAACCACCGCGGAGACCACTGTCCCGAGGGTCCCAATTTTTCGAGTGGAGCTTACGGCAAAGTGGATTTCAAAATAACGACTGGCAAAACCACCGTAAAACGAGCACTGACACTCGAGCAGTCGTTCAATGGTCGTTTTAACGTTGTCATTTGTACAAACCACCATGCCGTAAGCTCCGTTAAAAAAAGTGGGACCGTCGGGACCGTGGTTTTCACAGTGGTTTGGTCCGTATAAATTTGGCACAAAAACACCGTCGCTTTTATGGTGTTTTGTATGGTCGCACAGACTGCTAGGGAAAGGCATGCTTATGGTAGTTTTCCAATTAAGGAGGTTCTTAACCCAGAGAAAAACGGTAACAATAATTGTACAATTTGGAGGGAGATTTGTGCTGGTACTAGGAATACACCGTAATTATTTAAGATTTTTGGACCGCGTCATTCAGAAAAAAAAAACATTAAATATGCCGCGTATACATGGGCTCTTACGGGAGAAGTATTCGAAGTTATGATTGGAAATTATTTTAAGAGTGAAAAAACGGTAACATTTCCCCAAAGAACCGCTCAAACGACAGATTAGAACTTCATAGATATAATTTTCTCATAAAGAAAATTTTTCACTGTTCCGATTGTGAAATATGCTTGTAAAGAGAATTGAGCGTGAGTAATGGCTTGGTGAAACGAATGCCAAACACAACCTGCCCCGCACGTCGCCCGCGCCACGCCGTCACTTTGCCCTTGCCGCACCAAATTGATGTTAAGAACCTCCTTAAAGCACAGAAGTGCACGGTGCGCAGCGCGGTATGTTACAATTATCGCAATGCGTCGCACTATCGAACACTCGAAAAAATTGTGCTCGTATCGTTGCCGCGCTTCATAGTAAAGATTGTTCCAATTAAATCTCGGTAATCTCGAACAATACGACACAGTGCATCTCTGTGATCTGTTAATTGGAAAACCACCTATACATCTCCTTGGATGCATGCACACGTCGTGCGAATTGATTGTCTGGGGCATTCAAAATTCATTCCCAAGACAAACATAAATTGTTTGTGAATATTCGAATGTTTTTAGCGGAAACATGCAAAATATGTACAAATATAATATCTAATGCCGAGTGGGCTGCTTTTTGTGTTGACTAACTCTATTCTCATAAGATAACTGTATAGGTGAAAAAAACTGAACATTATCTAAAAAACAATATATATGGGGTAAATTTTGTACACACGCAGAGACACGATAAGTAAAAGAGAAAGAAAGAAGAAAAAAAATGTTACTCACGTACAGAGTGATAATGGTCTCTTTGCTCGAAATTCTAAATTTATATTTCCGTGGCGTGTTTGCGTGTTATGTTAGCGTATAAGGCGTATACATATGGCATATGGGAAAGTATAAAAAAAATCATGGAAGGGATGAAAATTTGCAGTTACAGTTTCAACCACGAAAACACAAGAGTTGCAAAAATCCAATATTATGGAACAAATGGAAGGGAAATTTGAATTTCTATGGCTCATTTATTAGAAATAAAACAAAATTATATTTATTGTTTTATAATTATAAAACATCACCGCTTGATATATCTTTATTAATGTATGTAATTTTCATTATTAAAATTTTAATTAATAATAAATATTAATTTTATTATGTAAATAAAAAAAACGTATGTAATGAGAAATAATATTAAATTGAAAAAAACCCGGATGAGCTTCGAAATTTTTCCGTCAAATGGGGGCACCTTTTTGACCGTAGTCATTTTTTGTCACTTCGTAAATTGACAAATTGCTAAATAACCGTCAATTAACGAGAAATTGAGCGGTGCCAAATTTTCGAGCGTGTTCGGAAATTAGCTAACATCAGTACCATCAGTACTAGAAAATGTACAGTGTACGTGACTTGCACTATAAATTTTCTAGTACTGTCAGCCAATTTCGGAACGCACGCTATTCGTCGCATCTCTAATCGAAGAGGGATCGATAATCGAATCGATCGTCGATCGATCTATACACGGAGAAAAAAGTGTCGTTGTGACAGCCAGATTTCTAGTTCTTGTAGGTATAATCGAGACTTTGGTCACAACAGTACAGTTGTTCAGCTACAGGAACAGAACAGTACGGCCATACGTTATTTACTTGCACGAACGATGCGGTATAGCTGTGGGAGCTGAATGACGGATTCCTATAACAACTATCTCACGTTCAGTACGTCAATTTTAGAGGGCCAAAATCATAAGCATATGTAGCTAACCTATTTCGATGTGGTTTATGATAAATTATATAGACAGAGTATTTATCAGAGAAGGTTTCAAGATAATTGGAATATTAAAGTACGTTTAATTTATAGTTTATATATAGTAATAGTAATCAAGGCAACGATGTGGCAACGAGATTATAGAGCGACGCCGGTTCTGACTAGAGTTAGGGGTTAGGTTAGACGCGGGACGACTGACTCAGTTGACAATTTCTGAATGTTCGTATGGTTAGTTTACAGTTTGAATATTTTCAGAGGACATATACAAAGCTTGATCGTTTTTGGATTGATGGGGTTATAAAACAGAAATTTTACCGTGTTCAATACCAATTATTTATTTATCATTTATTTCTCATTCCAGGTGCACAAATTTTATCTGCTTATAAATAATACCGCAAAACGATAAAACTTTTTTCTGATTTTTGTATCAAGCTCAACGGGCGCGAAGACAGTAGATCTTCATAAGTAATTATAGAACATCTTTTCGAGAAATTGTAGACTTCATATGCATAGATGTGAGAATTGAAAATAGTATCCAAATTAGCAACAATAAAATGCACTACATTTTCACGAATGAAAATGTATTTGATCATACCAAATCGAGGTCTACAGTCATCTTCACCAACACAAAGAACATCGATTGTTACGAGAGTTAGAGGTTAGGTTGGACGTGTGACTTTAATATCATGTAACAGCGTTATAAAACTGCGTGACTTACCTTCAAAGACCCCTTCGTATTTCTCCAAACCCCACTGTGATAATTTTTCCTTCACCCACTGGTCCATTGTCAATAATTTTCTGCAAATTGCACAATATCCCGAGCATCGATGTCGCTATGCTTGACGCGCGAACTGAGAACTATACAGTTGGGTCGGAGACCCATGCGTATAGTTCCCATAGCTATACGCTTAGCTCGGGGACCCATGCGTATAGCTCCCAGAGCTATACCGGGATAGTTACCGGAACATAACAGAAGGTTCGTTTATGTAACTGACAGTATGTCTGTACGAACTTCGGCGCATCGTTACAGCAACAAATACGCTAAATGCTATACCGTATTGCTACTAGAGCAATACGTAAACTTCGTACAACGAAACACGAGGTTGCAGTAAGGGACCTACAGACAACTATAATCTAGTTTGTTACACGAACCAGTCTTTTTTCTCCGTGTATATTTTTTTTTCCATAGTGTTTTCATCCTCTCCATTATATACTTCATTATTATTGTATATTGTGTCTCGAGTTTCCGAAGAAGCACTGCCTAGGCCAAAATTAAAAAGAATATTTCAACGAAGAGAGTGAGTATAATTACCATTAAAACCCATTACCATTAAAACCCAAACCCAAACCCACTAACCGTGGCGGAATGGGAATGGGAGCTAAGAGAGAGACGAGAAAAAGAAAGAAAAACATAAGAGTTTGGGGAATCGGAACAAACGGAAGCGAGGGCAGTATAGCGCGGGAGATTGCACTTTTTTGGGAAATGCGGCTCGAAATAAGCGCAAAAATAGCAAAGATCCAAAAGATAGGAGGAGGAACGATTGGTTATCTGGATGGAGGACGAGGACGGGGAATTAGTTAAAAGATTGCAGGTAATACCAAGAATTGAATCGGATCACTTGCCGGTGGCCTTCGACCTGAAAGGAAACGGGGGAAGGAAGAGGGCGAAGGACAAACGAAAAAGAAAGGGAAAGAGATAAAGGTGGTGGAAAGAGAATAGTATGGAAGAATGACGAGAGTGAGGCATATAAAGAAGAAGTAGCGAGACTATGGGAAAGCGGAAAAGGAGAGGGCTTTGGGCGCGAGAAATGGGTGAAGCTAAAAAGGGCTATATGGGAAGCAGCTAGCAAGGTGCGATTAGTGAAGGAAATAAAAACGGGGGGAGGGGGAGGCCTGGACAATGACAGCGAATGTAGGGAGCAAAAGAAAAGAGTTTGGACAAGGCTGAAAGCCTACCTAAAAAGGAAGGGGAGGGAAGAGAAAAAATTGTTAGCAGAAGAGAGGAGGAGATGGAAGGAACTGCGCCAGAAAAAGAGGAAAGAGTGGTTTGAGGAACGATGGAAAAAATGAAGAGAGAGCAAGGATATGGTTGAGTGGTGGGAAGCGGTGGGCAATTTCAGACCAAGAAGGGAAAGGACAGGGGAGAATATAACGAGGGAAGAATGGGTCAGACACATCGGGAAATTATTATGGGAAAAGAAGGGGGAGGTCGAAGTAAGCCGAGGTACGGAGCCCTGGGACAATGTAACAGAAGAGGAAGGTTCGAGGGACGTCAAGCTTGACCAAGAAATCGGCAAGGGTGAGCTGGAAGGAGTTCTGAAGAAGCTAAAAAACAAGAAGGCAGCGGGAGAGGATGGGATAACGGCGGAGCTTATTAAGGGGGGGGGGGGTAGGGTTTTGAGGGTTCAAAAAAAGTGATCTTTTTAAATTGCATATTATGAAAGTATAGTAACTCAAGAATGTTGTCTGTTAATAGGAAGTCAATCGGAGCAAAATGTGAGTAAAATAAAAAATAAATAGCTTACTAAGTTTTATCAGGGTCTTTTCGCTACGAAAAACTTTAAACGCGTTTTTCTCAAATCGATGTTTTTTGAGTCGGTGCACTCTGTATCTCAAAATCTATTCAACCGATCGTTCTCAAATTTTTTACAGTATTTCCTTACATAATTTATGAGGTAACCCTGTTGAGATTTTTTCGTTTTTGATTTCATTTTTTTTATTATTAACAACAATAGTCATGAATTTAGGCCAAAAATCGGTATTTCCACTTTCAAGTCTTGTAAAAAGTTAAAAAATTAAAAAAAAAATGGAAAAACTCGACAGAGATACCTAGAGGGACATAAAAATTAAAGGAAAAACTTTGGTTATTTCATTTCAGATGATCCAGTGCTGAGGTATGACGTGCACCGCAAAATGTATTTTTTCTGAGGCGCCTGCGAAGAATTGCTGCCATTCGGTCAATTTTCAATATTTTTCAACCAATATTTCACAGAATATAGTTCAATTACTACTCTTTAATGTACAATAATCAGAAATAAATTTACTTTCACCGTAGCCCAAAAAAAAATCTGTAAGAACTTGTTTTTTTCTGCCTTCAAACCCCTACCCCCCCCCCCCCCCCCCTTAAGAATTTTCCCTCAGAGGGATTGGTCGAACTAAGGGATATTATGAACAAGGTATGGGCTAGGGGGGAATTGCCAGATTGGTGGGAGATAGCAAGGATATTCCCAATACAGAAGGCAGGGGACGAGGAAGTGGCAAGGAACTACAGGGGGGTCTCGCTGTTAGATGTCGGGTACAAATAATTACAAGCATAATGGTCAAGAGACTCAACGCGTGGGTGGAGAATGATGGTATCCTGAAGGAAAGTCAAGCTGGTTTTAGAGCAGAAAGAGGTACGAGAGATCACATATTTGTGTTAAGTGCGCTTATAAACAACAGACACATTAAAAAACGCCTCCGGCGAAAAAAAATTGCAGAAGTACATTTTAAGTATTTTTCCCCACACAAAAAGCATTGATATCATTATACGGCCAAGTCATCGTCACGATTGAAAATAATGATGAAATATGTTCTTACATTATACTCTCTTTCACTTACAATATACCAGTTGTAAAAAATTGTCAAGTAAATTCAAATCCCACGACAAGTTATCACTTAAATTAAACCTTATGGCGGGGGTTTCATCAACATGAACAACACCTTTAAACTACATCCTTAAAAAAGTTATCAAATAAATAAAATGTCAAATTAAAACACAAGAACGAAATATAAGTAAGTACTTTGCGCTACTTTCATTTGACACATATATTTCGATGTCGAACCACGGTAGTGCTACAGCAGACAGACAAGCGGACTGGCAGTCGGTGGTGGGGAAAGGGAATAAAAGACCCACCCAGAAGAAAGTGAGGAGAACTCGTGACGACAACAGGCGTGAAGCACGGTTGAGCCGATCGCCCGATAGAAACGTAACAGATTAGGTTAACAACAACGTGGATATCAGCGGATTGACGGAGATGGAAAATCACGAAACAGCAAAGTACTCAAAAGAAAATGAGGTACAGGAAACTTAACCCGTAACATCTGGACTGATCCCAGAAGTTGCATGGAATTGGGAAATGGAGGAGCGAAAAAAAGAACAAACGGTTTATAAGAATAAAAGGATTGAACCTTAGTAGCAACGCCACTGAAGCGTTGAAGGGGATAAACTGTATATACTTAAGTCGAAACTACGTATCGATGCGGGGTTCGATTACCTCCGGAATCTCGGCGTCATTTTTTGCGTTTCCAGTCTTCTCGACTTCCATTTTCGGCAATGAGAACGACAACGAGGATTCTACCCTCGGGGTCGAATCCTCGTTGTCGTTCTTGTCGTTCTCGTCGCTTTCAATCTCGATCCTTTCGTCTGCGATTTTTTTTCCAATCTGTCGAGGGAGTAAAATTTATTGTTTATTTATTTATTTATATTGTCACGGTCTTTTTAATTCAGCCGGATGATAACCAGGCGCACCTGGTCTTCGTATAGGGGAAACTCTGGGACGTATAATAAATAAAAACGAGGCGAAAAAAAAGAAATAATAAAATGACAATTTCCAATGTATTTGATAAAAAAAAAAGTTGTGTAGTACAGAGGTGAGCCTACGATTTGTGCTAGAGCCACCTTCAAAATTATGAAATTTTTAGATAATATTTGATTTTAAAAATTACACTGCAAACTTTCAATGTCTGTAGTGTGGTCTTGTTTGCGACTTGAACATCTACAAATTTATAAATTTTTTATTGTACTGTAACGTCCTGGGTCGAAATACCCACCTAAATTTGAAATTTTTCATATACGTTCTTTTAATACTCAAATTAGGAGAAAACATGAACGAAAAGAGGTGACCCTCATTGCCGGAGTTCACCGCCTAAACGCACAACAACTTGAATCTTTTACGAAAGAGGCTCGTCACGGGGGAAGGCGCTGAGTGACGAACCGGCGTATGTCGCGCGTTATCACCAAGCTCCCGCAAATGCTGGAAGTAGGTGAAAATCAACGCCTTGCTGGTTCGCACACGACAGCCGCGCTTATCGCCTAGGGACGAGCCTCAACATAAGCAACAAGCTTCTTCGTGAGTATCGATATCTCTGCACTGGCAGTAGTCAGAAATCAGTCTGGACAATGTCGATTACACGAAGCTGACAGGAAAATCGCCATCCACAATAACTGGAAATCCGTCTGGCGATTATCGTCAGCAGAATGTCGAGGTGTGAGAAACTCTTCCCTCACGCGTCGACATCTCCCACCTTATGCGACAATAGAATAAGGGCCTATATAATGACCAGCAAGAAGTCCGTCAGTCAGTCTATAAGTCAGTCTGTGAGCAGTGAATAGAGCGTAATCAACAGTCAAGTGCTTAAGAGTCAGAGTACTCGGTCACTTGAGTAGGTTAACGAATAACCATCGGAAAAATCGGCGGGTTTACCTCGGGGACCCGACCGCGTGTAAAACAGCTTAAAACTTAAAAATTGTGAAAATTGTGAAAACTTCCTGTCCGATTTCCCCAACGGGATTGGTCGAGGATTATTTGAATAAGCGCCGAAATTTATTTGTTAAAATTAAAAAGCGATTTGACAAACTCATTTAAATAACCCGCTACGCCTGCATCCGCTCATCCAACGAGGATAGATTCGGCCGGTAAATACGGGAAAATAATAGATATAACGTACGAACATACTTCAAGTTGTTCAGTTTCGATAGGGACATCCACCAAAATTCACGTGTTCCCAACACCTTTTCATAACTGCCGTACCGTGCGCCCGACGCACGTGCTCACGCAGTTACTTCACTTAATTTTTTCACCTTCTCTGACTACAGTACTGTGCGCTAGACGCACGTTCTTAAGTGGTACAGTACTGTGCGCTCGACGCACGTGCTTAAGTAATTAAAATCTCTGACTACAGTACTGTGCGCTAGACGCACGTTCTTAACTGGTACAGTACTGTGCGCTCGACGCACGTACTTAAGTAATTAAAATCTCTGACTACAGTACTGTGCGCTAGACGCACGTTCTTAATTGGTACAGTACTGTGCTCTCGACGCACGTACTTAAGTAGTTACTTTTCTCACCTTCTTTGACTACAGTACTGTGCGCTAGACGCACGTGCTTAAGTAATTACTTATTCCTCCCTCCGGGTACAGTCCCGTGCGCCAGACGCACGCTCTGTACTCTAACCAGCCAACCACAACTCCGTGCGCTAGACGCACGCACTGTGGTGGAGGTTTCAACCCTATCGTGTGGGAGTCTCACCCGAAAATAGGACACACTCGAAGGATAACTTTTTTATTCAGACTTTTACGAGCAAACGCCGAAGCGGTAAATACGAAAATAATAACGACTCGCTCCAGGGAAGAATTGTTTAATGTACGAGCACAGCAACAACAATTCGAGTGACACCTCAACCGACAACGCCGTCTTCATCAACTAAACACTCGCTACGCCCAAACAAAAATCACCTAACAAAAATCACGGTAAAACACCACGTTTTATCAAAGAAAGCAAGAAAAATCTACGTTTCACGTAGATAGCGTCACACGATCACCGCACTCTTGCCTCTATCCCCGACCGGCGCATTCTGGTCCCAACAAGAGGCACCCTTATTTCTATATATACCCTATCGTTCTTACCCAGGACGTAACAGTACTTATCCACGACATAAAAAAGATTTTGTAAATAAGGATATTGAAATATGAAATCATTATAAATTATCTAGGTTCAGTATGTTCGTTGTGCTAAATATATCCTGTGTATCCCAATTTCATGGTTTTTTTTTTTTTTTTTTTAATGTATTTCTTCTGCAGGCCGAATGGCTTCGAAAAAGACTTTCTTATTCCACAATCATCGAGTTTGC
Organism: Rhorus exstirpatorius; assembly: GCA_963564615.1. Classification (NCBI taxonomy): domain Eukaryota; kingdom Metazoa; phylum Arthropoda; class Insecta; order Hymenoptera; family Ichneumonidae; genus Rhorus; species Rhorus exstirpatorius. The sequence continues at coordinate 17,134 of OY751322.1, forward strand.
TGGTGCTTCGAACGACGTTGATGATGCTATCACTTCCAATGTACCTAGCACTTCCGAAATAATGAATCGTGCTTCTGAGAAGGATTGGAAGATATTGGAGCAGCTAACAATAATAATATTGTCAGAGTATTTCCGTTTTACGACATCGGCTGGAGTAAACGCGGTACAGGTCGACAATACGACAGTCGAAATGGATATGGGTCTCTTATCGGACAGTAGCCGGGACGTGGCTTAGACTATGCTACAAGGAATAGACAGTGCCGTAAATGTGATGAAGGTTACGTAAAAAAAGATCACGATTGCAGGATGAATTTCCACGGAACGGCAAAAGCTATGGAGCCTGATGTTGCTGTTGAAGTCATGACGAATAGTTCTGTCTGAACCGAGAACGGAATTCAAGTGGGTGTGTTTATTGGTGCACTGAAAAAAAAGTTTCCCGATTCGAGCCATAATTATTATTGCTTCAGCCATATTATATGGGAAAATACGCTACTGCCATACCATCTAGGTAATAAAGCCATACAAATATGACTGACACAATATCGTTGGCGTAAGCATACCACTATGTCATGACAGACATATACCCAATAGCTCCGCGAATCTGACAAGTATCTCTATTTCAGCAATACCATAGTATGGTTGAGTTCACCATCACGAGTTATGCGTATGCCAACCATACTAGTATAGCTGTCTTATAAACGCTAGCATACGAGGTAGACGAACACCAGCCATACTAGTATAGCCGAAGCAAGCATATACAATGTTGTTTCGTGGATAGCAGTTTTGTCAGTGTAGGCAGAATTATTTGTATACCAACAATACTAGTAGAGCTGTTTTATAAACGCTAGCATACGAGGTAGACGTACCAGCCATACTACCAAAAGAATATGGCTGAATTATAAATTCATTTTATATAGATAAATTACAGGATATTGTACCTACCTATACTCGTATAGGTAGGTATATATAGTAGGGGATACAGTAGAATTTGGTTATAAGCAATCTGGTTATAAGCAATTTCCCCTCCGATTTTTTTTCGAGTCCGCTCAGCGCGGTCCCCCACCACAAGCCAATTGCTTATAACCAGCAGCATTGCGCATTTCACCGACTCACTCACACACATTAAGAACGCTACATTGATGCGCTGTAGTGGGGGAGCCAGATTTTACGACTCTTCGGCGTTTTTTTTTTTTTCCCCTACAGCCCCGAAGGATTGCTTATAACCAAATTCGACTGTATTCGGGTCACAGTAAAAATTCAGCCAATATGTTTCATAATCATGAATATTTATTTTAATCATCTGTTATCGATAATGATATTCATACATAAATATTTTGCAAAAGAGACTTGATTTTTAGAGCTAATGAAACACACCTGGAAGTTTGAGAGAATCCATGGCCCGGAGACATATGATACTCTCCTTGCAGGAAAATGACAGTTGACCTAACCTACAAAAATTCGCTTGTTATACGATTGGCGTTTATATAACAGGAAAAATAGTCCTTTTTTACATATTCCGTAGATAAGTGAGAACAGACTTACCTTCAAATGTTGGTATAAGCTCATCAAGATTCCGTTCGTTCAGTTTCTTCTTCACAAACTCGTTCATTATCAAATTTTGCGTAGCGAGGTTTCGTTTTCGCGCGAGGCAGAGGCATAGACACCACGCGTTAACAGATTACTGTAGGTGTTCCAAAAACGTAGTATAGTTGCGCGAGCCATATTAGTATAGCTATGTGTCACAACGTTATTCTCGCAGCCATACTATATGGTTGAAATAGCTAGGCATGTAAAAATCAGCTACTACAGCTGTTTGAACAATACAGTGTAGTTTCGCGAGCTATGTTAGTATGGCTGATTTACAAAAACGATAAATTTCCAGCTATTTATAATGACTAAGCTAGCCAGACGATTGAGTGTCGTCCACAAAGGCGCAGTATAGGCGCCGTAGACAAAACTGCTTTGCCTTCACCAGCGATATTATTGTTGAATTAGAAATACTTCACTAGTCATATTTGTATGAACTTTACGGCAATCGGGATTTTCTAAAAGGGCTACTGCATTTTCTGTGTGGGCAATATTTTTTCACCAGTATACCTATAACTGGCCAACAATAACAGTATTATTGTAAATCCCGAACCATTTTTTTCAGTGTGACAATGACAGCTCCAGCGTTTGTGCTTGTTGGAATGGTTCGAGAAGAGTCCGACATTATCAGTGACTGTTCGACAATTTACCGGTATACGAGGACGCGGTCTCGCTTCGTTCAGTTCGTCTCCAACGCTATGCGAAGTAGCATTGACAGTTCAAAGTTTATTCTCGTCAACTATTTGTTGCTAAATATCTCTTTGTTAAATAAAAGATGTCAGATCATTTATTTTCATCGTAATCAGTCTTTGTAATTCTTATTCCCAACCCGCTTATCCAATATCCTCACAGATCTCTCTCTCTCGAACTACTCGTTGGATTTTCTTCTACAATATTTCATTAGAGAAGAAAGACTCAACAGGTTATGGGCCCAGTCACGCGGACTGCGAGAGATCTGTGGAATTGGTAAGAAAAAAAAAAAAAAAAAAAAAAAAAAGAAAACCAGCGACGGTCATTGTGTGACAGTCGTGAGAGAACTGAAGTGCGTGTGAAGTGCAAGACGCGAGAAGCGCAACGTTAGAAACGTGCCGGGTGTGAAACGCGGTGTAAAAATATCGTGCGCGAAGCGCGGTGTAAAATATCGGGTGGGCAACGCGATAAAAATACCGGTGTGTGAAACACGCGGTGTGAGAGTCACGTGGTGAAACCGGAAGTTTCTTTTTCTTTGAGAATTCGTTCGCGAGAAGCGAGGAAAACGAATCCACGATTTCCGAGGCAATCATTACAAAGAATGTCACGGAATTTGACGGTCATGATTATCAAGGCTGGAAATTTCATATGCGAGCGTTATTTTTAGCGTATCGCATATGGGGAATCGTGAACGGTACAAAGGTGAGGCCGGCCGGTAACGAACCTGAGACTGACGCGTGGGGCGTTGAGAATGCGCGCGCCATGTTCCTATTGTTGTCAACGCTCGAGTCGGAACAAATGAGATTGCTATGAATTTGTGAGACCGCGTGCGAAATGTGGAGGAAGCTGGCATCAATTCACAAGCAAGAATCCGCTTCAAACAAATTAATGCTCTTGACAAAGTTGTACGAGTACAGGATGGACGTTAACGACTCGATAACTCAGCACGTCACGAAAGTGAACAACATGGCGGCGCAGTTGATCGACATAGGAGAGACAGCCTCGGACGTGACGATAATGGCTAAGATTTTATGTAGTCTTACGTTCAAATGCTCGAATTTCCTGACCGCATGGGACAACATGCCGCCAGATATGCAAGCGCTTGAGAATCTGGAGGAACCGCTGCGTCGTCAAGAAGCACGGTTGTCAGCGAATGACAATAGTGAGAGTGCGTTCGTGGCAGTGAAAAATTCGGAGACCAAGGACACGAAAAAAAAAAAAAAAAAAAAAAGGTGATAAATCTAAAGTTCGGTGCTATAAGTGTCAAGAGCTCGGCCATTTCGCGATCCACTGCAAAGTTAAACCCAAGGGCACACTGTAAAAAATGTTTGTGCGAAAATTAATATACCGGTGTAAAAAGCTCGGATGCATATACCGTATATTAAGTTTTATATGCATACATATTGTATATTCACTGTGCTGGTGTACTACTATTAAGGAAAATATCTGTTGACATTAATAGAAGACCGTATTCGATTTTTAATGTACCGTTTTACGGAAAAGCAAGACGGTAATGCAGGATCACAATAACCGTGTACTTGAAATCTATCAAACAGTCACTTAAATCGTATGGCGAAGGTATATGTAATTTCAAGCGCATATACGTTGGAATTTTAATGTGCCGGTATATGAAAAATCATGACGGTAACGTAGGATTACAATAATTAGGTACTTGAAATTTACTATACAATCGCTGAAATTTTATAAAGAAGGTAAATGAAATTCCAAGTAAAAAAGTGTTCTACAATTAATACGCCCATTTTTGTGCATAAATCGTTTTTTAAATTTCAAGCTAAAAAATTAGTAATAAACTATAATGCACTTATTATGATATCAGAAGTAATATAACAAGATGAAAAAAAGTTCTGCGTCGATATTCACTCACTACACAATTTCGGTCTGAAGCGGGATTCGAACCGCCTACCCACAAGTTTCCTACCAAATGCCTGCTTACTAACCCGGGACGTTACCTATTACGCTATTGATTACTACTTAGTTTCGTTGCATCAAATTCGACATATAAGTTGCATGCTGACTCACACTTATAAAAAATTGAATATTATCATTTGACGAAAATATTTTGAAGCATATAAACGAAATAGAGCTTCTTTATACGGAAAAAATGTTGTTTATTTTGAGTCGGCAGTCAGGTTTCAGAATTCAGAATTGCGGATCCATCGATTCTTTGAGGCCTGCATTTGAGCTTAACCCTTTGCGGCATACGTTTTTCAGATGAACGGCTTTTACTAAAACTATCGAATTTGTGGTTTTCGGGGTCGCTGATTACCAATTTCAAGTCCGTTTTTAAAAATAAAAAATGGCGGATTCAATATGGCGGACGAATTTTCGAAAGTTCATCGGATTCACTTGAAACTAGTTGCTCGGGGGTTTTCGGGGTCGCTAATTACGAATTTGAAGTCTGCTTTTGAAAACAAAAAATGGCGGATTCAATATGGCGGACGAATTTTCGAAAGCTTATCGGATTCACTTAAAACTAGTTACTGTGGGGGGTTTTAGGGGTCGCTGATTACGAATTCGAAGTCCGTTTTTGAAAATAAAAAATGGCTGATTCAATATGGCGGACGAATTTTTGAAATTTCATCGGATTCACTTGAAACTAGTTACTCGGGGGTTTTCGGGGTCGCTGATTACGAATTTGGAAACAGTTTATAAAAATTGAAAACAGCGGAACGTTTGGGACGTATTGGTTCCGCTGTTTTCAATTTTTATAACTGTTTCCAAATTCGTAATCAGCGACCCCGAAAATCCCCGAGTACCAAATTTGGTTGCAATTTACCCAAAAGTTCGTTCGAAAATGATTTTTTTTCTGAAAAATGAACGATTTTTTATATTTATTTATTTATAATTATTTGTAATTTTGCATAACTGCATGTATCATCATTTTTGGCACATTACCTTTGGAATCTCGGCGTCATTTTTCGCGTTTGTCGGCTCGATTTTTATGTCCGGCAACGAGAACGACAACGAGGATTCTACCCTCGGGGTCGAATCCTCGTTGTCGTTCTCGTCGTTCTCGTCGCTCTCAATTAGAATATATTCAATCTTTCCCTCTGCGATTTTTTGTCCAATCTGTCGAGGAAGTAAAATTTATTGTTCATTTATTTATTTATATTGTCACGGTCTTTTTAATTCAGCCAGATGATAATCAGGCGCACCTGGTTTTCGTATAGGGGAAACTCGGGGAATTGTAATAAATAAAAACGAGGTGAAAATAAAAAAATTTTAAAATGATATTTGCCAATTTATTCGAAAAAAAAAATATAGTACGATGAAGAGCTTGCTTCAGGTAGTTCTATCGTGGTAGCGAATCCATAAGATTACATTTTTTTTTTTAATATCTTCAATTTTAATATATTTATTCATTTCGCGAAATGTCAATGCTCCTTATCGACCTAATTACGGCGACGAGGTACTTGAAAATATTGGTAATGATGGAATGAAGGAAAAGGAAGGGAACTCTCAAGGCGACGAGGAATGGACGAATGATGACAAGTGAATCAGAAAGAGAACACGACGAAATCTCGAGTGGAAAAAAATTACAATATAGAGTGCGATAAGGACAAGAAAATAAAGTCGGACGAAAAACTGGAATTACTAACCGGAGAATGAAGAGCTGTGGTGGGACGCTCGGAAGCAAGAGTATATAGATTGTGGAAGGACGAATTGATCTAATTGAGGAACCAGTTTAAAGAAAGCAGTGGAGGAAAAGGATGTCAGTGTCAACACAAAATACTGGAGGATGTTGGAGTAATTGAAGAGCTAAGGGAGGAGATTAAAACAATGCAGTTTCAAAGATACAGAGACATGGAAAGATGGGAGAAAGAGAGGGAAAAAGTAACAGACCCGAGCCAACGACATAGGATGGAAACGGAGCGAGACGAGTCAATTGGTATGAGGAGCGAGGAGACCACAGCAGACAGACAAGCGGACTGGCAGTCGGTGGTGGGGAAAGGGAATAAAAGACCCACCCAGAAGAAAGTGAGGAGAACTCGTGACGACAACAGGCGTGAAGCACGGTTGAGCCGATCGCCCGATAGAAATGTAACAGATCAGGTTAACAACAACGTGGATATCAGCGGATCGACGGAGATGGAAAATGATGAAACAGCAATGTACTCAAAAGAAGATGAGGTACAGGAAGCTTAACCCGTAACATCTGGACTGATCTCAGAAGTTGCATGGAATTGGGAAATGGAGGAGCGAAAAAAAGAACAAACGGTTTATAAGAATAAAAGGATTGAACCTTAGTAGCAACGCCACTGAAGCGTTGAAGGGGATAAAGTGTATATACTTAAGTTGAAACTATGTATCGATGCGTGGTTCGATTACCTTCGGAATCTCGGCGACGTCTGAGAGCTTCGGCTCATCGTCCTCGCTGTCGCTGTTGATTTCTATATATTTCTTCGTCGCCATTTTTTTTGCAATCTGTCGAGGGAGTAAAATTTATTGTTTATTTATTTATTTATATTGTCACGGTCTTTTTAATTCAGCCGGATGATAACCAGGCGCACCTGGTCTTCGTATAGGGGAAACTCTGGGACGTATAATAAATAAAAACGAGGCGAAAAAAGTAAATAATAAAATGACAATTTCTAATGTATTCGATAAAAAAAAAAGTTGTGTAGTACAGAGGCGAGCCCACGATTTGTGCTAGAGCCACCTTCAAAATTATGAAATTTTTAGATAATATTTGATTTTAAAAATTACACTGCAAACTTTCAATGTCTGTAGTGTGGTCTTGTTTGCGACTTGAACATCTACAAATTTATAAATTTTTTATTGTACTGTAACGTCCTGGGTCGAAATACCCACCTAAATTTGAAATTTTTCATATACGTTCTTTTAATACTCAAATTAGGAGAAAACATGAACGAAAAGAGGTGACCCTCATTGCCGGAGTTCACCGCCTAAACGCACAACAACTTGAATCTTTTACGAAAGAGGCTCGTCACGGGGGAAGGCGCTGAGTGACGAACCGGCGTATGTCGCGCGTTATCACCAAGCTCCCGCAAATGCTGGAAGTAGGTGAAAATCAACGCCTTGCTGGTTCGCACACGACAGCCGCGCTTATCGCCTAGGGACGAGCCTCAACATAAGCAACAAGCTTCTTCGTGAGTATCGATATCTCTGCACTGGCAGTAGTCAGAAATCAGTCTGGACAATGTCGATTACACGAAGCTGACAGGAAAATCGCCATCCACAATAACTGGAAATCCGTCTGGCGATTATCGTCAGCAGAATGTCGAGGTGTGAGAGAAACTCTTCCCTCACGCGTCGACATCTCCCACCTTATGCGACAATAGAATAAGGGCCTATATAATGACCAGCAAGAAGTCCGTCAGTCAGTCTATAAGTCAGTCTGTGAGCAGTGAATAGAGCGTAATCAACAGTCAAGTGCTTAAGAGTCAGAGTACTCGGTCACTTGAGTAGGTTAACGAATAACCATCGGAAAAATCGGCGGGTTTACCTCGGGGACCCGACCGCGTGTAAAACAGCTTAAAACTTAAAAATTGTGAAAATTGTGAAAACTTCCTGTCCGATTTCCCCAACGGGATTGGTCGAGGATTATTTGAATAAGTGCCGAAATTTATTTGTTAAAATTAAAAAGCGATTTGACAAACTCATTTAAATAACCCGCTACGCCTGCATCCGCTCATCCAACGAGGATAGATTCGGCCGGTAAATACGGGAAAATAATAGATATAACGTACGAACATACTTCAAGTTGTTCAGTTTCGATTGGGACATCCACCAAAATTCACGTGTTCCCAACACCTTTTCATAACTGCAGTACCGTGCGCCCGACGCACGTGCTCACGCAGTTACTTCACTTAATTTTCTCACCTTCTCTGACTACAGTACTGTGCGCTAGACGCACGTTCTTAAGTGGTACAGTACTGTGCGCTCGACGCACGTGCTTAAGTAATTAAAATCTCTGACTACAGTACTGTGCGCTAGACGCACGTTCTTAACTGGTACAGTACTGTGCGCTCGACGCACGTACTTAAGTAATTAAAATCTCTGACTACAGTACTGTGCGCTAGACGCACGTTCTTAATTGGTACAGTACTGTGCTCTCGACGCACGTACTTAAGTAGTTACTTTTCTCACCTTCTTTGACTACAGTACTGTGCGCTAGACGCACGTGCTTAAGTAATTACTTATTCCTCCCTCCGGGTACAGTCCCGTGCGCCAGACGCACGCTCTGTACTCTAACCAGCCAACCACAACTCCGTGCGCTAGACGCACGCACTGTGGTGGAGGTTTCAACCCTATCGTATGGGAGTCTCACCCGAAAATAGGACACACTCGAAGGATAACTTTTTTATTCAGACTTTTACGAGCAAACGCCGAAGCGGTAAATACGAAAATAATAACGACTCGCTCCAGGGAAGAATTGTTTAATGTACGAGCACAGCAACAACAATTCGAGTGACACCTCAACCGACAACGCCGTCTTCATCAACTAAACACCCTCTACGCCCAAACAAAAATTACCTAACAAAAACCACGGTAAAACACCACGTTTTACCAAAGAAAGCAAGAAAAATCTACGTTTCACGTAAGTAGCGTCACACGATCACCGCACTCTTGCCTCTATCCCTGACCGGCGCATTCCGGTCCCAACAAGAGGCACCCTTATTTCTATATATACTCTATCGTTCTTACCCAGGACGTAACAGTACTTATCCACGAGATAAAAAAGATTTTGTAAATAAGGAGAAGGATATGTTTCCGCGTGTGTGTGTGTATGTTGGGGGGGTCGGTGGTTCACGGGGTCTAGGGGCGGGTCTAGGGTCTAAGCGGTTGTTCGGGAAAACGTTACCGTTTTTTCATTGCTAAAATAATCTTCAATCATAGCTACGAATACTTCTTCCATAAGAGCTCATGTATAAGCGTCATATTTAATGTTTTTTTTTCTCATTAACTATGCGGTCAAAAAATCTGAAATAATCATGGTGTATTCCTAGTACCAGCATAAACTTCCCCTTATATTTTGGAATTATCCTTACCGTTTTGCTCTGAGTTAAGAACCTCCTTAAGAGATATTTAGTGAATGCTCTAAGCTTAGCCAAGTTCTTTTTTCAACTTATCGTTTTTTTTTGTTTGTTATGACGATTGTCGAATGTTCTAGTTTTAAGGAGGTACGACTAGTTCTTTGGAGTCAAAAAAAAGTCTAAATTTATTTTACCCACAGTTGTTCTGATTTATGTTTATTTGCGTTGATTATTCATATTATCGTTTATAATGTGAAAAATTTTGTGGTAAATGATTAATTTATTGCGCATGAAGTAATAAAAACTGAAAAATTAGATTGTCAACGACTCGATAGTAGTCTCCATCATAATAATAATGACATGTCTACCACAAAAACGGACTAAAAAACATTTTTTAAAATCAGCCGAAAACCTATTAAAATAGACTTGAATTACCTCAGTGGAATTAATACGATCGGTAGAATGATAATTATACATATAATTGATACGTGATAAATAATAAAACTCCATAAATAACATGATGGAATTTGAAGTAAACACTTGGCAACGTCGCATTGGCGATGCTATAAGTTGGTATACGTGACCAACGAAGATGACTGTATCTTCGTTGCTAATATCAAAACAAAGCTAAGTTATGTTCGCCGAAACCCATCAGCTATTACTCGCGACGTTGCTAAGTCTGTGGGTGCTATTTGATCGTTCTGACCATTTACAACCGGAAATTGAAACTTTTTTATGATGTAGTGCCAGAACTACACGGTGAAGAGTTATTTTTCAATTTTTTACAATATCTATTATATCTAATCTATCAAGTTTCAGTTTTTCAACGGGTGTAGTTGGATACGTGAGCAGCAAAACCGTGATCACAGCACTTCCGGTTAACCGTTTCCATAAGACGACGTGCTTTAGTAACTCAAACTGCTCGACTTTGCAATTTTATTACGAATAAACTAAACGGTTTATATAGCTCAAATTTTGGCAATAGGCGCATAAAGTATTCGGCAAAAACATATAAAAAATTCAAGTCCGTCAGTTGGATTCTTCATACTAGTCGTACCTCCTTAAAAGCAATGAAAATATTATTTCAGTTTAACTTTAAAAATATCGAGTCAATATTTTAAGATGCTTTTAGTCAGTGCTCGATGCCTATACTACCATTTTTCTACTCATACGTTCACTTCATATAGTTTTCAGAGTATTTAATAAAGATTATATTTTCAAATACGCAAATTGATGTGATGAAATACCGTAATCGATAATTGTTATGGAAATTGTCCAATGCGGTATTCGCTATAGTTTTATACTTGAAAAAATGATTTATGTAAAATAGAGGGAATTATATTACCATTATTATAGCATAATTTTGTTATATTATCCTACGTTATGTTGAATCCCCCTTGTGTATGCTTCATTTCAATGGAATGCTTTCGTAAAAGAAATATATCATAACTGCGAAATTACAAACGATTGCATTAATTTTTGTTATTTCATATTCGTGACCCGATCTATATTTTTTATATTTTTAAATAAGCTAAACTGATAAGATTTGTATATGTATATAAGTAAGTTGCATACAAAAAATTGGGAATCATTAAAAAAAATTTTACCTCTTAGTATGTACATCGACATATTTTTTTTTCAATTTTCTTCAACATTAAATGCTTGGTAATAACTTTTGCCTACCCCGCATCCGCGTGAAGGCAGTGTGTCAACATACTGTTATGACCTAGCGTTAACTGTACCCAATAATTATAACTTTTCGATCTAGGTATTATAGCTACATATATGGTATAACTCCAACGTTATATACTATTGTAATATTATCCCTTAGAATTAAGATATTCTTTATCTCGCGCCTTCGCGATAGCTCGCAATGTCCCGCGAAGCCTTTGCTTTGTCTTTGGATCGAACAGTTTCGAGACTGACCAGCGACTGCGAACTTCGCAACGAATAAAACGTATTTTTGCTACGATAAAGGTTGTTGGATTTATTCCATCCTTCCTTTGACAGTTCTCGAGTGCGTGTATTTTGTGACCGTAAGACAGCTAACGAAAATCTAATATCTCGGTATAACAATACGAGCGTCGTCATGATGTGCGTCACATATGCGAGGCATAAAAGGAAGCACATGCTCAACGTTTGCCATCACGACGTGCGGATTGATCCGCACGTTATGTATGCATTATGCAGGCATCTTGTACACATTTTGTTATCTGGGTATGCTTGCAAAATTTTAGATTTTTTTATCGTTTGGTTTCGGAGACATCTTAGTCCAGTCGAGATAGGTCTAAAATTCGGTTCACCTGGAAATAATTCCGGAACGCAATTTTCTTTTTTTATACTTAGGGGGGGGGGGGTGGTTGGTAGTGTAAATCTCGATTTTCGGGAAAATTCCCCCAGTGCGTTTGCCGCCATCTTGATTTAAAGAGCGATTTTTTGTTTTTCGACTAACTCGCTTATTTTCAACATTAGAGTGAGAATGATAATAACCAAAGTTGTGGGAAATGTAATTCCCCACAAGTTTGGTTATTATACTTTTTACCCTAGGATCGTTATTTATAGAGTTAGACTGCTAATAGGGGTAAAAAACGTTTTTTGTTAATTATCTCGTTTATTATCAAGTTTATTGTAAAAATGGTAATAAACAATCACGTAGGAAATTTTATTTTCTTCAACTTTAGTTATTACCATTTTTACCCCAGGATCAATATTTTCGGACTTATACTCAATTTAAGGGTGACATTTTTTTAATGTTCAGTTATCTCGTTTATTATCAAGTTTATTGTAAAAATGGTAATAAATAATCACGTAGGAAATTTTATTTCCTTCAACTTTTGTTATTACCATTTTTACCCTAGGATTAATATTTTCGGACTTATACTTAATTTAGGGGTGAACTTTTTTTTATGTTCAGTTATCTCGTTTATTATCAAGTTTATTGTAAAAATGGTAAGAAATAATCGCGTAGGAAATTTTATTTCCTTCAACTTTGGTTATTACCATTTTTACCCTAGGATCAATATTTTCGGACTTATACTTAATTTAGGGGTGAACTTTTTTTTATGTTCAGTTAATTCGTTTATTATCAAGTTTATCGTAAAAATGCTAATGAATAATCAGGTAAGGAATTTCCTACGCGATTATTTCTTACCATTTTTACAATAAACGAGATAACTGAACATAAAAAAAATTTCACCCCTAAATTAAGTATAAGTCCGAAAATATTGATCCTAGGGTAAAAATAGTAATAACCAAAGTTGAAGGAAATAAAATTTCCTACGTGATTATTTCTTACCATTTTTACAATAAACTTGATAATAAACGAGATAACTGAACATTAAAAAAATTTCACCCCTAAATTAAGTATAAGTCCGAAAAAATTGATCCTAGGGTAAAAATAGTAATAACAAAAGTTGAAGGAAATAAAATTTCCTACGTGATTATTTATTACCATTTTTACAATAAACTTGATAATAAACGAGATAACTGAACATTAAAAAAATTTCACCCCTAAATTAAGTATAAGTCCGAAAATATTGATCCTAGGGTAAAAATGATAATAACCAAAGTTGAAGAAAATGAAATTTCCTACGTGATTGTTTATTACCATTTTTACAATAAACTTGATAATAAACGAGATAATTAACAAAAAACGTTTTTTACCCCTATTAGCAGTCTAACTCTATAAATAACGATCCTCGGGTAAAAAGTATAATAACCAAACTTGTGGGGAATTACATTTCCCACAACTTTGGTTATTATCATTTTCAGTCTAATGTTGAAAATAAGCGAGTTATTCGAAAAACAAAAAATCGCTCTTTAAATCAAGATGGCGGCAAACGCACTGGGGGGATTTTCCCGAAAATCGAGATTTACACTACCAACCACCCCCCCCCCCCCTAAGTATAAAAAAAGAAAATCGCGTTCCGGAATTATTTCCAGGTGAAATCCTATATCGACTGGACTATCTGCTTGTAAACATTTTCAATTTAACACCGTCGGTATAGCCCCCAAAGTGACAAATGAAGCTAGAGTCTTTACTCCTATCAAATTCTAATATTTAAAAACTAGATTAGCGGATGAAATTTTGCTGGATCGATGCAATAAATATTATTGAATATTCTGATGAAATTTCAAATTTATTTAGCGTACCGTTATAATTAAAAAACCTCATTTTCTAGCCTCGGGAGCAGACCGATTCTTGCTTGTTTCATGCGTGTCTGCTCACCGCGCTCCGCCGCGCCTACGTTCCTGCTTATTCTTTGCCACCGGTCGCGCAAGAACTACTTTAAAATAAATTTCTAGGAATATCCCGACGAGGTCCGAATTTCCTCCATTAAAAATTGACTGGACGCCTATTAGAGATGTACATGGATCTCCAGAAGAGATCTATTGGATCTTTGAGGGCGGACATTCGCATCTCTAATGGAGATGCGAATGTCCGCCCTCAAAGATCAGATCAACAATCTCCGAGACAAGGGCGTACAAAATTTGTGGTTCTCCTCACTCGCGATGGCTAATTCTGCTTTTTTTTTTTTACATTGAATATCTCCTCTTACCTCGGGCTCAGGAAGAATATGATGTCGGCGGAGATTCGAGAATTTTGGCCCTATGGGTTCGACGTTCTTGCATCGCTGCTTGATCTTTTTCGATCCATCGACCTGTGTGTGTGTTCGGAACCTTTACCGTCCGTATATACAGTTCTTTCTAAATTCCTACGCATACACGTATATATTTGAAACTACCAGCTCGCCGGTTCCGTACGGTCCACCCTTGCGTGTACATACAATTGCGAGGTGTGGGGAACCGCGCTCTCCCAGCGGAAAGGCCCTCTGCTTCCGGGCCCTGGCCCTTGCGGAAGTTTTTTTTTTCTCCTGCATGTTCGCCTTGGGGAAGTGAGAAAAGCAGGAAGGAAGGAAGAAAAGGAGGAAGCACGCGTAAACCGGTTCATCGGTTAAAAGGATATGAGGATAATTCGCGCACCTTTTCGCGTCTGAATTTATAATTTTTCGGTGTGAGCGAGAGCGATCATTGCATGCTAGCTATTGTTATCGTCATATTTGTGTTTTTTTTTTTCATAGCTGTTTTAACAATCAATGTACTGAATGTTCCGCCGAATATAATTAGCGTAACGATCGAGTCTTGGAAAAGGTCTTTAGTCGCAAATATGTTCCTTATTTATCGCGTAATGGGCTGTTTAAAGTCTATGTATAGTGATTGCGAAATTCGGTCGTGACTTTCGGGTGAGTGACAAAAAATTGGATCATTGGATCTTATTTAAACCCACATGGACAGCCATTAGAGGTATCAATGTCCATCATAGACGTATAATGAACGTCTAATGGACGTCTAATGTATGTCAATGTTTCGTGTGGGATACGATTTAGAATTCTATGTTGCCTATTTTCCCCCCGGTCTTTATAGTCTACTATCTTATATCAGAGAAAAGAAAAAAGAAAGAAAAAAGAATTACTCTCATTAATCCGGGAAATCTTAGGCACGTGAATCTACCTGCCCGCAAATGCGATGTAAATCGAACTCGATTATAACACAACACCAAAGGGGTATATAATTGTAGGAAAAAAAAAGAACGCTCAAAATGAAAACTACGAGGGCAATTCGTGATAATGGTAATTATACTCACTCTCTTCGTTGAAATATTCTTTTTAATTTTGGCCTAGGCAGTGCTTCTTCGGAAACTCGAGACACAATATACAATAATAATGAAGTATATAATGGAGAGGATGAAAACACTATGGAAAAAAAAATATACACGGAGAAAAAAGACTGGTTCGTGTAACAAACTAGATTATAGTTGTCTGTAGGTCCCTTACTGCAACCTCGTGTTTCGTTGTACGAAGTTTACGTATTGCTCTAGTAGCAATACGGTATAGCATTTAGCGTATTTGTTGCTGTAACGATGCGCCGAAGTTCGTACAGACATACTGTCAGTTACATAAACGAACCTTCTGTTATGTTCCGGTAACTATCCCGGTATAGCTCTGGGAGCTATACGCATGGGTCCCCGAGCTAAGCGTATAGCTATGGGAACTATACGCATGGGTCTCCGACCCAACTGTATAGTTCTCAGTTCGCGCGTCAAGCATAGCGACATCGATGCTCGGGATATTGTGCAATTTGCAGAAAATTATTGACAATGGACCAGTGGGTGAAGGAAAAATTATCACAGTGGGGTTTGGAGAAATACGAAGGGGTCTTTGAAGGTAAGTCACGCAGTTTTATAACGCTGTTACATGATATTAAAGTCACACGTCCAACCTAACCTCTAACTCTCGTAACAATCGATGTTCTTTGTGTTGGTGAAGATGACTGTAGACCTCGATTTGGTATGATCAAATACATTTTCATTCGTGAAAATGTAGTGCATTTTATTGTTGCTAATTTGGATACTATTTTCAATTCTCACATCTATGCATATGAAGTCTACAATTTCTCGAAAAGATGTTCTATAATTACTTATGAAGATCTACTGTCTTCGCGCCCGTTGAGCTTGATACAAAAATCAGAAAAAAGTTTTATCGTTTTGCGGTATTATTTATAAGCAGATAAAATTTGTGCACCTGGAATGAGAAATAAATGATAAATAAATAATTGGTATTGAACACGGTAAAATTTCTGTTTTATAACCCCATCAATCCAAAAACGATCAAGCTTTGTATATGTCCTCTGAAAATATTCAAACTGTAAACTAACCATACGAACATTCAGAAATTGTCAACTGAGTCAGTCGTCCCGCGTCTAACCTAACCCCTAACTCTAGTCAGAACCGGCGTCGCTCTATAATCTCGTTGCCACATCGTTGCCTTGATTACTATTACTATATATAAACTATAAATTAAACGTACTTTAATATTCCAATTATCTTGAAACCTTCTCTGATAAATACTCTGTCTATATAATTTATCATAAACCACATCGAAATAGGTTAGCTACATATGCTTATGATTTTGGCCCTCTAAAATTGACGTACTGAACGTGAGATAGTTGTTATAGGAATCCGTCATTCAGCTCCCACAGCTATACCGCATCGTTCGTGCAAGTAAATAACGTATGGCCGTACTGTTCTGTTCCTGTAGCTGAACAACTGTACTGTTGTGACCAAAGTCTCGATTATACCTACAAGAACTAGAAATCTGGCTGTCACAACGACACTTTTTTCTCCGTGTATAGATCGATCGACGATCGATTCGATTATCGATCCCTCTTCGATTAGAGATGCGACGAATAGCGTGCGTTCCGAAATTGGCTGACAGTACTAGAAAATTTATAGTGCAAGTCACGTACACTGTACATTTTCTAGTACTGATGGTACTGATGTTAGCTAATTTCCGAACACGCTCGAAAATTTGGCACCGCTCAATTTCTCGTTAATTGACGGTTATTTAGCAATTTGTCAATTTACGAAGTGACAAAAAATGACTACGGTCAAAAAGGTGCCCCCATTTGACGGAAAAATTTCGAAGCTCATCCGGGTTTTTTTCAATTTAATATTATTTCTCATTACATACGTTTTTTTTATTTACATAATAAAATTAATATTTATTATTAATTAAAATTTTAATAATGAAAATTACATACATTAATAAAGATATATCAAGCGGTGATGTTTTATAATTATAAAACAATAAATATAATTTTGTTTTATTTCTAATAAATGAGCCATAGAAATTCAAATTTCCCTTCCATTTGTTCCATAATATTGGATTTTTGCAACTCTTGTGTTTTCGTGGTTGAAACTGTAACTGCAAATTTTCATCCCTTCCATGATTTTTTTTATACTTTCCCATATGCCATATGTATACGCCTTATACGCTAACATAACACGCAAACACGCCACGGAAATATAAATTTAGAATTTCGAGCAAAGAGACCATTATCACTCTGTACGTGAGTAACATTTTTTTTCTTCTTTCTTTCTCTTTTACTTATCGTGTCTCTGCGTGTGTACAAAATTTACCCCATATATATTGTTTTTTAGATAATGTTCAGTTTTTTTCACCTATACAGTTATCTTATGAGAATAGAGTTAGTCAACACAAAAAGCAGCCCACTCGGCATTAGATATTATATTTGTACATATTTTGCATGTTTCCGCTAAAAACATTCGAATATTCACAAACAATTTATGTTTGTCTTGGGAATGAATTTTGAATGCCCCAGACAATCAATTCGCACGACGTGTGCATGCATCCAAGGAGATGTATAGGTGGTTTTCCAATTAACAGATCACAGAGATGCACTGTGTCGTATTGTTCGAGATTACCGAGATTTAATTGGAACAATCTTTACTATGAAGCGCGGCAACGATACGAGCACAATTTTTTCGAGTGTTCGATAGTGCGACGCATTGCGATAATTGTAACATACCGCGCTGCGCACCGTGCACTTCTGTGCTTTAAGGAGGTTCTTAACATCAATTTGGTGCGGCAAGGGCAAAGTGACGGCGTGGCGCGGGCGACGTGCGGGGCAGGTTGTGTTTGGCATTCGTTTCACCAAGCCATTACTCACGCTCAATTCTCTTTACAAGCATATTTCACAATCGGAACAGTGAAAAATTTTCTTTATGAGAAAATTATATCTATGAAGTTCTAATCTGTCGTTTGAGCGGTTCTTTGGGGAAATGTTACCGTTTTTTCACTCTTAAAATAATTTCCAATCATAACTTCGAATACTTCTCCCGTAAGAGCCCATGTATACGCGGCATATTTAATGTTTTTTTTTTCTGAATGACGCGGTCCAAAAATCTTAAATAATTACGGTGTATTCCTAGTACCAGCACAAATCTCCCTCCAAATTGTACAATTATTGTTACCGTTTTTCTCTGGGTTAAGAACCTCCTTAATTGGAAAACTACCATAAGCATGCCTTTCCCTAGCAGTCTGTGCGACCATACAAAACACCATAAAAGCGACGGTGTTTTTGTGCCAAATTTATACGGACCAAACCACTGTGAAAACCACGGTCCCGACGGTCCCACTTTTTTTAACGGAGCTTACGGCATGGTGGTTTGTACAAATGACAACGTTAAAACGACCATTGAACGACTGCTCGAGTGTCAGTGCTCGTTTTACGGTGGTTTTGCCAGTCGTTATTTTGAAATCCACTTTGCCGTAAGCTCCACTCGAAAAATTGGGACCCTCGGGACAGTGGTCTCCGCGGTGGTTTGGTCGGTATAAATTTGGCACAAAAACACCGTCGTTTTTAGGTGGTTTCCAAGGTGGTTTCATGCGGTCGCTCGATACGCTAGAGTTGATAGACATTTTGCTCGTACAACGTGATTGTGGCATGCGTGCGGGCAATATGCATATATACTGCTAGTGCAATGAATGATAGAGTATTAATAATTACGATTTCGTAATATATATTATCAAACTAAATCTCATATTCATTAATCAGATCTAAATTCTTCGTCTCATTGTCGGTATCGTAGTTACACAGTATTCCTTGTAACTTATATATTTGTTTCTAAATATTATCCGGATCTTTCAATTGGAGCTTTCTATCTCTGTATCATTCAATACATCATTATTATTCGGTAATAACGATTTCTTTTGAAAGTTGCGAAACCGCTGTTCCGTAGCTCGCAAAACTTATAGCATTTCAGTTTTATATATGTTTTTGTTCTCTGAACCTGGGAATAGCGGATACTTTTTGCTGCTTCTGAAAAATATGTTCATAATTTTTACAAATACTGTATGAATATTCGTTTTTGTATATATATGTGTATATAAAAAGTCATTTCCCATAAGATTTTAATTTCAATGTCATAAGTAAATTCTCAAAATTATCGGTACCAACTATATACAGTATTCGCATTAATGATAAAGTGATTAAAAATAATACTTACGAAATAGAATATTCGAGACTTTTGTATCCCCAAAACTTTCAGTCTCTGCAGCTTCGTTCCAAGTGAACTTGCCGACGACCTCGTCACTCGTCAGTCATAATTTCTATTATTTCGCAGCTGAGAAATTCTCTCTATTTGCTGCCTCCCAAGCGAAGCAAATGATTATAATGAAACATTTTTTATAAATTATCATATCCTGAAAAACCAATTTAAGACTTTCTAATCGGTAAAAGTAATATCATAATGTGGTATAGACAGAATACAAACAACTTTTCGACATGATCTACCGTTTGTAAAACAGTCCAATTCTTTCAATTCCGCGACTATGGTTAGTGGAATACCTTTTAACGGCTCGTAAATTTTTATTTACTTGATTATTGTCTCTATTTTACTTGATTATTTTGATTTACTTGATTATTGTCTCATTCAGTTGTTTCATTTTTGTATGTATGTACGTATAATAGTTAATGAAACATGTTGATGATATAATTATGAAGAATTGGTATATGCATAATAATACACGAAAATGAATTGGAATAATAATAGTTAGTCTACTCGACGCGATAGTTTGAAAATATACACTTAAAATCACTCAAACTTTTCCTGAATGTCTTACCGGAAGCTCATTTGTACCGCCTCATCGAACTCTTCGTGAATTTGATTTGGAAGCGGCTGGTTTCTCATTTTTTGTGCAACAGCTGTATTAGAACATATATTACCGCTCTTATCTACAGCCATGTTGTTCTCTATGAGTTGAACCTCCGAAAAAGTCGAAAAAGTCTTGCGTTCATCGATGCAGTCGTTACTAGCATTTCTTCCACAAATGCTTGCTACAACTGCAGCTGCTTTTTTTTATGGCGGGATAGATGTAATGAAGTTTCTTTTTAATTGTAATTTGATCAGCTTTATATTTGTAACCTCCGCAGTATTGAAGGTGTCCAGAGATGATCTAAAGTATAGTTTAAATCTTTAATAAATTATATCTACAAATATTTGCAATTAATTAGTCTTTATAAGCAATAATTGGTAGCGATGTACTTACGAATTGGTAGAATCGTTACTCGTATGAAGAGTACAAACTGTCTTTTTCAAATCATTTCGTGCAGTTTGTTTAATTTCATCGTTGCATCTTTTGTCCGATGTCTCAGGTATATTGATATTCTTCGTTTCAATTTTTTTCTGCTTCATTCGTGCCGTGCAACCGTTCAATATTTTAATTTCAACTTTTAGATTTTTCAATGTCTTATTTATGTTTTGATGGAGCTGTTCATTGAACGATGCAGTTTGAACGTGTTTTGATGTTATTGTTTTTCTCCCACTATGCTCCATCCCCTAATATCTTTAGTTGTCTTTCGTTTTTCAGCTTTTTAGCCGCAATTGTTTGCATTCTGCTGAAAATAAATGAAAGTAGAAAACGATTATAATTCCGAATAATTATATTTTCAGCCTTCAATAAATCAGTAAACATTCGATACATTATTCATAAGTCTTAATAATAGAATACTATTCAAATATACAGAGCATATTGTAAGTTGAGTTCACATATCAAAGAACATGCAAAGCAAATTAATTAAGATTCAAATTTCTAGTTGCAGTATTAGAGATATACTGGAAATCGCTGAACTGTCGGGCGGTTAACTGTACCCTCTAGCTCTTTCTCGCATCATTGACAGACGTGTAGGAGAACGCCTAACTGCCTGATTTCCCTCTCTTATACGTCCTAAAGTGGGCAGTCAAAGAGTTCCAGTGTAGTAATTTTTAACATTAATACGAGAATGTACGTATCTTTAGAAAGGTTTTATCCCCTTTAATATGCTGAAGGTAGTTCGAGCGATTTTGCATATAGTGGACAATCGCTTGAAATTTGAATACGTCAGTGTTAATAAAGCACCCTCCAATGCACCTACCAAGTTTGAGTGCACCTTAACTACTTTTTTAGGTTTTTGATACACTAATATAGTAGAATTTCCCACAACCAAACGCTCATGTTGTTTTTAAAAAAATTGAGAATTCAGATTTTCATAAAAAAACATAATGTCAACGGATATTAGAAGAAGATATTACGAATTTTTGGTAGCTACGAGTTGACTCTCTTGTTTCATGGAATGGCCCGAAACGTATACGTTTAATCCAGTCGAGATAGGTCTATAAAATTCGATTCACCTGGAATTAATTACGGGGATCGATTTTCCTTTTTGATACTAAGGGTACTGTAAATTTCGATTTTTCAGGAAATTCTCTCAGTACGTTTGCCGACACCTTGATTTCGAGAGGAATTTTTTGTTCCCGAATAATTAACTTATTTTCAATTGTAGAGTAAAAATGATGATATCTAAAGTTGTGGGAAATGTAATTCTCCACAAGTTTGGTCATTATAATTTTTATCTTACGATCAATGTTTATAGTTAGATTGCTAATAGGGATAAAAATCATTTTTCGTTAATTAATTTTCTCGATTATCACCAAGTTTATTGTAAAAATTTTGATAACTAATCACGTAGGACACATTATTTTCTTCAACTTTGTTTATTCCTATTGTTATCCTAGGATCAATATTTTCGGACTTATACTTACTTTAGGGGTGAACTTTTTGTAATGTTGAACTATTTCGTTTATTTATCAAGTTTATCGTAAAAATGGTAATAAATGGCCACGTAGGAAATTTTATTTCGTCGATTATATAATTTGTCGTGTATATAATAACTCATTCTGAAATCTTATTTATTGTGCGTTTCATTTAATCCAATATATTGATAATATTGTTACAAATTTATGAAACAGAAAATGCCAAGCCCCGTCGATGAGGAGCTTAACACGCTGAGACGGAACTTGGAGGAGGAGCGACAAGAAGTCGCAGCAGAGCGGGTCCGTCTTCTCGAGCTGATCGAGACATACGCGCAGCATATCGAACAGCAGAGGAGTGATCGGAGTCAGTCGGACAGAGGTTCCGAAGCCTCCAATGAGCCCGAGGTAAATTGGATAATAATCAAGTTTTGATTTTTAGAACGTAATTTTTTCTCTAACCCCTTGAGCGGCAAGTACAATTTCACGTGTGCGCCAAACACGGAGAAAAAAAGTATTTGAATGGATGGATCCAATATGGTGTATCAAATGCAAAAATTTGTTCGAATCGAATGAGATTCGGAATTTAGGGATTTTCGCAGCGGCTGATTAGGAATCTACCCTCAAAATGCGAGAATTCTAAATGGTGGATTCAATATGGTCAGTCAAAATGCAAAAATTCTTCCGAATCGAATGAGACTCCGTACTTTGAGGTTTTTCCGGTAACTGACTACTAATCTGCGTTCAAAGTACGGAAAATAAAAATTGTGGATTTCGTAAGACGCACACACGTCAATGCAGCTCAAGGGGATAATCTTAAATTTTTTTAGTCTAGTTTTGCCTTAACTCAAGTATTACAAATATTCCATGCTTTTACTCGCAATATAATTTTTTCTCATGGGATAGGTTAATAATACGGATACATCGGGTGGGGAAAAAAAAAAAAAAGGAACGCGATGAAAAGTGAGTACGCAATTAAATATATATAAACTCATACTTCACACATTGTGGCGCAAAGCTTATAATTAATTTCACATGGAATCCGAGGTTACTGATAATGTGGAATCATTTTCATTATATCTTTTCCAGATACAAATGGTCCAACCGCCGCAACAACGGTCGCGGTGGTGGCAGGGGCGGTCCTCGGGGTGGCGGTAGGGGCGGTTCTCGGGGCGGCGGCGGTGGTAACCGCAGTGTTTATATTTATTTGTAATAAAAAAAAAAAAATGAAAAAAAAAATGTTCATACATTTCATTTATATACGGGAGTATATCGGGGGAGGACTGATCCTACCAGTACCAGTCCTACAAGTAATCAGTCCTACAAGTTCGTTCCTACAAGTGGCGATCCTACAAGTTCATTTCTAGAGATTTGTTCGAAAAGGTTCGATGCTACAAGTGGTGATTCTACAATTTCGTTTCTCCAAGCGGCCGTCTTACAAGTTCGTTTCTCGAGATTAGTTTGAAAAGGTCCGATCCTACAAGTGGCGATCCTACAAGTTCGATCTCGCAAGGAGCGATCCTACAAGTTCGTTCCTCTAGATTTGTATGACAAGGTTTGATCCTACAAGCAGCGGTCCTACAAGTTCGTTCCCGAGATTTCGTATGAGAAGGTTTGATCCTACAAGTAGCGGTCCTACATGTTCGGTCCTACAAGTAGCGGTCCTAGAAGTTCGTTTCTTTTGCTTAAAAAAAACCGTCGTCAGAATTTCAAAAATCAAGATGGCCAATCGAATATGGCGGACTGAAAATATAAAAATTGATCCTATTCGGTCGAAATTTGTTACTGGGTTCTTTTCGGAGTCGCTGAAATCGAATCCGACGTCAGGATTTCAAAAATCACGATGGCGAATCGAATATGGTGGATTGAAAATATGAAAATTTATCATTTTCGTTTGAAATTTGTTACTCGGGCGTTTTCGGGGTCGCTGAAAACGAACCCGACGTCAGAATGATTAAAAAAATATGATTCACGTTCATTCATGATTAAAAAAATATGAATCGTTACGCTAAATTTATTAAGATTAATTTTTGAATAAAATTATAAATCGTTTTTTTTTATTATGATGTAAATAAATATTTTTCTATTAATTTTTTAAATTAAAAAATTTAGTGAAAATAATTTTTTTTTTCTTTTCAGAAATATGCGAATTTTTTTATTACAGATTGGAGAGTAAATTATAATAAATTTTTTGCAAATATCGTATGGATCAAATACCCCGAGTCCACATTTCCCTCAACCATTGATTGTCGTTTTTTTTATTGCTTGCGTATGTTCTCATTTATTTCGTTACTTTGTTTTTTGAAAATCGTTATGGTTATACAAAATAAAGGACGGAAGACGGGACCACCATCATTTTTTTATAGCTTGCAAAATATAAATCATCAAGTATTCTCTGGCGTGTCAAATACATGATCCGAATTAAAAATCTACATAAATAGTTGATAGCATAGTGAGTAGCGTGTTAAGGAGGTTTTTAACATCAATTCGGTGCGGCAAGGGGAACGTGACGGTGCGGCGCGGGCAACGTGCGGGTCAGGTTGCGTTCGGAATTTGTTTCACCAAGCCATTACTCACGTTCAATTCTGTTTACAAGTATATTTCAAAATCGGAACGGTTAAAAACTTTCTTTGTGGGCAAATGATATCTATGAAGGTCTAATCTGTCGTTTAAGCGGTTCTTTGGGGAAATGTTACCGTTTTTTAACTCCTGAAACAATCTCCAATCATAACTTCGAATGCTTTTTCTATATAAGAGCTCATGTATAAGCGGCATATTTAATGTTGTTTTTCTCCTGAACTACGCGGTCAGAAAATCTGAAATAATTACGGTGTTTTCCTAGTACCAGCACGAACCTCTCCTCAAATTTTAGAATCATTCCTACCGTTTTTCTCTGGGTTAAGAACCTCCTTAAATAGATTGGGATGATAGATAGGTATAGGTCGCAGGTTTCAGTTTTGGTCGGGGAGAATAAAATTCTGTCGAAAAATTCGTGCAGCATTTTTTTTTTTCAGTGTAATCCTTCCATGACCTAATGATAACGAGAAAATAATATGATGAAATAAAATAATTGTTTTATAATAATCTTTTATTTCATCATATCACTTTACAATATTGCAGTTATATAATTGTTATGACTTTTATTACATTATCTTGCGATATAACTTTTACTTACCGGTTGTATACAACATATACGTTATACATTCGTACGTGTTATATAACATGTTATATTGCTGAGTGGGAATACATCATGTACTATCCACGTAACATTACTTGTTACTTTTGGTTACATTATCGTTACTTTGCCACTACATTACTTTATTTATTCGGAGTCATTTCCATTTTCAATTGAACCACACGATTGTTAGAAGAGTGAGGCAATCTGATATTATTATTAGATGTTTTTTACACAAATTTCAACTCTGTATAATGAATTAAATAATGGTGGATAATTGTACGAAATGTATGGGGATAATCCTTTTTAATAAATTTCTTTTCAATATAGTCGTTGACTGAAGATATATATATATCTTCAGTTAACGATATAGTTGAAAGAATGCGGGTATTTGAATTTTTGCGGGTATTTTTGTTAATTACTTTACTTTACCACCAGAGGCGCTGCTGCACATATTCTCTGACCCGTATTCACAGTCGAGTCTTATTTCTAAGACGGTCTTAAGTCGTCGTTTAGGACGACTTGATTGGTTGTTGGCCGTCTTAAGACCGTCTTAAGAAATAAGACTCGACTGTGAACTGTGAATACGGGCCTCTGGGTGCACTCCGGGAGCACAGTCAAAGCTATTGAAGAAAAATAAATTATCACTGCGGCAGGAGTCCCTTTTCTATAATTATTCAATAATATAAACGATTGATTTATTCCAGCGGTGGTGGTGGACACGACATTTCAACCGGTGAGTACAAAAATAATTTCGATTTTGCTTTTAAATATTGCCGATAATTTGTTAAAATAGCTCTTTTTCAAAATAAATGAATTTATTGTCGGTTTCTTCACCTCTGGTTGTTATTCAGTTAGAGTTATCCTCCAGATATCCTATATGCTTTTAGTATGGCTTATCTGGTGGATAATTTTAACCGGAACATAACCAGAGGTGAAGAAACCGGCCCTTAAAAAGTAGGAGTTCGATACGGTAGATAGTAGGGATGTTCGATCTTCTGTAAAAAATAAATCTCTGGATCGATTCGGAATCGGACGTGTGAATATCGATTCTACTAAAAATCGAAGGGCAAAAGATTGATTTCGTTAAAATCGATCTTTTCATGTCACGTGTCCCAAAAAAAATTTATGGAATAAAAATGTAAATTTTTTACTGATCACCTTTCGTCGATTCGGTTTTCTAAAATCACTTTTTATCAATTCGTCTCCCAAACATTTGACGGTCTGATTGCATACAGATTGCTGAATAAGAAAATTAAAAAATCCCAGTTCTCCGTTAAGTTCAAGTTCAACGGAGAACTGGGAAAAATCCCAGTGTCATATGATTATAGTAAATAGTTATAGTTATAATGATTATAGTAAAAAATAAAAAATATTTTTTACTTTGCAAAACTTTTTGTCTCTAGTGTCTAAAAAAGAATCTTTATTGTCCGTAGAGTCCGTAGAGAAAAAAATCTCAGTTTCTGTTGCGTTCAAGCTCAACGGAGAACTGGGATTTTTTATTTTTTACTTTACAAAACTTTTTGTCTCTAGAGTCTAAAAAAGAATCTTTATTGTCCGTAGAGTCCGTAGAGAAAAAAATCTCAGTTTCTGTTGAGTTCAAGCTCGACGGAGAACTGGGATTTTTTAAAAATTATTTTCTCAAGACTATGTACATTGAAAAAATTATTCAAAACAATTTTTTCAAATCCCAGAGTTCTTCTCAGTGTCTGAAAATTCTACGGACAAAAAAGTTTTGCCAAGTAAGAAATAAAAAAATTCCAGTTCTCCGTTGAGCTTGAACTCAACAGAAACTGAGATTTTTTTCTCTACAGACTCTACGGATAAAAAAGATTATTTTTTAAACTCTACGGACAGAAAAGTTTTGAAAAATTAGAAATTAAAAAATTTTAGTTCTCCGTTGAGCTTGAACTTGATAGTGGACTGGGATTTTTTTCTCTACGGACTCTATAAACAAAAAAGATTTTTTTTTCAGACTCTACGGACAAAAAATTTTTGTAGAGTAAGAAATATAAAATCCCAGTTCTCCGTTGAGCTTGAGCTTAACGGAGAACTGGGATTTTTTAATTTTTCGATTTTCCAAATCATCGTCATTAACCGTGTAAGATGCCAGTGTCAAATCTACAATTATAGTCTTGGTTGGACCGCAAATTTTGGCCGATTTAACCCCTTCGTTGGCATTGACGCAATAGTGCGTCAAATAATTCCGTGCCCTGTGTGGCATTGACGCAATAGTGCGACGCAATTGACGCAATTCAGCTTCATCATACATTTTTTTTAAGAATAGTCTTATCTAATTTTTAATCTTTGTTTCTCAGTTCTCCTCTAGGACCTTTGTGGGTAGCATAAGCCCTTGTAGAGCTTGCGCGCGATCTATATCCTTATAGCTTACTTAAAACTACTTATACCCTACGATACCATCCTTATTTATTATATTGTAATCTTCTTATTGTAATAAAAGCAGAGATTGCTGTATCAAGTTATAAGAATTTAGCAGCGACAGCATATATATATATATCATTGTTAGTATTATATATATTTACTTTTTTAATCTTGTTTACGAAAGCAAGTAGTAATATGTCAGCAGTTTTTTAAAGTTCTTGTGTCCCCATCTTTCTCTGAGGTTTACAGGCAGTCCATTAAAGCATTTAATTCCAATATAATAGTATGCCTTTC
This sequence comes from Rhorus exstirpatorius, assembly GCA_963564615.1. Lineage (NCBI taxonomy): Eukaryota > Metazoa > Arthropoda > Insecta > Hymenoptera > Ichneumonidae > Rhorus > Rhorus exstirpatorius. The sequence goes on from OY751322.1 coordinate 44,711, forward strand.
GTCCTATTTCTTTTTTCCTTACTTTGCACTGTAGTTATTTGCCTTTCTGGTAGTTCTTTGTTCCCTCATAAAAGCTTAAATCTTTGTGTTTTACTAGCTGCATGATTTCTGTGACCTCGAAAATTTTTTGTACTGATTGTGAGAGAGTTCGCCTTCCTCGAAAAAGCCGTTCCGAAGGATAGAGTATCTTTTTAAAAATCTTTAATGTTCTCGTGACATTTTCGTAGGCACCGCCCCACGCTACTATCTCATATGTTAATATAGACTGGAAAAGAATACACCATAATGACATTTTATCTGCTCAGGGCGGGGCGTTACTGAATTTTTTAAAGGTAAAAATGGGCTAAAATTGGTAAATTGTTCTTGATACAGGCCGAACCTGATGATTTGGACAGAGAAATTCAAACTGAAGAAGCAGAATGTGAGGAGATTGTCGAGCTCCTGTCACTAGCTCCGTCAATTATCTCAACAATATCGAGATCCTCATCTCGATGTAACACAACGCCGCCAGCTCGAAGTTCATCGCTGCCGCCATCACAATCAAAATATCTTCAGCCGAAAATCGATGAAACTTTTCAAGAATTGAAATCTTTTGGAGGTATTTAAAAATTGAAGTAGTATTAATGTAAACAGCGACTTCTTGCCCTTTGAAAAATTTCGTTCCCTCTCGACTGTCAAACGAATTATTGCTTAATGCTTATTGAGTCTCTTATTTTGTTTCAATCGCTCACGTAACATCTAGTAGTACGTCGATCGTTACTTATAAAACTGCGATCTCTATTGTGATTTGTATTGAACTTTTGACTAAGAAATATTTCACTATTACTTTGAGAGATTCCTATGAATTTTCCACTCCTCTCTTTATTTGTTACTTAACGTTTTGTTTGCTATATTTTTTGTTGTTTGTCTTACAATCGTTTACCCCTTAGTTTTAACTTAAAATTATAGATATCATTAATTTCTTTCAGGTGGAGGTTCTAAAGCTGGTAAAATTACGAACGCTATCCTCTTTATGATAGCAAAAGACAATTTACCTTTTCGAACAGTAGAAAACGAAGGCTTCCAGAATCTCATGAAGATGGTAACTCCTTTGTATAAAGTTCCTGGTCGAAAAACGATGACGAGTCTCATGAAAGAGAAATACGAGTTGTTATCCATGATGGTTAAATTGAAGCTTTCGGCTACAGATGCCATAACTTTGACAACGGATGTCTGGACCGATACATTGAATACACGCAGCTACTTAGGCATGACTGCACACTTTGCAATGGAAGACAAATTGGAATCTGTGACGCTGGGCGTTATGTTACTCGAAGATCGACACACGTCGGAGAACTTGAGCCAATGGCTCATGGAAATCTGCACTGAATGAAGAATCACGAAAGAGCAAGTCATGACCGTCGTAACAGACAGCGGAGCAAATATATTAAAGGCATTTGTCGATACGTTTGGAAAACAGAAGCACCATCCGTGCTTCGCACACACATTAAATCTCGTTGCATCCAAGTTAATCGATGGAGAACCGACAGTTTGTGGAATGTGCACTAAGGTGAAAACTCTCATTACGTTTTTCAAACACTCAGTGGCAGCTTCAGACGATCTTAGAAAACATACCGAAAAAAAACTTATTCAAAGCGTTCCGACGAGATGGAATTCGACTTATTTTATGCTCGATGGCTTTATCGAGCTATCTGAAAGCATCAGCACAGTACTCCTCAGATATCCAAAATCTCCACCCATGCTGTCTGCAAGTGAATTACAACTCGCGAGAGAAACGATACAAGTATTACAACCCGTCGAGGCTGCATCAAGAGAAGCGTGTGGACAAACTTATGTCACGGCGAGCAAAGTCATTCCATTAACGAACTGTTTGAAGAAAGAAATTGAATGTATGGACTCAAATTTGATCACGAGCGCGGGAATCAAGTTGAGAGAACTACTTCTGATTAATTTTGATAAAAAATTCGGAAAAGTGGAATTCATGACTCTTTGCGCTGTATCGACAATCTTAGATCCGAGATTCAAAAAATTACATTTTAACACTCCACTCGCTCAATCACAGGCAATACAAAAAATTATTACAGACATGCAAGAGATATCGAAAGAATCGCCCGAGACTCAAAAAGAAAACACAGCTCCCGAAAAAGTTTTCCCCAACGCAAATCGTCTTTGGTCTCATCACCAAATCCTCAATAAGCGTCAAACAATCAACGAGGAAGAGATATTTTCGCGAAGAGAAATGCCGACCGATTTGAAGCATTATCTCAACCAACCTAAGTAGATATACAATGAGAGTTCTGGACCACTAAAACGCTTCTGCGCATGCGCGAGCGCGGGAAATTCAAACCTGCGCATAAATTCAAACCTGCGCATGTGCAAGCACAGGACAAACCCCGCCCCTCAATAATAATAATGATAATTCAGAGAAATTCCAAGCGGATGACGTCATCAATAATAATAATAAATCCGAGTATGAAAAAAACATCGCAATTAAACCAGTCGAAGGTCAATGCCGACAATAGTATCGGATTTCACAGCTACTGATGGACATTAGACATATAAATTCTTTATCCCATGCACTTTGTTAGTAATTAAACATTTGGTAACCGATAATCAGGAGTAAGATAAATCCTACCGATGGATATTGCACATATTCATTGGGAATTTGTTTGATTTAACGAAATTTCAAATTTAAAAAATTTACATATTTCAAGTTTCAAATTAAAAGGAATAATTAAATTTTCCACATTTGCGAGGGGTCGGCGGAGGCTTTTGAAGACCTCGCGATGGCCTTTTGCAGCCTTCGGAGACCCTGCACAGATCTTCCGAGGCTTTTGGAGACTCTTCAGAGGTTTTCCGAGGCCTTCGGAGATTCCGCCCAGGCGTTCCGAGACCCTATGACGGCGTCATTGGAAAAAAAGAAATTGCCTCGCAATTAGCATGAACAGCAACTTAAACGAAACGAAAGAGAAATATCTAAACCGAAACTTTTTAAATATTTAACAAAATTGGATATCAAAAAAATTTCGAAATTTCAAAATTTCAAATAAAAACAAATAATTCAATTTTGAACAAAAATTCTAATCGATAAAATTTTAAAAGTTCTAGATTTCTAATTAAAACAAACAATTTAATTTATTAGATTCGCTAAGGGCCAGTGTGGGCCTTTGAAGACCTCGCGATGGCCTTTCGGAGTCTTCGAAGGCCCTGCACATATCTTTCGATGCTTTTCGAGACTCTTCAAAAACCTTCAGAGACCTCTGTAGACTTTGCACAGGCGTTCCGAGACCCTATGTAGGCGTTGATGGAATAAAAAAAGTGCTTCGCAATTAGTATAACGAGCAATATAAAAATACAAAAAAGAAATACCTAAAACAAAATTTTTTGAATATTCAACAATGTTTTGAATAAAAAAAAATCTAAAATTACAAAATTTTAAATAAAAACTAATAATTCAATTTTCAACAAAATTTCAAATCTAATGAATTTAAATAATTCAAAATTTAAAGTCAAAACTAATAATTCAAGCTTTTAGATCTGCGAAGGGCCAGCGGGGGCCTTTGAAGACCTCGCGATGGCCTTTCGCAGCCTGCGGCGACCCTGCACAAATATTCCGATACCTTTCGAGACTCTTTGAAGGTCTTTCGAGGCCTTTGGAGTCTCTGCACAGGCGTTCTCAGACCCTGTGAAGGCGTTATTGTAACAAAAAAAATATCATGCGAGGCAGAGATTGAATGAAAGCATTGAAAGGAGCAGAGAGAGCAAGGGAGGAATAATGTGGATGAAGAATGTGAAATGTAGGAATGAGAGAGGAAAATGTAAAGTGAAAAAACAGAGTCAAGAATTCCGGAAAAACAAAAGGTGTGAAAAATGGATTGTATAATAAAATATTATCAAATAAAATTAATCGATTCATACTTGTTTATTAAAAAAAGAAAAAAAGAAAAAAACTTAATACGAAAAAATGAAAAAAGTTATATGCTTAATGAAAAAAAAAAATTTTCTTCTCTTGACTGGACTTTTCATTATATTTTTGTTTTGTTTGTCGCTGGCGTGTATCGGATCGTTTTGAATAATTTTTTCTCGTTGTCCGTTAAGAAATCCAAGTTTTCTATGCTCGGTAATATGTGTTTTACGTAGTTATTTTGCAAAGACATCGGGCTCCTGTGCGTCATACACTGGAAACGAAAAAAATAATAATTAATATTATAGCAACACCGGCACACAAAAAATAAGTGGTTCGTATTTTTGACCAGAAATATCTACGTTTATGTATTTCGATTTGCTGAATTCGAATTTGAGTCCTGTTTAACCCGTAAACCACCAAAATTTTGAGTAAATTGCCAAAAAACCGTTAACGTTAAAAATAGTCAAAAAATGCAGTATTGCAAGCCAGGAATTTAATTACTAACTAGATTAATGTTTGTTATGTATTTCGATGCGCTGAATTCGAATATCAAGTTGATTTAGCCCGTCAACTCTCCGAATTTTGAGTAAATTGCAAAAAACCGATGAAAATCGATGAAAATAGCCCAAAACAATTCATTAAGTCAAGCGAGAAATTTTTCTACGAACTAGATCATTGTTTCTTATGTATTTCGATGCGCTGAATCCGAATTTGAAGTTGAGCTAGCTCGTCAACCCTCCAAATTTTGAGTACATTGCAAAAAACCGATATAAATCGTCATATAGTAGGAAAGTACAGTAATGCAAGCGAGAAATTTTTTTACGAACTACATCAATGTTTCTTTTGTATTTTCGATGTGCTGAATCCGAATTTGAAGTTTATTTAGCTCGTGAACCTTCTAAATATTCAGTAAATTGCAAAAAATCGCTGAAAATCGCTAAAAGTTGTAAAAATTGAAGTTATGCAAACGAAAAAAATTTTCTTGAAGTACAATTATTTTTTTGGTGTATTTCGATAAGCTGAATTCAAATCACAAGCTTATTCAGCTGGTAGACGCTCTAATGTTAGAGTAAATTGCGAATAATCGCTGAAAATTGTTAAAAAGAAAACGTGAAAAATTGTCATTATGCAAACGAAAAAACATTTGTTAAACTAAACCAAGTATTTTTCTTTTTTATTTTGATGCGCTGAATTCAAAGTCAAAGTCAGTTTGGTATTTTAAGTTAGAGGGTGTACAAGCCAATAACCGACTTCGGTTTGTGTGTTGCTGTAATTAGGCAAATCATTAAAATTCTAAAGGTACAATATTACCGCAATATTAAAACTTACCCCTTCCTTGATCATTTGTTTCCAGGCCTTTAAGCCCTTGGAATTCGATATGACCCTACGCAGTAGGAGCCATCGTAGCATTAACTCTTTTTCAACGTCGGAAAAAGGTTTCCTTCTACAGAAAGATAAATTTCAATTATATTTTTATACGATAAATTAAGGAACGAAGGAGAAGAAAGAAGCAGGAAGTCGACCGGGAACAACGGGAATAGCGGGCAGAGGAAGCTGTGCGCGAACGGAATATGTGGGAATATGGTGATATTGGGTAGAGACAGAAAGCAGACCGGGGAAAATGAGACGCGAAAAGAGGGGTGGGAAAGTACGAGAGTGTGATAGGAAAGAATATAATTGGGTTGTGCCAAAACGAAATGTGGAAAGGACATAAAAGGAAGGAAGAGTGCGAAAAGAGGTAAGGGAAACGTTTGAGAGAGGAATGGGAGCAAATTTAAGTGGTTTGGGTAAAAAGAAATGTGGAAAGGATGAGAAAGGAGAAAGTGGAAAAATGGAACAAAGTGGAAAAATGGAACAAAGCGGAAAAATGGATCTAAGTTGAAAAGCTGAACTAAGTTCAAAAATGGAACTAAGTGGAAAAAATGGAAGTAAGTGGAAAAATTTAAGTAAGTGGAAAAAGGAACTGAGTGAAGAAATTTATGGGCAAAAAAGGGCTTAAGAAAGCATAGTAAATGGGAAGATGGAAATACAGAGGGTAAAAAGAATAAGAGGCGAGGGTAAATTTGAGAAATGGAATAGCAATGGAAATAAACGTTTAGGTATGGGTATCAAACAAAAGTGGAAAGGACGTGATAGGAAAAAGGAGAAAGAAAAAAATTGAACAAGGTAAAAGAGATGCGACGGATAGATAAGAAGGATTCGGGAAACGTTAACAAGTCGCTTGAGAAAACGTGGTGGTAGAGGGAACGAGCAAGATGGCATAAGATGTAATACAAGTTGGATTTGAAGCACGGAAGATAGGTCGGAAATGTCAATGTAAATTCAATTTTAAGTGGAAAATAAAGAGCAGTGGTAGGATAAAGATTGAAAATGTATGTGTCTAAGTGCGAAATTGGAATCAAGTGTACAATTGTATGGGCGAAAAAAGGGCATAAGAAAGGAATAAAAAGTGAATAATGGGTTAGTATTAGAGGGAAGAAGAGAGGGGAATCGAGTCGAAAGAGGGGAAGGAAATGACGAAAAAGACAGGAAAAGAGGTGGGGAGAGAAAATAAAGGCTCAAGCATTAATTAAATTTAATAGTGAATGTTATAAAAGGTTGAGAAATTTGGTAGCACAGGAACATAGATTTTAAATAGCTTAAAGGAGTATTATTATATCGAAGCAAAAGAGGAGAGATGGAAATTTAAGAGAGGGGATTGTGAAGAGGCGAAGGACGCCGTACATTGGAAAATAAAGACAGTACAAGTGGCGAATTATGTACGTACGGTCGAGGATCTTCCGTGTATTTTTTCACCGCTCGTGCGTTTAATATCCGTAGTTCGTCGAGGGTTGTCCTAAAATTAAAGAAATAAACGTTCAAAAATAAATATACTGTCAGTGAAAAATATTGAAATTATTAATAGCCGATATTAATCCGAGGATTGGAATCCTCGGTTCAAGTTTAAAAAAATTAAAAGTCGCCAAAAGGTTCGATTCCGGCGGTACAGACAGTGGCGTAGCTAGGTGGACAAGGGCCCCGGTGCATAAAGAAAAAATCGGGCCCCTCCCCCTTTTTCCACATGGCTGCATAGCTGAAGCCCTTAAACTTATTGATAGGGATGAGATAAGAATACAATGACTTGCACTTAGTAGGATAAGTGCATAAGTCACCTACAATAAGGTGTGGAATCACTATCTATTTAGCAAAAGAAAATAACAATAAATAAACAACTATGCAGATGACGATACAAAATATTTATTATACATCAGATGAGATTAACAGACAGGAAAAGTAAGATTGTTAATAAAATTACCACCCTTGCGCGCTTTAATTTTTGAAAATGTGTCTATGACTTAACTCAAATCCAAGTTTGATGCGTCCTTTTTTCTAATTGCAATTAATGATAAGTGTCGGAGTCGATAATCATATATTATACATTTCATCTGCATGTCAAACAGTTATCTGCATGTAAGATACCCAGATAGAACACTGACGTCTAATATATACGACGTCGCCATCGACGTCTGTAAGACGTATTTAGTACACGTATACTGAAGAGCTAAATGTCCGGCTAATATCTGTATATTTGACGTATATAAGACGTCGATATTACGTCAAGTGCCTATACCTTCACAGCACGATAAAATTTTAAAAAAATATAAACAAAAACGAAATATATTACTGGCAAAACGGTTCCATACGCCTTTTGTCGTTGTTATAGGTCATAAAAAAGTTACACTGAAAAATAAAATCCTGCTCCGATTTCTCGATAGAATTTAATTCACCTTCGACGAGGACTCGAACCTGCGACCTATCTACTTATCCTACCTATCTTCCTAACACGCTACCCACTAAGCTATCGACTGTTTATGAACTTTGTTAATTCATATCATGTATTTGAAACGCCAGAGAACATTTGATCAGTTGTATGTTAGGAGCTACTCAAGGGATGGCGGTGGTCGCGTCTTCAACCCTTTATTTAGTATAACCATGTAAGTTTTGAAAGAAATTACAAAATTGAATCTGGCTAATCCAATATGGTGGATCCAAAATTCTAAAAATTCCATAACTTCTCTGATTCACTCTAACTGTATATAGTCAGAGGTTTTTTTTTGTCGGTGAACACGAATTTGAGTTCAAAATGATAAAACTCAATATAGCGGATCCATTATTGAGGATGTGTGAGCCGTACAATCCCAATCAAAAAGAGTTTCGGTGAGAATTTCAATTACTTTTCGTTGAAGCGAAAATTTAAAAAAATCAACCATATATTGAAAATGATTATATACACCAAATATAGGGATATCGAGTACAGGTGTAACATATAAGTAAATTCAATCATATTGCTATTTACCAATATTAGATTGACATACGATTTTATAATATACGTATCAAAAGCGTGGATGCAGTTATTGATATAGGTGATCCTATATTATCAATATTGCAGTAATAATGATATTGTTCCATGATCACCTGTAAACATATACCTTGTTTTTTTATACGTACATTAGACGAACTTATGTCGATCGAAGATTGGTCAAAATCAATATAGTTGAATTCACCTAAATTATACTTGCGTTCAATATCCCTGTAAGTATGTGTGGATCGATGCGATCAGTTTGATCACAAACAAATATGCGTATATCAGATCTACGCAATTTCACGAAGATTTGACCATATCATTATATTGCAGATAGATATACTTGTATCGGATACATATTCTACACCTGTTTTAATTAAAGTATACGTACATTGAATAGCTTTAGATCCGGGAATTACAATCGAAAGATAACAATGAACGAATATTATACGTATATGAGACGTACGAAATTCCACGGAGATATTGTTAAAAAACGCACGTCCAATATACGTATATAATAACGTGATTTCGACAGTAATGCAGTTGGCTTTGTTTCTATCGTCAAGTAGATGTTTCTCCTACATATAATATATGTATATAATTTTATGTCAAATGCTTATTGTATAATATACTTACAATATACGTATATCAAAATCTTTCACTACATCAGTTGAATAGCACCAGAATATACATTCAATATATGCATAATATACGTATAACATAAGTCTATCATAGACGTATACATATCATATACATATATAGGTGTTATATATGTATATTAGACGTCAGCGGCCTATATGGGATAGGTTAGAACACTTAACCTATCTTAAGATAGGTGATAACTTATCTTAAGGAGGTTCTTAACATCAATTTGGTGTGGCAAGGGGAACGTGATGGCGCGGTGCGGGCGACGTGCGGGGCAGGTTGCGTTCGGCATTTGTTTCACCAAGCCATTACTCACGCTCAATTCTGTTTACAAGTACATTTCACAATCGGAACGGTGAAAAACTTTATTTATGGGCTAATTATATCTATGAAGGTCTAATCTGTCGTTTAAGCGGTTCTTCGGGGAAACGTTACCGTTTTTTCACTCCTAAAATAATCTCCAATCATAACTTCGAATACTTCTCCCATAAGAGCCCATGTAAAAGCGGCATATTTAATGTTTTTTTTCTCCTTAACTACGCGGTCAAAAAATCTTAAATAATTACGGTGTGATCCTAGTACCAGCACAAACCTCCCCTTAAATTTTAGAATCATTCTTACCGTTTTTCTCTGGGTTAAGAACCTCCTTAATCGAGAAAATTCAGCAGCGTTGAAATTCTTAACTTAGGAGTTCTGCTATTATAAATTTTCATTAAACATATTTTTTAAAAAATGCTTGCGCGCAGGGTCAGGATTTCCTAGCTTTGTGAGCTCGCTGCTCCCCCCCCCCCCCCCCAGCTCGAGGAGCCCTTAGGGGCTCCCTGAGCTTTAGGGTCCTGGTGCACTGCACTACTTTGCCCTATGATAGCTACGCCACTGGGTAGAGATCCTTGTCTCAAGATTTTACGTATAGTCATTGGTCTCCGTCTTGAGTCTCGATGCGAGACGAAGACCGAAAGCTCTCGGCTGAAACTTGAGGCGAGGATTGGAATCCTGGCATCGAGTTTAAAAAAATGAAAAGTCGCCAAAAGTTTGGGTTCTGGCGGTAGAGATTCTCGCCCCAAGATTCGACGTGTAGCCATCAATCTTCGTCTTCAGTCTTCATGCGAGACGGAGACCCAAGGCTCTACGTGTATTTATTTATCTAATAGAAAGGAAAAAGAAAAAAGTAATAAAGTAATTTTGCTTACGTATCGCCTTTGTCATCTTTATCGATCGTTCGTTCCTTTTTTATTTCTTTTTTCAGTTCTAGTTTTTCCGTAATTTTTTTTTTAACTAGTTTACTGTATGGATTTATTAGAATATTTCTTTTTTCCATTTTTTCCGCAATCTGTCGAGGGAGTAAAGTTCATTGTTTATTTATTTATTTATATTGTCACGGCCGGACTTCCGGTTGGGCAAGCGAACGGGACGGTCGGGCGTAGGGAAGCTTCGGCGAAGTGGACAGAAAAAGTGAATTGTGTGAGTCTGGTGGTTATAGAAAGGGTGTGGACAGGTGAAGACAGGTGGTCGGAACAGGAGGAAGTGTTGGTGTCCAGGGGGTTTTCTTAATTACTCGGTAATCAGGTGTTATTATTGTGGGTGTGGAAGAGAGGTTAGGAGGACAAAGCGGAAATGGCGGAAAACGGTGCAAAGAGTGATGATGGGTGCACGGTGCTGGAGAGGGCGATGAGTTGTGTGAGCGTGCTGACAGGTGGCGTGAGCGGCGTAGGGCCGGGAACGAAAAGACGAGGACGGTCGAGAAAGGAAGTCGGTAAAAAAGGAAAGATAGATAGGCCCGGTAAGGTAGGGAACGAGAAACACGACAAAATCGATCGATTTTGTCGTTCGCTGTCGAGCGCTGGAAGAACACGTTCATAAGGATGAGAGTTTTATTTTTGAGACAAGAAATAAGCTGCGGCACACGCCGAGCAAGTCTGTGAATCATCAGCAGTCAGTGAATGACGGTGTGGAGAGGATAAATCGGAGTGAAATTTTTTCCCAGTTAAATGGAAACAGGGGAGAAAGTGACGGCTCAAGCATCGATGATGACTGGGAGGAAGAGAGCGGGGAAAGGAGCGACGATGAAAACAAGAGGCGTGATACGGTGCAAGGCTTCGAGGAGTGGGTAGCAGAAGGACGTAACAGCGAGGAAAAAGACGGTAAACAAGGCAACGAAAAGGAAGATGGGGATGGTGAGGATGTGGAGAAATTTGCAGACGGAATCGGCAAAGAAGGGCAATCGGTCCACGAGGAAAACGATTGCAACGAGAATGAGGAAGGGGGAATGGTACTCGGTAACTGGCTGGAAATATTTAAGCAGCTTTTAGACAAGTCTGAGAGAAGATTGACAAAGGCTTGGAAGAGCGAGACGGAGAGCATCAAAAAGGAAATAGCGCCGTTGCCATGCCGATGGGAGAGCATGAACAGAATTATCGGTGAGCTGTTACGAGAGGCGGAGCAATGGAAAATGTTGAGATACAAGGATGAGGCAATATGGAAGGAGGAAAAAGAAAAATACGAAGAGATAAGCGAGAATTTACGGAATGAGAGGGACAACGCGTGCAGAGAGAGAGAGAGAGAGAGAGAGAGCGAGCTACTGCAGAAGGAAATCCTCAAGCAGAGAAGGAGGGACAACGAGAGGCAGACATGCGGAGACAACAAGAGACGGACGAGCAGCGACAACGAGAGACCGACGGGCAGCGAAGACGAGAGGCAGAGGATCATCAGCAGTATCGACAACGGGAGGCAGCTCGGGGAGGAAACTCCTGAGTTGTCTCTAGTATCGGAGGGCTCGATGATCACGGTGGATAGCTACAATGAGGATAAAGGTGACGGGCGGGCAAGTCAGGGCGTGAGGGAGGAGAGGGCATGGAGAGCAATGGTGCAAGCAGAAAGGGATTGGGTGGAAGTGAAGAAGCGGAGGAGGGGTGATAGGGGGCCAATAAAGAAAGGAGGGTCGCTGCCCGTAGGGAGTAAAATGACCAAAGAATTGGGAAGGGGCGGGAGGGAAGGAGGAAGAAGTCGAAGGGACGTAAGTAGGGGAGAAAAAGTGGGAAAGGACTATGGGCAAAGAAGGGTGCATCAGGGAAAGAGCACTCAACCGAACCCACTAACCGTGGCGGTATGGGAATGGGAGCTAAGAGAGAGACGAGAAAAAGAAAGAAAAACATAAGAGTTTGGGGAATCGGAACAAACGGAAGCGAGGGCAGTATAGCGCGGGAGATTGCACTTTTTTGGGAAATGCGGCTCGAAATAAGCGCAAAAATAGCAAAGATCCAAAAGATAGGAGGAGGAACGATTGCTTATCTGGATGGAGGACGAGGACGGGGAATTAGTTAAAAGATTGCAGGTAATACCAAGAATTGAATCGCATCACTTGCCGGTGGCCTTCGACCTGAAAGGAAAGGAGGAAACGGGGGAAGAAAGAGGGCGAAGGACAAACGAAAAAGAAAGGGAAAGAGATAAAGGTGGTGGAAAGAGGCTAGTATGGAAGAATGACGAGAGTGAGGCATATAAAGAAGAAGTAGCGAGACTATGGGAAAGCGGAAAAGGAGAGGGCTTTGGGCGCGAGAAATGGGTGAAGCTAAAAAGGGCTATATGGGAAGCAGCTAGCAAGGTGCGATTAGTGAAGGAAATAAAAACGGGGGGAGGGGGAGGCCTGGACAATGACAGCGAATGTAGGGAGCAAAAGAAAAGAGTTTGGACAAGGTTGAAAGCCTACCTAAAAAGGAAGGGGAGGGAAGAGAAAAAATTGTTAGCAGAAGAGAGGAGGAGATGGAAGGAACTGCGCCAGAAAAAGAGGAAAGAGTGGTTTGAGGAACGATGGAAAAAATGAAGAGAGAGCAAGGATATGGTTGAGTGGTGGAAAGCGGTGGGCAATTTCAGACCAAGAAGGGAAAGGACAGGGGAGAATATAACGAGGGAAGAATGGGTCAGACACATCGGGAAATTATTATGGGAAAAGAAGGGGGAGGTCGAAGTAAGCCGAGGTACGGAGCTCTGGGACAATGTAACAGAAGAGCAAGGTTCGAGGGACGTCAAGCTTGACCAAGAAATCGGCAAGGGTGAGCTGGAAGGAGTTCTGAAGAAGCTAAAAAACAAGAAGGCAGCGGGAGAGGATGGGATAACGGCGGAGCTTATTAAGGGGGGGGGGGGTAGGGTTTTGAGGGTTCAAAAAAAGTGATCTTTTTAAATTGCATATTATGAAAGTATAGTAACTCAAGAATGTTGTCTGTTAATAGGAAGTCAATCGGAGCAAAATGTGAGTAAAATAAAAAATAAATAGCTTACTAAGTTTTATCAGGGTCTTTTCGCTACGAAAAACTTTAAACGCGTTTTTCTCAAATCGATGTTTTTTGAGTCGGTGCACTCTGTATCTCAAAATCTATTCAACCGATCGTTCTCAAATTTTTTATAGTATTTCCTTACATAATTTATGAGGTAACCCTGTTGAGATTTTTTCGTTTTTGATTTTATTTTTTTTATTATTAACAACAATAGTCATGAATTGAGGCCAAAAATCGGTATTTCCACTTTCAAGTCTTGTAAAAAGTTCAAAAATTTAAAAAAAATGGAAAAACTCGACAGAGACACCTAGAGGGACATAAAAATTAAAGGAAAAACTTTGGTTATTTCATTTCAGATGATCCAGTGCTGAGGTATGACGTGCACCGCAAAATGTATTTTTTCTGAGGCGCCTGCGAAGAATTGCTGCCATTCGGTCAATTTTCAATATTTTTCAACCAATATTTCACAGAATATAGTTCAATTACTACCCTTTAATGTACAATAGTCAGAAATAAATTTACTTTCACCGTAGCCCAAAAAAAAATTTGTAAGAACCTGTTTTTTTCTGCCTTCAAAACCCTACCCCCCCCCCCCCCCCTTAAGAATTTGCCCTCAGAGGGATTGGTCGAACTAAGGGATATTATGAACAAGGTATGGGCTAGGGGGGTATTGCCAGATTGGTGGGAGATAGCAAGGATATTCCCAATACAGAAGGCAGGGGACGAGGAAGTGGCAAGGAACTACAGGGGGGTCTCGTTGTTAGATGTCGGGTACAAATAATTACAAGCATAATGGTCAAGAGACTCAACGCGTGGGTGGAGAATGATGGTATCCTGAAGGAAAGTCAAGCTGGTTTTAGAGCAGAAAGAGGTACGAGAGATCACATATTTGTGTTAAATGCGCTTATAAACAACAGACACATTAAAAAACGTCTCCGGCGAAAAAAAATTGGAGAAGTACATTTTAAGTATTTTTCCCCACACAAAAAGCATTGATATCATTATACGGCCAAGTCATCGTCACGATTGAAAATAATGATGAAATATGTTATTACATTAAATCTCTTTCACTTACAATATACCAGTTGTAAAAAATTGTTAAATAAATTCAAATCTCACGACAAGTTATCACTTAAATTAAACCTTATGGCGGGGGTTTCATCAACATGAACAACACCTTTAAACTACATCCTTAAAAAAGTTATCAAATAAATCAAATGTCAAATTAAAACACAAGAACGAAATATAAGTAAGTACTTTGCGCTACTTTCATTTGACACATATATTTCGATGTCGAACCACGGTAGTACTACAGCAGACAGACAAGCGGACTGGCAGTCGGTGGTGGGGAAAGGGAATAAAAGACCCACCCAGAAGAAAGTGAGGAGAACTCGTGACGACAACAGGCGTGAAGCACGGTTGAGCCGATCGCTCGATAGAAACGTAACAGATTATAACAACAACGTGGATATCAGCGGATTGACGGAGATGGAAAATCACGAAACAGCAAAGTACTTAAAAGAAGATGAGGTACAGGAAACTTAACCCGTAACATCTGGACTGATCCCAGAAGTTGCATGGAATTGGGAAATGGAGGAGCGAAAAAAAGAACAAACGGTTTATAAGAATAAAAGGATTGAACCTTAGTAGCAACGCCACTGAAGCGTTGAAGGGGATAAACTGTATATACTTAAGTCGAAACTACGTATTGATGCGGGGTTCGATTACCTTCGGAATCTCGTCGTCATTGTCGACCTTCTCGGTCGGCTCTCGTTTAATTTTTTTCAGCGTTTCCGAGGATTCGACCCTCGTGGTCGAATCGACCCTCGGGGTCGAATCGACCTCGGAAACGCTGGAATCGTTCTCCGTTCGTTTGTCGTTTTCGTTCTCGTTCTCGTGCTCGTCGCTCGAGTCGCTCTCGATCTGTACGTATTCAATACGTTCTGCAATTTTTTTCGCAATCTGTCGAGGGAGAAAAATTTATTGTTTATTTATTTATTTATCTTGTCACGGTCTTTTTAATTCAGCCGGATGATAACCAGGCGCAAACGGTACATAAAAAGAACATATGGTTTATGAGAATAAAAGGATTGAACCTTAGTAGCAACGCCACTGAAGCGTTGAAGGGGATAAACTGTATATACTTAAGTCGAAACTACGTATTGATGCGGGGTTCGATTACCTTCGGAATCGCGGCGTCATTGTCGACCTTCTCGGTCGGCTCTCGTTTAATTTTTTTCAGCGTTTCCGAGGATTCGACCCTCGGGGTCGAATCGACCTCGGAAACGCTGGAATCGTTCTCCGTTCGTTTGTCGTTCTTGTTTTCGTTCTCGTGCTCGTCGCTCGAGTCGCTCTCGATCTGTACGTATTCAATACTTTCTGCAATTTTTTTCGCAATCTGTCGCGGGAGAAAAATTTATTGTTTATTTATTTATTTATCTTGTCACGGTCTTTTTAATTCAGCCGGATGATAACCAGGCGCAAACGGTACATAAAAAGAACATACGGTTTATGAGAATAAAAGGATTGAACCTTAGTAGCAACGCCACTGAAGCGTTGAAGGGGATAAACTGTATATACTTAAGTCGAAACTACGTATTGATGCGGGGTTCGATTACCTTCGGAATCGCGGCGTCATTGTCGACCTTCTCGGTCGGCTCTCGTTCAATTTTTTTCAGCGTTTCCGAGGATTCGACCCTCGGGGTCGAATCGACCCTCGGGGTCGAATCGACCTCGGAAACGCTGGAATCGTTCTCCGTTCGTTTGTCGTTCTTGTTTTCGTTCTCGTGCTCGTCGCTCGAGTCGCTCTCGATCTGTACGTATTCAATACTTTCTGCAATTTTTTTCGCAATCTGTCGCGGGAGAAAAATTTATTGTTTATTTATTTATTTATCTTGTCACGGTCTTTTTAATTCAGCCGGATGATAACCAGGCGCAAACGGTACATAAAAAGAACATACGGTTTATGAGAATAAAAGGATTGAACCTTAGTAGCAACGCCACTGAAGCGTTGAAGGGGATAAACTGTATATACTTAAGTCGAAACTACGTATTGATGCGGGGTTCGATTACCTTCGGAATCGCGGCGTCATTGTCGACCTTCTCGGTCGGCTCTCGTTTAATTTTTTTCAGCGTTTCCGAGGATTCGACCCTCGGGGTCGAATCGACCTCGGAAACGCTGGAATCGTTCTCCGTTCGTTTGTCTTTCTTGTTCTCGTTCTCGTGCTCGTCGCTCGAGTCGCTCTCGATCTGTACGTTTTCAATATTTTCTGCAATTTTTTTCGCAATCTGTCGAGGGAGAAAAATTTATTGTTTATTTATTTATTTATCTTGTCACGGTCTTTTTAATTCAGCCGGATGATAACCAGGCGCAAACGGTACATAAAAAGAACATATGGTTTATGAGAATAAAAGGATTGAACCTTAGTAGCAACGCCACTGGAGCGTTGAAGGGGATAAAGTGTATATACTTAAGTTGAAACTATGTATCGATGCGTGGTTAGATTACCTTCGGAAGATCGGCGACGTCTGAGAGCTTCCGCTCATCGTCCTCGCTGTCGCTGCTGATCTCTATATATTTTTTCGTCGCCATTTTTTTTGCAATCTGTCGAGGGAGTAAAATTTATTGTTTATTTATTTATTTATATTGTCACGGTCTTTTTAATTCAGCCGGATGATAACCAGGCGCACCTGGTCTTCGTATAGGGGAAACTCTGGGACGTATAATAAATAAAAACGAGGCGAAAAAAGTAAATAATAAAATGATTATTTCCAATGTATTCGATAAAAAAAAAAGTTGTGTAGTACAGAGGCGAGCCCACGATTTGTGCCAGAGCCACCTTCAAAATTATGAAATTTTTAGATAATATTTGATTTTAAAAATTACACTGCAAACTTTCAATGTCTGTAGTGTGGTTTTGTTTGCGACTTGAACATCTACAAATTTATAAATTTTTTATTGTACTGTAACGTCCTGGGTCGAAATACCCACCTAAATTTGAAATTTTTCATATACGTTCTTTTAATACTCAAATTAGGAGAAAACATGAACGAAAAGAGGTGACCCTCATTGCCGGAGTTCACCGCCTAAACGCACAACAACTTGAATCTTTTACGAAAGAGGCTCGTCACGGGGGAGGGTGCTGAGTGACGAACCGGCGTATGTCGCGCGTTATCACCAAGCTCCCGCAAATGCTGGAAGTAGGTGAAAATCAACGCCTTGCTGGTTCGCACACGACAGCCGCGCTTATCGCCTAGGGACGAGCCTCAACATAAGCAACAAGCTTCTTCGTGAGTATCGATATCTCTGCACTGGCAGTAGTCAGAAATCAGTCTGGACAATGTCGATTACACGAAGCTGACAGGAAAATCGCCATCCACAATAACTGGAAATCCGTCTGGCGATTATCGTCAGCAGAATGTCGAGGTGTGAGAGAAACTCTTCCCTCACGCGTCGACATCTCCCACCTTATGCGACAATAGAATAAGGGCCTATATAATGACCAGCAAGAAGTCCGTCAGTCAGTCTATAAGTCAGTCTGTGAGCAGTGAATAGAGCGTAATCAACAGTCAAGTGCTTAAGAGTCAGAGTACTCGGTCACTTGAGTAGGTTAACGAATAACCATCGGAAAAATCAGCGGGTTTATCTCGGGGACCCGACCGCGTGTAAAACAGCTTAAAACTTAAAAATTGTGAAAATTGTGAAAACTTCCTGTCCGATTTCCCCAACGGGATTGGTCGAGGATTATTTGAATAAGCGCCGAAATCTATTTGTTAAAATTAAAAAGCGATTTGACAAACTCATTTAAATAACCCGCTACGCCTGCATCCGCTCATCCAACGAGGATAGATTCGGCCGGTAAATACCGGAAAATAATAGATAAAACGTACGAACATACTTCAAGTTGTTCAGTTTCGATTGGGACATCCACCAAAATTCACGTGTTCCCAACACCTTTTCATAACTGCAGTACCGTGCGCCCGACGCACGTGCTCACGCAGTTACTTCAATTAATTTTCTCACCTTCTCTGACTACAGTACTGTGCGCTAGACCACGTTCTTAAGTGGTACAGTACTGTGCGCTCGACGCATGTGCTTAAGTAATTAAAATCTCTGACTACAGTACTGTGCGCTAGACGCACGTTCTTAAGTGGTACAGTACTGTGCGCTCGACGCACGTACTTAAGTAATTAAAATCTCTGACTACAGTACTGTGCGCTAGACGCACGTTCTTAATTGGTACAGTACTGTGCTCTCGACGCACGTACTTAAGTAGTTACTTTTCTCACCTTCTTTGACTACAGTACTGTGCGCTAGACGCACGTGCTTAAGTAATTACTTATTCCTCCCTCCGGGTACAGTCCCGTGCGCCAGACGCACGCTCTGTACTCTAACTAGCCAACCACAACTCCGTGCGCTAGACGCACGCACTGTGGTGGAGGTTTCAACCCTATCGTGTGGGAGTCTCACCCGAAAATAGGACACACTCGAAGGATAACTTTTTTATTCAGACTTTTACGAGCAAACGCCGAAGCGGTAAATACGAAAATAATAACGACTCGCTCCAGGGAAGAATTGTTTAATGTACGAGCACAGCAACAACAATTCGAGTGACACCTCAACCGACAACGCCGTCTTCATCAACTAAACACCCTCTACGCCCAAACAAAAATTACCTAACAAAAATCACGGTAAAACACCACGTTTTACCAAAGAAAGCAAGAAAAATCTACGTTTCACGTAAGTAGCGTCACACGATCACCGCACTCTTGCCTCTATCCCTGACCGGCGCATTCCGGTCCCAACAAGAGGCACCCTTATTTCTATATATACCCTATCGTTCTTACCCAGGACGTAACAGTACTTATCCACGAGATAAAAAAGATTTTGTAAATAAGGAGAAGGATATGTTTCCGCGTGTGTGTGTGTATGTGGGGGGGGGGGGGGGGTCGGTGGTTCACGGGGTCTAGGGGCGGGTCTAGGGTCCAAGCGGTTGTTCGGGAAAACGTTACCGTTTTTTCATTGCTAAAATAATCTTCAATCATAGCTACGAATACTTCTTCCATAAGAGCTCATGTATAAGCGTCATATTTAATGTTTTTTTTTCTCATTAACTATGCGGTCAAAAAATCTGAAATAATTATGGTGTATTTCTAGTACTAGCATAAACTTCCTCTTATATTTTGGAATTATCCTTACCGTTTTGCTCTGAGTTAAGAACCTCCTTAAGAGATATTTAGTGAATGCTCTAAGCTTAGCCAAGTTATTTTTTCAACTTATCGTTTTTTTTTATGTTTGTTATGACGATTGTCGAATGTTTTAGTTTTAAGGAGGTACGACTAGTTCTTTGGAGTCAAAAAAAAGTCTAAATTTATTTTACCCACAGTTGTTCTGATTTATGTTTATTTGCGTTGATTATTCATATTATCGTTTATAATGTGAAAAATTTTGTGGTAAATGATTAATTTATTGCGCATGAAGTATTAAAAACTGAAAAATTAGATTGTCAACGACTCGATAGTAGTCTCCATCATAATAATAATGACATGTCTACCACAAAAACGGACTAAAAAACATTTTTAAAATCAGCCGAAAACCTATTAAAATAGACTTGAATTACCTCAGTGGAATTAATACGATCGGTAGAATGATAATTATACATATAATTGATACGTGATAAATAATAAAACTCCATAAATAACATGATGGAATTTGAAGTAAACACTTGGCAACGTCGCATTGGCGATGCTATAAGTTGGTATACGTGACCAACGAAGATGACTGTATCTTCGTTGCTAATATCAAAACAAAGCTAGGTTATGTTCGCCGAAACCCATCAGCTGTTACTCGCGACGTTGCTAAGTCTGTGGGTGCTATTTGATCGTTCTGACCATTTACAACCGGAAATTGAAACTTTTTTATGATGTAGTGCCAGAACTACACGGTGAAGAGTTATTTTTCAATTTTTTACAATATCTATTATATCTAATCTATCAAGTTTCAGTTTTTCAACGGGTGTAGTTGGATACGTGAGCAGCAAAACCTTGATCATAGCACTTCCGGTTAACCGTTTCCATAAGACGACGTGCTTTAGTAACTCAAACTGCTCGACTTTGCAATTTTATTACGAATAAACTAAACGGTTTATATAGCTCAAATTTTGGCAATAGGCGCATAAAGTATTCGGCAAAAACATATACAAAATTCAAGTCCGTCAGTTGGATTCTTCATACTAGTTGTACCTCCTTAAAAGCAATGAAAATATTATTTCAGTTTAACTTTAAAAATATCGAGTCAATATTTTAAGATGCTTTTAGTCAGTGCTCGATGCCTATACTACCATTTTTCTACTCATACGTTCCCTTCATATAGTTTTCAGAGTATTTAATAAAGATTATATTTTCAATTACGCAAATTGATGTGATAAAATACCGTAATCGATAATTGTTATGGAAATTGTCCAATGCGGTATTCGCTATAGTTTTATACTTGAAAAAATGATTTATGTAAAATAGAGGGAATTATATTACCATTATTATAGCATAATTTTGTTATATTATCCTACGTTATGTTGAATCCCCCTTGTGTATGCTTCATTTCAATGGAATGCTTTCGTAAAAGAAATATATCATAACTGCGAAATTACAAACGATTGCATTAATTTTTGTTATTTCATATTCGTGACCCGATCTATATTTTTTATATTTTTAAATAAGCTAAACTGATAAGATTTGTATATGTATATAAGTAAGTTGCATATAAAAAATTGGGAATCATTAAAAAAAACTTTACCTCTTAGTATGTACATCGACATATTTTTTTTTCAATTTTCTTCAACATTAAATGCTTGGTAATAACTTTTGCCTACCCCGCATCCGCGTGAAGGCAGTGTGTCAACATACTGTTATGACCTAGCGTTAACTGTACCCAATAATTATAACTTTTCGATCTAGGTATTATAGCTACATATATGGTATAACTCCAACGTTATATACTATTGTAATATTATCCCTTAGAATTAAGATATTCTTTATCTCGCGCCTTCGCGATAGCTCGCAATGTCCCGCGAAGCCTTTGCTTTGTCTTTGGATCGAACAGTTACGAGACTGACCAGCGACTGCGAACTTCGCAACGAATAAAACGTATTTTTGCTACGATAAAGGTTGTTGGATTTATTCCATCCTTCCTTTGACAGTTCTCGAGTGCGTGTATTTTGTGACCGTAAGACAGCTAACGAAAATCTAATATCTCGGTATAACAATACGAGCGTCGTCATGATGTGTGTCACATATGCGAGGCATAAAAGGAAGCACATGCTTAACGTTTGCCATCACGACGTGCGGATTGATCCGCACGTTACGTATGCATTATGCAGGCATCTTGTACACATTTTGTTATCTGGGTATGCTTGCAAAATTTTAGATTTTTTTATCGTTTGGTTTCGGAGACATCTTAGTCCAGTCGAGATAGGTCTAAAATTCGGTTCACCTGGAAATAATTCCGGAACGCAATTTTCTTTTTTTATACTTAGGGGGGGGGGGGGGGTGGTTGGTAGTGTAAATCTCGATTTTCGGGAAAATTCCCCCAGTGCGTTTGCCGCCATCTTGATTTAAAGAGCGATTTTTTGTTTTTCGACTAACTCGCTTAGTTTCAACATTAGAGTGAGAATGATAATAACCAAAGTTGTGGGAAATGTAATTCCCCACAAGTTTGGTTTTTATACTTTTTACCCTAGGATCGTTATTTATAGAGTTAGACTGCTAATAGGGGTAAAAAACGTTTTTTGTTAATTATCTCGTTTATTATCAAGTTTATTGTAAAAATGGTAATAAACAATCACGTTGGAAATTTTATTTTCTTCAACTTTAGTTATTACCATTTTTACCCTAGGATCAATATTTTCGGACTTATACTCAATTTAAGGGTGACATTTTTTTAATGTTCAGTTATCTCGTTTATTGTCAAGTTTATTGTAAAAATGGTAATAAATAATCACGTAGGAAATTTTATTTCCTTCAACTTTTGTTATTACCATTTTTACCCTAGGATTAATATTTTCGGACTTATACTTAATTTAGGGGTGAACTTTTTTTTATGTTCAGTTATCTCGTTTATTATCAAGTTTATTGTAAAAATGGTAAGAAATAATCGCGTAGGAAATTTTATTTCCTTCAACTTTGGTTATTACCATTTTTACCCTAGGATCAATATTTTTGGACTTATACTTAATTTAGGGGTGAACTTTTTTTTATGTTCAGTTAATTCGTTTATTATCAAGTTTATCGTAAAAATGCTAATGAATAATCAGGTAAGGGATTTCCTACGCGATTATTTCTTACCATTTTTACAATAAACGAGATAACTGAACATAAAAAAAATTTCACCCCTAAATTAAGTATAAGGCCGAAAATATTGATCCTAGGGTAAAAATAGTAATAACCAAAGTTGAAGGATATAAAATTTCCTACGTGATTATTTCTTACCATTTTTACAATAAACTTGATAATAAACGAGATAACTGAACATTAAAAAAATTTCACCCCTAAATTAAGTATAAGTCCGAAAATATTGATCCTAGGGTAAAAATAGTAATAACAAAAGTTGAAGGAAATAAAATTTCCTACGTGATTATTTATTACCATTTTTACAATAAACTTGATAATAAACGAGATTACTGAACATTAAAAAAATTCCACCCCTAAATTAAGTATAAGTCCGAAAATATTGATCCTAGGGTACAAATGATAATAACCAAAGTTGAAGAAAATGAAATTTCCTACGTGATTGTTTATTACCATTTTTACAATAAACTTGATAATAAACGAGATAATTAACAAAAAACGTTTTTTACCCCTATTAGCAGTCTAACTCTATAAATAACGATCCTCGGGTAAAAAGTATAATAACCAAACTTGTGGGGAATTACATTTCCCACAACTTTGGTTATTATCGTTCTCACTCTAATGTTGAAAATAAGCGAGTTATTCGAAAAACAAAAAATCGCTCTTTAAATCAAGATGGCGTCAAACGCACTGGGGGGATTTTCCCGAAAATCGAGATTTACACTACCAACCACCCCCCCCCCTAAGTATAAAAAAAGAAAATCGCGTTCCGGAATTATTTCCAGGTGAAATCCTATATCGACTGGACTATCTGCTTGTAAACATCTTCAATTTAACACCGTCGGTATAGGCCACGGTCTTACATACAGGTCTGGAAACTCGGCTATTTTTAAATGGTGGGGATTGTCATAGTTACTGTGACCAAACTGTCAGTTTCTCGTTTGTCCACTAGGTGCGATGTCGTACTAGGGTATTGTAGATATAGATATATAGTCACATATACCGTACATTTTCTAGTACTGACGTACTGTCAGCCAATTTTCGAATTCGGCCCTCATAGAGCCTCGTGGTCTCGTGGTGGATTAATTAATGAATACTAAATTAAAAATAATTAATGAAATGAAATTGTGAAGTGCTCGTGAATATGCCGAAAGTGTGCATTGTACCAAATTGTTATAAAAAAATTCAAGAACGATGAGAAATGTTCAATTTTCCAAGTTCCCCAAGACGAAGAATCGCGTCGAAAATGGGAAGCTGCAATTCCCGGCATCGAGGTTTTGAAATCAACACAACACGTATGTGAACGTCATTTCGAGCCAAAATGCATTGTTCGAAAGTTATTGAAGCGAGCTCCAAATGGGAAAATTCTCATAGATGTAAGTGTAAATTATTTAAATAATTTTTTTAAATGTCAAGTGCCCATGAAAAGTAAGCAACAATCATTAAGATTGTACACGTTTTCACGTCTTTAGAAACTCTATGCAACTCTTGTGTTTTCGTGGTTGAAACTGTAACTGCAAATTTTCATCCCTTCCATGATTTTTTTTATACTTTCCCATATGCCATATGTATACGCCTTATACGCTAACATAACACGCAAACACGCCACGGAAATATAAATTTAGAATTTCGAGCAAAGAGACCATTATCACTCTGTACGTGAGTAACATTTTTTTTCTTCTTTCTTTCTCTTTTACTTATCGTGTCTCTGCGTGTGTACAAAATTTACCCCATATATATTGTTTTTTAGATAATGTTCAGTTTTTTTCACCTATACAGTTATCTTATGAGAATAGAGTTAGTCAACACAAAAAGCAGCCCACTCGGCATTAGATATTATATTTGTACATATTTTGCATGTTTCCGCTAAAAACATTCGAATATTCACAAACAATTTATGTTTGTCTTGGGAATGAATTTTGAATGCCCCAGACAATCAATTCGCACGACGTGTGCATGCATCCAAGGAGATGTATAGGTGGTTTTCCAATTAACAGATCACAGAGATGCACTGTGTCGTATTGTTCGAGATTACCGAGATTTAATTGGAACAATCTTTACTATGAAGCGCGGCAACGATACGAGCACAATTTTTTCGAGTGTTCGATAGTGCGACGCATTGCGATAATTGTAACATACCGCGCTGCGCACCGTGCACTTCTGTGCTTTAAGGAGGTTCTTAACATCAATTTGGTGCGGCAAGGGCAAAGTGACGGCGTGGCGCGGGCGACGTGCGGGGCAGGTTGTGTTTGGCATTCGTTTCACCAAGCCATTACTCACGCTCAATTCTCTTTACAAGCATATTTCACAATCGGAACAGTGAAAAATTTTCTTTATGAGAAAATTATATCTATGAAGTTCTAATCTGTCGTTTGAGCGGTTCTTTGGGGAAATGTTACCGTTTTTTCACTCTTAAAATAATTTCCAATCATAACTTCGAATACTTCTCCCGTAAGAGCCCATGTATACGCGGCATATTTAATGTTTTTTTTTTCTGAATGACGCGGTCCAAAAATCTTAAATAATTACGGTGTATTCCTAGTACCAGCACAAATCTCCCTCCAAATTGTACAATTATTGTTACCGTTTTTCTCTGGGTTAAGAACCTCCTTAATTGGAAAACTACCATAAGCATGCCTTTCCCTAGCAGTCTGTGCGACCATACAAAACACCATAAAAGCGACGGTGTTTTTGTGCCAAATTTATACGGACCAAACCACTGTGAAAACCACGGTCCCGACGGTCCCACTTTTTTTAACGGAGCTTACGGCATGGTGGTTTGTACAAATGACAACGTTAAAACGACCATTGAACGACTGCTCGAGTGTCAGTGCTCGTTTTACGGTGGTTTTGCCAGTCGTTATTTTGAAATCCACTTTGCCGTAAGCTCCACTCGAAAAATTGGGACCCTCGGGACAGTGGTCTCCGCGGTGGTTTGGTCGGTATAAATTTGGCACAAAAACACCGTCGTTTTTAGGTGGTTTCCAAGGTGGTTTCATGCGGTCGCTCGATACGCTAGAGTTGATAGACATTTTGCTCGTACAACGTGATTGTGGCATGCGTGCGGGCAATATGCATATATACTGCTAGTGCAATGAATGATAGAGTATTAATAATTACGATTTCGTAATATATATTATCAAACTAAATCTCATATTCATTAATCAGATCTAAATTCTTCGTCTCATTGTCGGTATCGTAGTTACACAGTATTCCTTGTAACTTATATATTTGTTTCTAAATATTATCCGGATCTTTCAATTGGAGCTTTCTATCTCTGTATCATTCAATACATCATTATTATTCGGTAATAACGATTTCTTTTGAAAGTTGCGAAACCGCTGTTCCGTAGCTCGCAAAACTTATAGCATTTCAGTTTTATATATGTTTTTGTTCTCTGAACCTGGGAATAGCGGATACTTTTTGCTGCTTCTGAAAAATATGTTCATAATTTTTACAAATACTGTATGAATATTCGTTTTTGTATATATATGTGTATATAAAAAGTCATTTCCCATAAGATTTTAATTTCAATGTCATAAGTAAATTCTCAAAATTATCGGTACCAACTATATACAGTATTCGCATTAATGATAAAGTGATTAAAAATAATACTTACGAAATAGAATATTCGAGACTTTTGTATCCCCAAAACTTTCAGTCTCTGCAGCTTCGTTCCAAGTGAACTTGCCGACGACCTCGTCACTCGTCAGTCATAATTTCTATTATTTCGCAGCTGAGAAATTCTCTCTATTTGCTGCCTCCCAAGCGAAGCAAATGATTATAATGAAACATTTTTTATAAATTATCATATCCTGAAAAACCAATTTAAGACTTTCTAATCGGTAAAAGTAATATCATAATGTGGTATAGACAGAATACAAACAACTTTTCGACATGATCTACCGTTTGTAAAACAGTCCAATTCTTTCAATTCCGCGACTATGGTTAGTGGAATACCTTTTAACGGCTCGTAAATTTTTATTTACTTGATTATTGTCTCTATTTTACTTGATTATTTTGATTTACTTGATTATTGTCTCATTCAGTTGTTTCATTTTTGTATGTATGTACGTATAATAGTTAATGAAACATGTTGATGATATAATTATGAAGAATTGGTATATGCATAATAATACACGAAAATGAATTGGAATAATAATAGTTAGTCTACTCGACGCGATAGTTTGAAAATATACACTTAAAATCACTCAAACTTTTCCTGAATGTCTTACCGGAAGCTCATTTGTACCGCCTCATCGAACTCTTCGTGAATTTGATTTGGAAGCGGCTGGTTTCTCATTTTTTGTGCAACAGCTGTATTAGAACATATATTACCGCTCTTATCTACAGCCATGTTATTCTCTATGAGTTGAACCTCCGAAAAAGTCGAAAAAGTCTTGCGTTCATCGATGCAGTCGTTACTAGCATTTCTTCCACAAATGCTTGCTACAACTGCAGCTGCTTTTTTTTATGGCGGGATAGATGTAATGAAGTTTCTTTTTAATTGTAATTTGATCAGCTTTATATTTGTAACCTCCGCAGTATTGAAGGTGTCCAGAGATGATCTAAAGTATAGTTTAAATCTTTAATAAATTATATCTACAAATATTTGCAATTAATTAGTCTTTATAAGCAATAATTGGTAGCGATGTACTTACGAATTGGTAGAATCGTTACTCGTATGAAGAGTACAAACTGTCTTTTTCAAATCATTTCGTGCAGTTTGTTTAATTTCATCGTTGCATCTTTTGTCCGATGTCTCAGGTATATTGATATTCTTCGTTTCAATTTTTTTCTGCTTCATTCGTGCCGTGCAACCGTTCAATATTTTAATTTCAACTTTTAGATTTTTCAATGTCTTATTTATGTTTTGATGGAGCTGTTCATTGAACGATGCAGTTTGAACGTGTTTTGATGTTATTGTTTTTCTCCCACTATGCTCCATCCCCTAATATCTTTAGTTGTCTTTCGTTTTTCAGCTTTTTAGCCGCAATTGTTTGCATTCTGCTGAAAATAAATGAAAGTAGAAAACGATTATAATTCCGAATAATTATATTTTCAGCCTTCAATAAATCAGTAAACATTCGATACATTATTCATAAGTCTTAATAATAGAATACTATTCAAATATACAGAGCATATTGTAAGTTGAGTTCACATATCAAAGAACATGCAAAGCAAATTAATTAAGATTCAAATTTCTAGTTGCAGTATTAGAGATATACTGGAAATCGCTGAACTGT
This sequence comes from Rhorus exstirpatorius, assembly GCA_963564615.1. Classification (NCBI taxonomy): domain Eukaryota; kingdom Metazoa; phylum Arthropoda; class Insecta; order Hymenoptera; family Ichneumonidae; genus Rhorus; species Rhorus exstirpatorius. The sequence continues at coordinate 72,461 of OY751322.1, forward strand.
CGGGCGGTTAACTGTACCCTCTAGCTCTTTCTCGCATCATTGACAGACGTGTAGGAGAACGCCTAACTGCCTGATTTCCCTCTCTTATACGTCCTAAAGTGGGCAGTCAAAGAGTTCCAGTGTAGTAATTTTTAACATTAATACGAGAATGTACGTATCTTTAGAAAGGTTTTATCCCCTTTAATATGCTGAAGGTAGTTCGAGCGATTTTGCATATAGTGGACAATCGCTTGAAATTTGAATACGTCAGTGTTAATAAAGCACCCTCCAATGCACCTACCAAGTTTGAGTGCACCTTAACTACTTTTTTAGGTTTTTGATACACTAATATAGTAGAATTTCCCACAACCAAACGCTCATGTTGTTTTTAAAAAAATTGAGAATTCAGATTTTCATAAAAAAACATAATGTCAACGGATATTAGAAGAAGATATTACGAATTTTTGGTAGCTACGAGTTGACTCTCTTGTTTCATGGAATGGCCCGAAACGTATACGTTTAATCCAGTCGAGATAGGTCTATAAAATTCGATTCACCTGGAATTAATTACGGGGATCGATTTTCCTTTTTGATACTAAGGGTACTGTAAATTTCGATTTTTCAGGAAATTCTCTCAGTACGTTTGCCGACACCTTGATTTCGAGAGGAATTTTTTGTTCCCGAATAATTAACTTATTTTCAATTGTAGAGTAAAAATGATGATATCTAAAGTTGTGGGAAATGTAATTCTCCACAAGTTTGGTCATTATAATTTTTATCTTACGATCAATGTTTATAGTTAGATTGCTAATAGGGATAAAAATCATTTTTCGTTAATTAATTTTCTCGATTATCACCAAGTTTATTGTAAAAATTTTGATAACTAATCACGTAGGACACATTATTTTCTTCAACTTTGTTTATTCCTATTGTTATCCTAGGATCAATATTTTCGGACTTATACTTACTTTAGGGGTGAACTTTTTGTAATGTTGAACTATTTCGTTTATTTATCAAGTTTATCGTAAAAATGGTAATAAATGGCCACGTAGGAAATTTTATTTCGTCGATTATATAATTTGTCGTGTATATAATAACTCATTCTGAAATCTTATTTATTGTGCGTTTCATTTAATCCAATATATTGATAATATTGTTACAAATTTATGAAACAGAAAATGCCAAGCCCCGTCGATGAGGAGCTTAACACGCTGAGACGGAACTTGGAGGAGGAGCGACAAGAAGTCGCAGCAGAGCGGGTCCGTCTTCTCGAGCTGATCGAGACATACGCGCAGCATATCGAACAGCAGAGGAGTGATCGGAGTCAGTCGGACAGAGGTTCCGAAGCCTCCAATGAGCCCGAGGTAAATTGGATAATAATCAAGTTTTGATTTTTAGAACGTAATTTTTTCTCTAACCCCTTGAGCGGCAAGTACAATTTCACGTGTGCGCCAAACACGGAGAAAAAAAGTATTTGAATGGATGGATCCAATATGGTGTATCAAATGCAAAAATTTGTTCGAATCGAATGAGATTCGGAATTTAGGGATTTTCGCAGCGGCTGATTAGGAATCTACCCTCAAAATGCGAGAATTCTAAATGGTGGATTCAATATGGTCAGTCAAAATGCAAAAATTCTTCCGAATCGAATGAGACTCCGTACTTTGAGGTTTTTCCGGTAACTGACTACTAATCTGCGTTCAAAGTACGGAAAATAAAAATTGTGGATTTCGTAAGACGCACACACGTCAATGCAGCTCAAGGGGATAATCTTAAATTTTTTTAGTCTAGTTTTGCCTTAACTCAAGTATTACAAATATTCCATGCTTTTACTCGCAATATAATTTTTTCTCATGGGATAGGTTAATAATACGGATACATCGGGTGGGGAAAAAAAAAAAAAAGGAACGCGATGAAAAGTGAGTACGCAATTAAATATATATAAACTCATACTTCACACATTGTGGCGCAAAGCTTATAATTAATTTCACATGGAATCCGAGGTTACTGATAATGTGGAATCATTTTCATTATATCTTTTCCAGATACAAATGGTCCAACCGCCGCAACAACGGTCGCGGTGGTGGCAGGGGCGGTCCTCGGGGTGGCGGTAGGGGCGGTTCTCGGGGCGGCGGCGGTGGTAACCGCAGTGTTTATATTTATTTGTAATAAAAAAAAAAAAATGAAAAAAAAAATGTTCATACATTTCATTTATATACGGGAGTATATCGGGGGAGGACTGATCCTACCAGTACCAGTCCTACAAGTAATCAGTCCTACAAGTTCGTTCCTACAAGTGGCGATCCTACAAGTTCATTTCTAGAGATTTGTTCGAAAAGGTTCGATGCTACAAGTGGTGATTCTACAATTTCGTTTCTCCAAGCGGCCGTCTTACAAGTTCGTTTCTCGAGATTAGTTTGAAAAGGTCCGATCCTACAAGTGGCGATCCTACAAGTTCGATCTCGCAAGGAGCGATCCTACAAGTTCGTTCCTCTAGATTTGTATGACAAGGTTTGATCCTACAAGCAGCGGTCCTACAAGTTCGTTCCCGAGATTTCGTATGAGAAGGTTTGATCCTACAAGTAGCGGTCCTACATGTTCGGTCCTACAAGTAGCGGTCCTAGAAGTTCGTTTCTTTTGCTTAAAAAAAACCGTCGTCAGAATTTCAAAAATCAAGATGGCCAATCGAATATGGCGGACTGAAAATATAAAAATTGATCCTATTCGGTCGAAATTTGTTACTGGGTTCTTTTCGGAGTCGCTGAAATCGAATCCGACGTCAGGATTTCAAAAATCACGATGGCGAATCGAATATGGTGGATTGAAAATATGAAAATTTATCATTTTCGTTTGAAATTTGTTACTCGGGCGTTTTCGGGGTCGCTGAAAACGAACCCGACGTCAGAATGATTAAAAAAATATGATTCACGTTCATTCATGATTAAAAAAATATGAATCGTTACGCTAAATTTATTAAGATTAATTTTTGAATAAAATTATAAATCGTTTTTTTTTATTATGATGTAAATAAATATTTTTCTATTAATTTTTTAAATTAAAAAATTTAGTGAAAATAATTTTTTTTTTCTTTTCAGAAATATGCGAATTTTTTTATTACAGATTGGAGAGTAAATTATAATAAATTTTTTGCAAATATCGTATGGATCAAATACCCCGAGTCCACATTTCCCTCAACCATTGATTGTCGTTTTTTTTATTGCTTGCGTATGTTCTCATTTATTTCGTTACTTTGTTTTTTGAAAATCGTTATGGTTATACAAAATAAAGGACGGAAGACGGGACCACCATCATTTTTTTATAGCTTGCAAAATATAAATCATCAAGTATTCTCTGGCGTGTCAAATACATGATCCGAATTAAAAATCTACATAAATAGTTGATAGCATAGTGAGTAGCGTGTTAAGGAGGTTTTTAACATCAATTCGGTGCGGCAAGGGGAACGTGACGGTGCGGCGCGGGCAACGTGCGGGTCAGGTTGCGTTCGGAATTTGTTTCACCAAGCCATTACTCACGTTCAATTCTGTTTACAAGTATATTTCAAAATCGGAACGGTTAAAAACTTTCTTTGTGGGCAAATGATATCTATGAAGGTCTAATCTGTCGTTTAAGCGGTTCTTTGGGGAAATGTTACCGTTTTTTAACTCCTGAAACAATCTCCAATCATAACTTCGAATGCTTTTTCTATATAAGAGCTCATGTATAAGCGGCATATTTAATGTTGTTTTTCTCCTGAACTACGCGGTCAGAAAATCTGAAATAATTACGGTGTTTTCCTAGTACCAGCACGAACCTCTCCTCAAATTTTAGAATCATTCCTACCGTTTTTCTCTGGGTTAAGAACCTCCTTAAATAGATTGGGATGATAGATAGGTATAGGTCGCAGGTTTCAGTTTTGGTCGGGGAGAATAAAATTCTGTCGAAAAATTCGTGCAGCATTTTTTTTTTTCAGTGTAATCCTTCCATGACCTAATGATAACGAGAAAATAATATGATGAAATAAAATAATTGTTTTATAATAATCTTTTATTTCATCATATCACTTTACAATATTGCAGTTATATAATTGTTATGACTTTTATTACATTATCTTGCGATATAACTTTTACTTACCGGTTGTATACAACATATACGTTATACATTCGTACGTGTTATATAACATGTTATATTGCTGAGTGGGAATACATCATGTACTATCCACGTAACATTACTTGTTACTTTTGGTTACATTATCGTTACTTTGCCACTACATTACTTTATTTATTCGGAGTCATTTCCATTTTCAATTGAACCACACGATTGTTAGAAGAGTGAGGCAATCTGATATTATTATTAGATGTTTTTTACACAAATTTCAACTCTGTATAATGAATTAAATAATGGTGGATAATTGTACGAAATGTATGGGGATAATCCTTTTTAATAAATTTCTTTTCAATATAGTCGTTGACTGAAGATATATATATATCTTCAGTTAACGATATAGTTGAAAGAATGCGGGTATTTGAATTTTTGCGGGTATTTTTGTTAATTACTTTACTTTACCACCAGAGGCGCTGCTGCACATATTCTCTGACCCGTATTCACAGTCGAGTCTTATTTCTAAGACGGTCTTAAGTCGTCGTTTAGGACGACTTGATTGGTTGTTGGCCGTCTTAAGACCGTCTTAAGAAATAAGACTCGACTGTGAACTGTGAATACGGGCCTCTGGGTGCACTCCGGGAGCACAGTCAAAGCTATTGAAGAAAAATAAATTATCACTGCGGCAGGAGTCCCTTTTCTATAATTATTCAATAATATAAACGATTGATTTATTCCAGCGGTGGTGGTGGACACGACATTTCAACCGGTGAGTACAAAAATAATTTCGATTTTGCTTTTAAATATTGCCGATAATTTGTTAAAATAGCTCTTTTTCAAAATAAATGAATTTATTGTCGGTTTCTTCACCTCTGGTTGTTATTCAGTTAGAGTTATCCTCCAGATATCCTATATGCTTTTAGTATGGCTTATCTGGTGGATAATTTTAACCGGAACATAACCAGAGGTGAAGAAACCGGCCCTTAAAAAGTAGGAGTTCGATACGGTAGATAGTAGGGATGTTCGATCTTCTGTAAAAAATAAATCTCTGGATCGATTCGGAATCGGACGTGTGAATATCGATTCTACTAAAAATCGAAGGGCAAAAGATTGATTTCGTTAAAATCGATCTTTTCATGTCACGTGTCCCAAAAAAAATTTATGGAATAAAAATGTAAATTTTTTACTGATCACCTTTCGTCGATTCGGTTTTCTAAAATCACTTTTTATCAATTCGTCTCCCAAACATTTGACGGTCTGATTGCATACAGATTGCTGAATAAGAAAATTAAAAAATCCCAGTTCTCCGTTAAGTTCAAGTTCAACGGAGAACTGGGAAAAATCCCAGTGTCATATGATTATAGTAAATAGTTATAGTTATAATGATTATAGTAAAAAATAAAAAATATTTTTTACTTTGCAAAACTTTTTGTCTCTAGTGTCTAAAAAAGAATCTTTATTGTCCGTAGAGTCCGTAGAGAAAAAAATCTCAGTTTCTGTTGCGTTCAAGCTCAACGGAGAACTGGGATTTTTTATTTTTTACTTTACAAAACTTTTTGTCTCTAGAGTCTAAAAAAGAATCTTTATTGTCCGTAGAGTCCGTAGAGAAAAAAATCTCAGTTTCTGTTGAGTTCAAGCTCGACGGAGAACTGGGATTTTTTAAAAATTATTTTCTCAAGACTATGTACATTGAAAAAATTATTCAAAACAATTTTTTCAAATCCCAGAGTTCTTCTCAGTGTCTGAAAATTCTACGGACAAAAAAGTTTTGCCAAGTAAGAAATAAAAAAATTCCAGTTCTCCGTTGAGCTTGAACTCAACAGAAACTGAGATTTTTTTCTCTACAGACTCTACGGATAAAAAAGATTATTTTTTAAACTCTACGGACAGAAAAGTTTTGAAAAATTAGAAATTAAAAAATTTTAGTTCTCCGTTGAGCTTGAACTTGATAGTGGACTGGGATTTTTTTCTCTACGGACTCTATAAACAAAAAAGATTTTTTTTTCAGACTCTACGGACAAAAAATTTTTGTAGAGTAAGAAATATAAAATCCCAGTTCTCCGTTGAGCTTGAGCTTAACGGAGAACTGGGATTTTTTAATTTTTCGATTTTCCAAATCATCGTCATTAACCGTGTAAGATGCCAGTGTCAAATCTACAATTATAGTCTTGGTTGGACCGCAAATTTTGGCCGATTTAACCCCTTCGTTGGCATTGACGCAATAGTGCGTCAAATAATTCCGTGCCCTGTGTGGCATTGACGCAATAGTGCGACGCAATTGACGCAATTCAGCTTCATCATACATTTTTTTTAAGAATAGTCTTATCTAATTTTTAATCTTTGTTTCTCAGTTCTCCTCTAGGACCTTTGTGGGTAGCATAAGCCCTTGTAGAGCTTGCGCGCGATCTATATCCTTATAGCTTACTTAAAACTACTTATACCCTACGATACCATCCTTATTTATTATATTGTAATCTTCTTATTGTAATAAAAGCAGAGATTGCTGTATCAAGTTATAAGAATTTAGCAGCGACAGCATATATATATATATCATTGTTAGTATTATATATATTTACTTTTTTAATCTTGTTTACGAAAGCAAGTAGTAATATGTCAGCAGTTTTTTAAAGTTCTTGTGTCCCCATCTTTCTCTGAGGTTTACAGGCAGTCCATTAAAGCATTTAATTCCAATATAATAGTATGCCTTTCGTCCTATTTCTTTTTTCCTTACTTTGCACTGTAGTTATTTGCCTTTCTGGTAGTTCTTTGTTCCCTCATAAAAGCTTAAATCTTTGTGTTTTACTAGCTGCATGATTTCTGTGACCTCGAAAATTTTTTGTACTGATTGTGAGAGAGTTCGCCTTCCTCGAAAAAGCCGTTCCGAAGGATAGAGTATCTTTTTAAAAATCTTTAATGTTCTCGTGACATTTTCGTAGGCACCGCCCCACGCTACTATCTCATATGTTAATATAGACTGGAAAAGAATACACCATAATGACATTTTATCTGCTCAGGGCGGGGCGTTACTGAATTTTTTAAAGGTAAAAATGGGCTAAAATTGGTAAATTGTTCTTGATACAGGCCGAACCTGATGATTTGGACAGAGAAATTCAAACTGAAGAAGCAGAATGTGAGGAGATTGTCGAGCTCCTGTCACTAGCTCCGTCAATTATCTCAACAATATCGAGATCCTCATCTCGATGTAACACAACGCCGCCAGCTCGAAGTTCATCGCTGCCGCCATCACAATCAAAATATCTTCAGCCGAAAATCGATGAAACTTTTCAAGAATTGAAATCTTTTGGAGGTATTTAAAAATTGAAGTAGTATTAATGTAAACAGCGACTTCTTGCCCTTTGAAAAATTTCGTTCCCTCTCGACTGTCAAACGAATTATTGCTTAATGCTTATTGAGTCTCTTATTTTGTTTCAATCGCTCACGTAACATCTAGTAGTACGTCGATCGTTACTTATAAAACTGCGATCTCTATTGTGATTTGTATTGAACTTTTGACTAAGAAATATTTCACTATTACTTTGAGAGATTCCTATGAATTTTCCACTCCTCTCTTTATTTGTTACTTAACGTTTTGTTTGCTATATTTTTTGTTGTTTGTCTTACAATCGTTTACCCCTTAGTTTTAACTTAAAATTATAGATATCATTAATTTCTTTCAGGTGGAGGTTCTAAAGCTGGTAAAATTACGAACGCTATCCTCTTTATGATAGCAAAAGACAATTTACCTTTTCGAACAGTAGAAAACGAAGGCTTCCAGAATCTCATGAAGATGGTAACTCCTTTGTATAAAGTTCCTGGTCGAAAAACGATGACGAGTCTCATGAAAGAGAAATACGAGTTGTTATCCATGATGGTTAAATTGAAGCTTTCGGCTACAGATGCCATAACTTTGACAACGGATGTCTGGACCGATACATTGAATACACGCAGCTACTTAGGCATGACTGCACACTTTGCAATGGAAGACAAATTGGAATCTGTGACGCTGGGCGTTATGTTACTCGAAGATCGACACACGTCGGAGAACTTGAGCCAATGGCTCATGGAAATCTGCACTGAATGAAGAATCACGAAAGAGCAAGTCATGACCGTCGTAACAGACAGCGGAGCAAATATATTAAAGGCATTTGTCGATACGTTTGGAAAACAGAAGCACCATCCGTGCTTCGCACACACATTAAATCTCGTTGCATCCAAGTTAATCGATGGAGAACCGACAGTTTGTGGAATGTGCACTAAGGTGAAAACTCTCATTACGTTTTTCAAACACTCAGTGGCAGCTTCAGACGATCTTAGAAAACATACCGAAAAAAAACTTATTCAAAGCGTTCCGACGAGATGGAATTCGACTTATTTTATGCTCGATGGCTTTATCGAGCTATCTGAAAGCATCAGCACAGTACTCCTCAGATATCCAAAATCTCCACCCATGCTGTCTGCAAGTGAATTACAACTCGCGAGAGAAACGATACAAGTATTACAACCCGTCGAGGCTGCATCAAGAGAAGCGTGTGGACAAACTTATGTCACGGCGAGCAAAGTCATTCCATTAACGAACTGTTTGAAGAAAGAAATTGAATGTATGGACTCAAATTTGATCACGAGCGCGGGAATCAAGTTGAGAGAACTACTTCTGATTAATTTTGATAAAAAATTCGGAAAAGTGGAATTCATGACTCTTTGCGCTGTATCGACAATCTTAGATCCGAGATTCAAAAAATTACATTTTAACACTCCACTCGCTCAATCACAGGCAATACAAAAAATTATTACAGACATGCAAGAGATATCGAAAGAATCGCCCGAGACTCAAAAAGAAAACACAGCTCCCGAAAAAGTTTTCCCCAACGCAAATCGTCTTTGGTCTCATCACCAAATCCTCAATAAGCGTCAAACAATCAACGAGGAAGAGATATTTTCGCGAAGAGAAATGCCGACCGATTTGAAGCATTATCTCAACCAACCTAAGTAGATATACAATGAGAGTTCTGGACCACTAAAACGCTTCTGCGCATGCGCGAGCGCGGGAAATTCAAACCTGCGCATAAATTCAAACCTGCGCATGTGCAAGCACAGGACAAACCCCGCCCCTCAATAATAATAATGATAATTCAGAGAAATTCCAAGCGGATGACGTCATCAATAATAATAATAAATCCGAGTATGAAAAAAACATCGCAATTAAACCAGTCGAAGGTCAATGCCGACAATAGTATCGGATTTCACAGCTCAATATTAATAATAATAATAATAATAATAATATATTCTTAAAGTTCCAAAAGGAAGTATGAAAAAAAAAGAATAAAAAAAGTAATGAAAACCTCATTTAAATCAGTCGAAGGTCAATGCTGACAATAGTATTGGATTTCAGAGCTCGATGACAATAATAATAATAATAATTCCACAGTGATAAGATAATAATAATAATTCTAAGAAATCCTCAAAATTTCAAAGTGATGATGATGCAATCACGAAACTTCTGGAACATTCAACAATACTCTAGAATGTAAGGAGGGGGAATTTTCAAGGATAACGTAGAAAGAAATATCGAGAACGTTCGAAGTGAAAATCTTTCCGACAATCGAAATATAGAAATTAATTACAGTAGAATTTATTACGCATAAAAAACCTCCGAAGTAAAAAATGTGCCATGATATCAATTGAAATGTTGAGAATGAAAATCATCTTGCCTTATATATTCACTTTACACGCATTTTATGAATGACGATCGTTTTACAATAGAGTTTATTACGTATAAAAAATTTCGAAGTAAAAAATGTGCCATCATATCGATCGAAATGTAGAAAAATCATCATATACGCTTTACACGCCTTTTGATCGTCTTGCATCACAGCCGGGCGGAGGATCGAGTTTCTCGCGATTGTTTTCTTTCATTTGGTCGATAACTGTGTCGCTGTTCGAGAGAAATGCATGAACCATTGTTTTTTCTTTTGAACGATAATTGTGTCGCTCTTCAGCTAGCTCTTTAAATGTCGAATAAAATAATCTTGGAGGAGGAGGTGAGAACAGAGCTCTTCGATCTTGACCCACACGCACGAATGAAGAAACAGCTGGGTGGATGATCGAGTTTCTCGCGATAAGATTCTCCCGATGAAATGACTAGCGAGACAGAGATGAACGATTTTTTTTTTGCTTGACTGACAATTGTGCCGCTCTTTGGCTATTAGAATCGATGAAAATATATTCTCAGCTGAGGAAATGAAAATAAGGATTTTCAAATAATGTGATTTATTTTTCTTCTCATACGAATTACATATCATTCAAGACCAAGATGGTAATAAAGATGTTCGCCATAACATCTGCAATAAAATATTATCAGAAGTAACATTTTTTCCATGACTATATCAAATATTATTATACATATGAAAATTCACACCGGTCTACTATAATAATTCCAAGAAATCCTTGAAATTCCAAAAGTCATAGAGGCGAGGGAGGATTTCGAAGCTTCTAAACGTTCTACCATAATAATAATGAAATTTCAAAGGATGACGTCATCAATAATAATATGAAAAAACCATCGCAGTCGAAGGTCAATACCGACAATAGTATCGGATTTCAGAGCTCAGAAATAATAATAATAATAGTTCCAAGAAATCCTTGACATTCCGAAGTGATGGGGGTGAGGGGGATCACAAAGCTTCTAGAACGTTCTTCCATAATAATAATAATAATGGAAATTCCAAGAAATCCTTGACATTCCGAAGTCATAGAGGGGGATCTCGAAACTTCTGGAACATTGTACCACAATAATGATAATTCCGAGAAATCCTTGACATTGAAAAGTGATGGGGGCGAGGGGGATCACGAAACTTCTGGAACATTGTACCACAATAATGATAATTCCGAGAAATCCTTGAAATTCCAAAGTGATGACGCAATATCTTCTAGAACATTCGATCTCGGAGATTAATAATCAGTTGGACCGAACGTCACGGTATCGGATTTCAGAACTGCGCAATAATTCTAAGAATTGTTCGTAATAAATCAGATGAAGATAGAAGATGTTGAAACTTCTCTATCTCTATCTCTTTCTCTCCATGAGTATATATTGAAACGTTTCGTGAAATTCCCCAATTTAGATATTGAAGGAATTCACGATTTTTACTCTGTTTTATGTAATGTTATGATTTTTTGTGTTCGTCTGTCGTCCCGTCGTTTCGTCCGGGCGAACAGAAGGTTCGACACGGGCCCGAGGTCAGTGACGTTTATGTAGGAGAGAGGTTTGCCAAATCTATGTGATAAATTTTACTGGTTTTTCGAGATTGCCTCAGATTGATTGTTATCGGTATTTCCCATTGGTCATGTATGACCTGGGGATAACGTGACCCGTCATCATAGGCACGTAAAAAGTGGGCCACTTAAATGAGAGGAGAACCTTGAGAAGCAAGGTCTCCTTTGGGGCACGCAAAAGTTAAATCCAGCGGCAACTGGGCAATAAGGAATTGAACGGGTAATGAATGGGTGTGATTAATTGGGACTGCAATGTAAAATGAATCTAAGATGCTAAGGAACAGTCTGCGTTCGTATGTCTGAATCGAATCGTCGTATTGTCCTCGTTCGTCCGTCAGTCGTTATAGCCTCGCTTCGCGAGTTATGTGGCGCGAGACTATACGTAATGTTTTGAGACTCGGTGTGCTCTGAGACGCGACGTCTCTCTATTGTTGTGCCTGGTTGCCCGTGTGAATGTTCGTTGAAGTTTGAGTGTGTATGCGTGTGTGTGAGTGTGTGTGTATTTTCTCGAGTTTCACAGTGTTTCCAATCGGGAAGCAATTGGAAACACAAAAATCAATTTTCCTTTTTATTTCGAAAATTAAGATCTCTTTGTCGGCTGACTGAATTGATGCGTTTATCCAGCGTCCTGGGAGTGGAAGGCCACTCACCCAAATTTAAATGATTCTACTAATTCTCAATGCGTTTATTCGTGATATAGACAGATGGTCGGAAAGATTCAAGAATGATGATAATTTAACACGAGGATAAGTGAAGCTTATCACTCGTGGAGGGTTTTCTCCGCAAAGCGCCTTCTTCCTTGTTCCCGCCCTCAGCCACAGTGCTGAGGGTTTTTCCAAGGAATCCGGTTCCCTACCTCGAGGTTATTATTCTGAGACGATCACCTGATTCACTATCCAACTTCCCGACGCAGTGCGGGGGCTTCAAGCAAACCAGGCTCCCTATCACCTGAAATCTTTTATTGAATAGCAATTGAACGAGAGTTATGATTTGCTTAGTCTTTAGAAAGACAAGCAAGTACGTTATAATGGATTCGCCCTAAAAAGGACGAATCAACGATGATCTCGATGAGTCTTAAAAAAGACTATTCGAGATAGTTGATGTAGCCAGATGTCGTTCAGCTCGTAGTTCTTGATGCACGATGTGATACGAATGCGTTGAGAATCTCGACAAGTGTTGACTCGAAGTGGATATTGAAAGTAGACGAAATTACGTCGTAGAGAAAGAATGTCAAGAAATCGCTTGACACGAATAATGCTCACCGATAACGTTGATCAAAATGAGGACGAGGCTTGCTCGTCAGGATCTTAAATACTTTTCCATGAACAACCGGCGCCGTGATTTGATTGGTTGAAGGTTTTGGAGTAGGGCAATTTTGTCAAGCTTCTGGAGCTTTTGCACACGGTACGATGGTGGCGTCATGGGCTTCTCGGAAGGAGAGATTCTATTTTGGGATTTCGGGGAATCGCGAAATTGGTCGAATATGGATGTAAACAATGGATGTCGAAATATGCTGTATTGTAACGGTAGACTGCCTAGTCTGTCCCGTTACAATATAGATCACTGATAGCCCAGCGCAATCATTTAATTTCTGCCCTTTGTCAAGTTAAGATCAGTGCATTAAAAATGGAATCAAAAGAGTGTTTGCGATTAATAGCTTTTATGGAAAATGCGTATAAATCGTTGAAAGATTTATCGAATGAACAAGTAGAAAAATGGAGAAAATTTGGTACTCGAAATATCAAGTTATTAAATAAAATATTGAAAAAAGGAAATTTGTCTAGTGGAGAAAGAACGAAAATACAAACGACGATATCACTGCTGAAGTCCCTAAGTGAAAATTTTAAAGAACAACAAAAACGAGGCGGAAATATTGGTGTACGAAATAAGACATCGGACCGAGTTCGTTGGGTGGAATTGCAATCAGCCTTCCAAAGTCGCATACGAACTGGCACAGTGGTGAATCTCGTTCACAAGGATTTAATATCATTCTTGTATGATACAAAAGTCACCACTGCTCGAAGATTGTCAAATTTGATAAAAAAAGAGGGAAATTTGAAAGTAAACGTCGTACTGGCGTGCAAATTTTCAACATTGAAAAATGGTGAAATGATTGAGGAAATAAAGTATTTTAATACACGAAACGAACCAATCCTCGCATCCACGGACATAAAAACATGGTTCGATGAAAATGTGAAAGATCCTTTGTTGGTGGAGGTTGAAGATTTTCAAGAACGAGATTCAGGCTGGTCCTTGCGTGAAATCGTCAATTTGACAGTGAACATCAATCAGTACGTACCACTACGCGGAGGCCTGTCAACATTTGTCGAGCTACCTCAAGATATACGGAACAAAAAGGCTGTGGTTAATGTGAAAAACTACGATGAATTTTGTTTTTTATGGTCAGTCGTAGCAGCACTCCATCCAGCTATAGTGCATGCGGATCGACCTAGCTCATACCCTGATTATGAATCAGTGTTAAAATATGATGGTATAAATTTTCCGATCGCATTAAGAGATGTTTCTAAATTTGAAAAAATTAATAATTTGGCGATTAATGTTTACGGCGTTGAATCAGGTAAAAAGAGTGAAATAGTACCGCTCTATTTAAGTAAACAAAAATCTGATAAACCTACAATTCACCTTCTCATGGTTGAAAGCAATATCGGTATGGATGTCGACGGAGAAGATAATTATCAACCGATTTATCACTTTGCTTGGATTCGCAATCTGTCACGATTGCTAACTAAGCAACTATCAAATCATAATGGTAATACATGGATTTGTGATAACTGCTTGAATCACTTTGCACTTCAAAGTTCCTTTGAAAACCACAAAAAAGATTGCATGAGCATAAATAAAACTAAAATGATATTACCGACACAGGAAAATAAAATTCTAAATTTTAAAAATTATCGATACAAAGAAGATGTACCATTTGTTGTATACGCTGATCTCGAATGCCTTCTCGAATCAAACGCAAATGGTTGTCAAAAGCATGTCCCACACAGTGCCGCGTATTATTTGAAATGTACTTTCGATGATTCTCTATCAAAATTCGAACTAAAACGTGGGCCCGATTGCATCGAGTGGTTCATCAATCAATTGAAAAAAATTGCAGAAACGGTTGATTTTTATTTGAGTAATATTGTACCGATGGAACCACTCACATCGGTTGAAAAACATGAATATTATAATGCTACAAAATGTCATGTATGTGAAAAACCTTTTACTTTGACTGACGTGAAGCACCGTGATAATTGTCATTTCACGGGCAAGTATCGGGGCCCCGCACATCAAGGGTGTAATTTAAATTACACAAAATCTCATAGTATCCCAATAGTTTTTCATAATCTTTCCGGTTACGATTCACACTTTTTGATCAAAGCATTGGCCACGCAATTCGAGGGTACAGTGAAACTTTTACCAATAAATAAAGAAAAATACATTTCATTTACAAAGTACGTCGAAGGCACAAATGTAAATTTACGTTTTATTGATTCGTTCCGATTTATGGCGAGCAGTCTTGAAAAATTGGCATCATACTTGAGTAACTCTGATAAAATAATTACACGCAAGCACTGCAATAATGCAGAGGAATTCCAATTGCTGGTGAGAAAGGGAGTTTTCCCGTACGAGTACGTGGATTCTTGGGAAAAACTCGAAAAAGAGCAGTTGCCACCGAAAGAAAAATTTTACTCAAAATTAAACGATGAGAATATTTCAGAGGGGGACTATGAGCATGCAATAAAAGTCTGGGAAACTTTCAACGTAACTTCATTGGGTGAATATTCAGATTTGTATTTGAAAACCGATGTCTTATTATTAGCAGACATATTTGAAAATTTTCGACGCAACTGCTCTTCGACGTATGATTTGGATCCTCTTCATTATTTCACAGCTCCGGGACTTGCTTTTGATGCAATGCTCAAATGTACCGGTGTTGACCTTGAGCTCCTCACCGATCCAGAAATGCTCCTTTTTATCGAGAAAGGCATTCGAGGCGGTGTATCGCAGTGCACCAATAGATATGCTCGTGCAAACAATCGATATATGGGTGCAGATTACGATCCAAGCAAAGCAGAATCATACCTCATGTACTTTGACGTGAACAATTTATACGGTGCAGCTATGAGCCAATATCTACCAGTTGGCTCTTTTGAGTGGGAGTCTGAGCCGATAAATGTGCTCAATGTTCCTGACGATTCTCCTGTGGGATATATCCTGGAGGTGGACTTGGAATATCCCGAGGAACTTTTTGAGCTGCATAAAGATCTCCCCCTTTGTCCCGAGCATTACGTACCACCTCATAGCAAGCAATCGAAATTAATGACGACATTACTGCCGAAAAACAGATACATTATTCATTATGGAAATCTGAAACAATGTTTAAATCTGGGTATGAAACTGATAAAAATTCACAGAATTTTGAAATTTCATCAAGCTCCATGGTTAAAAAAATATATCGATCTGAACACCGAATTACGAAAAAAATCCAACAATGAATTCGAAAAGAATTTTTTTAAATTGATGAACAATGCCGTATTTGGAAAAACAATGGAAAATGTTAGGAAACAAAAAGATGTTAAGCTCGTAACAAAGTGGGAAGGTCGATACGGTGCAAAGGCTCTCATTGCAAAACCAAATTTCCATAGCTGCACCGTTTTCGACGATGACATAGTAATTATTGAACTGAATCGCGTCAAAGTACATTTTAACAAGCCCATATACGTCGGATTTTCCATACTCGATTTGTCGAAAATTTTCATTTACGACTTTCATTATAATTATATAAAATCAACATTTGGCGATCGAGCGAAGTTGATGTATACCGACACCGACAGCCTCTTGTACCACTTCACCGTACCTGACATTTATGAATATATTAAAAAAGATCTACATAGATTTGATACTTCCGATTACCCGGTTAATAATATTTATGAAATTCCACTAGCGAATAAGAAAATTCTAGGTTTAATGAAAGATGAGATGAATGGCAAAATTATGGAGGAGTTCATAGGACTCCGAGCAAAATTGTACGCATTCAAAGTTTTTGGCGAAGATAAAGATAAGAAAAAAGCTAAAGGTATTAAGGGATCTACATTAAGAACAATTAAATTTGAAGATTATAAAAATTGCTTGTTTAATCAACAAGATTTAGTAAAATATCAATATTTAATTCAGAGTAAGAAACATGAAATGCATACTATAAAACAAAAAAAATTAGCATTAAGTTGGTTAGATGATAAGAGAATAATGTTACCCGATACAACGGATACTGTACCATATGGTTATACAAAATAAAAACATTCATCGTGTAAATTTTTTTCTCTTTATTTGAAAAACCTTTGCATATCCTTTTCCTCGGTAAAAATATACATTTTAAGTCTACAACCAACAATCGCAAAAAGTGGTTCGATAAACTGGTCAGATGAAAAAAATACAGTCATCAACATACATCTATCTAACACGATTACATGTTGATCATAACTGTATGCAGCCATCGATTCTGTATCATATACTCGAGTTCTAATGAGCGTCTTTTCGTGGATATGTAATCCGATCAAAGCACGCGCCACTGTGAGAAATCATCTTGCGACGTAAGAAAAAAAAAAAAAAAAAAAAAAAAAAAAAAAGTCTACATTTATGATTGTAATATTTAGATCAGAAAGTGCGGCGAATTCTTACCATCTGATACTCCTACGAAGGCTTGCGCGATCGTGCCACACTAGAATCATCACCTCAATCATCTCGACATTAGTAATTTTTTTTTTTTTTTTTTTTTTTGGGAATTTCCTTATCACGAACTTTCGCCGGATGTTCTCTTCATTATCATAAAAACAAATCAATAGTGAATTCGATCGTGAAGACTAATATTCAAGACTAATATTCAAGAGTAATTTTTTCAAAGAGAATCTATTGATGTATTACATACATCAATAGATTCTCTAGAGTAATTTTTTCAAAGAGAATCTATTGATGTATTACATACATCAATAGATTCTCTTTGAAAAACAAATCAATAGTGAATTCGATCGTGAAGACTAATATTCAAGACTAATATTCAAGAGTAATTTTTTCAAAGAGAATCTATTGATGTATTACATACATCAATAGATTCTCTAGAGTAATTTTTTCAAAGAGAATCTATTGATGTATGTAATACATCAATAGATTCTCTTTGAAAAAATTACTCTTGAATATTAGTCTTGAATATTAGTCTTCACGATCGAATTCACTATTGATTTGTTTTTATGATAATGAAGAGAACATCCGGCGAAAGTTCGTGATAAGGAAATTCCCAAAAAAAAAAAAAAAAAAAAAAATTACTAATGTCGAGATGATTGAGGTGATGATTCTAGTGTGGCACGATCGCGCAAGCCTTCGTAGGAGTATCAGATGGTAAGAATTCGCCGCACTTTCTGATCTAAATATTACAATCATAAATGTAGACTTTTTTTTTTTTTTTTTTTTTTTTTTTTTTTTCTTACGTCGCAAGATGATTTCTCACAGTGGCGCGTGCTTTGATCGGATTACATATCCACGAAAAGACGCTCATTAGAACTCGAGTATATGATACAGAATCGATGGCTGCATACAGTTATGATCAACATGTAATCGTGTTAGATAGATGTATGTTGATGACTGTATTTTTTTCATCTGACCAGTTTATCGAACCACTTTTTGCGATTGTTGGTTGTAGACTTAAAATGTATATTTTTACCGAGGAAAAGGATATGCAAAGGTTTTTCAAATAAAGAGAAAAAAATTTACACGATGAATGTTTTTATTTTGTATAACCATATGGTACAGTATCCGTTGTATCGGGTAACATTATTCTCTTATCATCTAACCAACTTAATGCTAATTTTTTTTGTTTTATAGTATGCATTTCATGTTTCTTACTCTGAATTAAATATTGATATTTTACTAAATCTTGTTGATTAAACAAGCAATTTTTATAATCTTCAAATTTAATTGTTCTTAATGTAGATCCCTTAATACCTTTAGCTTTTTTCTTATCTTTATCTTCGCCAAAAACTTTGAATGCGTACAATTTTGCTCGGAGTCCTATGAACTCCTCCATAATTTTGCCATTCATCTCATCTTTCATTAAACCTAGAATTTTCTTATTCGCTAGTGGAATTTCATAAATATTATTAACCGGGTAATCGGAAGTATCAAATCTATGTAGATCTTTTTTAATATATTCATAAATGTCAGGTACGGTGAAGTGGTACAAGAGGCTGTCGGTGTCGGTATACATCAACTTCGCTCGATCGCCAAATGTTGATTTTATATAATTATAATGAAAGTCGTAAATGAAAATTTTCGACAAATCGAGTATGGAAAATCCGACGTATATGGGCTTGTTAAAATGTACTTTGACGCGATTCAGTTCAATAATTACTATGTCATCGTCGAAAACGGTGCAGCTATGGAAATTTGGTTTTGCAATGAGAGCCTTTGCACCGTATCGACCTTCCCACTTTGTTACGAGCTTAACATCTTTTTGTTTCCTAACATTTTCCATTGTTTTTCCAAATACGGCATTGTTCATCAATTTAAAAAAATTCTTTTCGAATTCATTGTTGGATTTTTTTCGTAATTCGGTGTTCAGATCGATATATTTTTTTAACCATGGAGCTTGATGAAATTTCAAAATTCTGTGAATTTTTATCAGTTTCATACCCAGATTTAAACATTGTTTCAGATTTCCATAATGAATAATGTATCTGTTTTTCGGCAGTAATGTCGTCATTAATTTCGATTGCTTGCTATGAGGTGGTACGTAATGCTCGGGACAAAGGGGGAGATCTTTATGCAGCTCAAAAAGTTCCTCGGGATATTCCAAGTCCACCTCCAGGATATATCCCACAGGAGAATCGTCAGGAACATTGAGCACATTTATCGGCTCAGACTCCCACTCAAAAGAGCCAACTGGTAGATATTGGCTCATAGCTGCACCGTATAAATTGTTCACGTCAAAGTACATGAGGTATGATTCTGCTTTGCTTGGATCGTAATCTGCACCCATATATCGATTGTTTGCACGAGCATATCTATTGGTGCACTGCGATACACCGCCTCGAATGCCTTTCTCGATAAAAAGGAGCATTTCTGGATCGGTGAGGAGCTCAAGGTCAACACCGGTACATTTGAGCATTGCATCAAAAGCAAGTCCCGGAGCTGTGAAATAATGAAGAGGATCCAAATCATACGTCGAAGAGCAGTTGCGTCGAAAATTTTCAAATATGTCTGCTAATAATAAGACATCGGTTTTCAAATACAAATCTGAATATTCACCCAATGAAGTTACGTTGAAAGTTTCCCAGACTTTTATTGCATGCTCATAGTCCCCCTCTGAAATATTCTCATCGTTTAATTTTGAGTAAAATTTTTCTTTCGGTGGCAACTGCTCTTTTTCGAGTTTTTCCCAAGAATCCACGTACTCGTACGGGAAAACTCCCTTTCTCACCAGCAATTGGAATTCCTCTGCATTATTGCAGTGCTTGCGTGTAATTATTTTATCAGAGTTACTCAAGTATGATGCCAATTTTTCAAGACTGCTCGCCATAAATCGGAACGAATCAATAAAACGTAAATTTACATTTGTGCCTTCGACGTACTTTGTAAATGAAATGTATTTTTCTTTATTTATTGGTAAAAGTTTCACTGTACCCTCGAATTGCGTGGCCAATGCTTTGATCAAAAAGTGTGAATCGTAACCGGAAAGATTATGAAAAACTATTGGGATACTATGAGATTTTGTGTAATTTAAATTACACCCTTGATGTGCGGGGCCCCGATACTTGCCCGTGAAATGACAATTATCACGGTGCTTCACGTCAGTCAAAGTAAAAGGTTTTTCACATACATGACATTTTGTAGCATTATAATATTCATGTTTTTCAACCGATGTGAGTGGTTCCATCGGTACAATATTACTCAAATAAAAATCAACCGTTTCTGCAATTTTTTTCAATTGATTGATGAACCACTCGATGCAATCGGGCCCACGTTTTAGTTCGAATTTTGATAGAGAATCATCGAAAGTACATTTCAAATAATACGCGGCACTGTGTGGGACATGCTTTTGACAACCATTTGCGTTTGATTCGAGAAGGCATTCGAGATCAGCGTATACAACAAATGGTACATCTTCTTTGTATCGATAATTTTTAAAATTTAGAATTTTATTTTCCTGTGTCGGTAATATCATTTTAGTTTTATTTATGCTCATGCAATCTTTTTTGTGGTTTTCAAAGGAACTTTGAAGTGCAAAGTGATTCAAGCAGTTATCACAAATCCATGTATTACCATTATGATTTGATAGTTGCTTAGTTAGCAATCGTGACAGATTGCGAATCCAAGCAAAGTGATAAATCGGTTGATAATTATCTTCTCCGTCGACATCCATACCGATATTGCTTTCAACCATGAGAAGGTGAATTGTAGGTTTATCAGATTTTTGTTTACTTAAATAGAGCGGTACTATTTCACTCTTTTTACCTGATTCAACGCCGTAAACATTAATCGCCAAATTATTAATTTTTTCAAATTTAGAAACATCTCTTAATGCGATCGGAAAATTTATACCATCATATTTTAACACTGATTCATAATCAGGGTATGAGCTAGGTCGATCCGCATGCACTATAGCTGGATGGAGTGCTGCTACGACTGACCATAAAAAACAAAATTCATCGTAGTTTTTCACATTAACCACAGCCTTTTTGTTCCGTATATCTTGAGGTAGCTCGACAAATGTTGACAGGCCTCCGCGTAGTGGTACGTACTGATTGATGTTCACTGTCAAATTGACGATTTCACGCAAGGACCAGCCTGAATCTCGTTCTTGAAAATCTTCAACCTCCACCAACAAAGGATCTTTCACATTTTCATCGAACCATGTTTTTATGTCCGTGGATGCGAGGATTGGTTCGTTTCGTGTATTAAAATACTTTATTTCCTCAATCATTTCACCATTTTTCAATGTTGAAAATTTGCACGCCAGTACGACGTTTACTTTCAAATTTCCCTCTTTTTTTATCAAATTTGACAATCTTCGAGCAGTGGTGACTTTTGTATCATACAAGAATGATATTAAATCCTTGTGAACGAGATTCACCACTGTGCCAGTTCGTATGCGACTTTGGAAGGCTGATTGCAATTCCACCCAACGAACTCGGTCCGATGTCTTATTTCGTACACCAATATTTCCGCCTCGTTTTTGTTGTTCTTTAAAATTTTCACTTAGGGACTTCAGCAGTGATATCGTCGTTTGTATTTTCGTTCTTTCTCCACTAGACAAATTTCCTTTTTTCAATATTTTATTTAATAACTTGATATTTCGAGTACCAAATTTTCTCCATTTTTCTACTTGTTCATTCGATAAATCTTTCAACGATTTATACGCATTTTCCATAAAAGCTATTAATCGCAAACACTCTTTTGATTCCATTTTTAATGCACTGATCTTAACTTGACAAAGGGCAGAAATTAAATGATTGCGCTGGGCTATCAGTGATCTATATTGTAACGGGACAGACTAGGCAGTCTACCGTTACAATACAGCATATTTCGACATCCATTGTTTACATCCATATTCGACCAATTTCGCGATTCCCCGAAATCCCAAAATAGAATCTCTCCTTCCGAGAAGCCCATGACGCCACCATCGTACCGTGTGCAAAAGCTCCAGAAGCTTGACAAAATTGCCCTACTCCAAAACCTTCAACCAATCAAATCACGGCGCCGGTTGTTCATGGAAAAGTATTTAAGATCCTGACGAGCAAGCCTCGTCCTCATTTTGATCAACGTTATCGGTGAGCATTATTCGTGTCAAGCGATTTCTTGACATTCTTTCTCTACGACGTAATTTCGTCTACTTTCAATATCCACTTCGAGTCAACACTTGTCGAGATTCTCAACGCATTCGTATCACATCGTGCATCAAGAACTACGAGCTGAACGACATCTGGCTACATCAACTATCTCGAATAGTCTTTTTTAAGACTCATCGAGATCATCGTTGATTCGTCCTTTTTAGGGCGAATCCATTATAACGTACTTGCTTGTCTTTCTAAAGACTAAGCAAATCATAACTCTCGTTCAATTGCTATTCAATAAAAGATTTCAGGTGATAGGGAGCCTGGTTTGCTTGAAGCCCCCGCACTGCGTCGGGAAGTTGGATAGTGAATCAGGTGATCGTCTCAGAATAATAACCTCGAGGTAGGGAACCGGATTCCTTGGAAAAACCCTCAGCACTGTGGCTGAGGGCGGGAACAAGGAAGAAGGCGCTTTGCGGAGAAAACCCTCCACGAGTGATAAGCTTCACTTATCCTCGTGTTAAATTATCATCATTCTTGAATCTTTCCGACCATCTGTCTATATCACGAATAAACGCATTGAGAATTAGTAGAATCATTTAAATTTGGGTGAGTGGCCTTCCACTCCCAGGACGCTGGATAAACGCATCAATTCAGTCAGCCGACAAAGAGATCTTAATTTTCGAAATAAAAAGGAAAATTGATTTTTGTGTTTCCAATTGCTTCCCGATTGGAAACACTGTGAAACTCGAGAAAATACACACACACTCACACACACGCATACACACTCAAACTTCAACGAACATTCACACGGGCAACCAGGCACAACAATAGAGAGACGTCGCGTCTCAGAGCACACCGAGTCTCAAAACATTACGTATAGTCTCGCGCCACATAACTCGCGAAGCGAGGCTATAACGACTGACGGACGAACGAGGACAATACGACGATTCGATTCAGACATACGAACGCAGACTGTTCCTTAGCATCTTAGATTCATTTTACATTGCAGTCCCAATTAATCACACCCATTCATTACCCGTTCAATTCCTTATTGCCCAGTTGCCGCTGGATTTAACTTTTGCGTGCCCCAAAGGAGACCTTGCTTCTCAAGGTTCTCCTCTCATTTAAGTGGCCCACTTTTTACGTGCCTATGATGACGGGTCACGTTATCCCCAGGTCATACATGACCAATGGGAAATACCGATAACAATCAATCTGAGGCAATCTCGAAAAACCAGTAAAATTTATCACATAGATTTGGCAAACCTCTCTCCTACATAAACGTCACTGACCTCGGGCCCGTGTCGAACCTTCTGTTCGCCCGGACGAAACGACGGGACGACAGACGAACACAAAAAATCATAACATTACATAAAACAGAGTAAAAATCGTGAATTCCTTCAATATCTAAATTGGGGAATTTCACGAAACGTTTCAATATATACTCATGGAGAGAAAGAGATAGAGATAGAGAAGTTTCAACATCTTCTATCTTCATCTGATTTATTACGAACAATTCTTAGAATTATTGCGCAGTTCTGAAATCCGATACCGTGACGTTCGGTCCAACTGATTATTAATCTCCGAGATCGAATGTTCTAGAAGATATTGCGTCATCACTTTGGAATTTCAAGGATTTCTCGGAATTATCATTATTGTGGTACAATGTTCCAGAAGTTTCGTGATCCCCCTCGCCCCCATCACTTTTCAATGTCAAGGATTTCTCGGAATTATCATTATTGTGGTACAATGTTCCAGAAGTTTCGAGATCCCCCTCTATGACTTCGGAATGTCAAGGATTTCTTGGAATTTCCATTATTATTATTATTATGGAAGAACGTTCTAGAAGCTTTGTGATCCCCCTCACCCCCATCACTTCGGAATGTCAAGGATTTCTTGGAACTATTATTATTATTATTTCTGAGCTCTGAAATCCGATACTATTGTCGGTATTGACCTTCGACTGCGATGGTTTTTTCATATTATTATTGATGACGTCATCCTTTGAAATTTCATTATTATTATGGTAGAACGTTTAGAAGCTTCGAAATCCTCCCTCGCCTCTATGACTTTTGGAATTTCAAGGATTTCTTGGAATTATTATAGTAGACCGGTGTGAATTTTCATATGTATAATAATATTTGATATAGTCATGGAAAAAATGTTACTTCTGATAATATTTTATTGCAGATGTTATGGCGAACATCTTTATTACCATCTTGGTCTTGAATGATATGTAATTCGTATGAGAAGAAAAATAAATCACATTATTTGAAAATC
The DNA here is from genome assembly GCA_963564615.1 of Rhorus exstirpatorius. Lineage (NCBI taxonomy): Eukaryota > Metazoa > Arthropoda > Insecta > Hymenoptera > Ichneumonidae > Rhorus > Rhorus exstirpatorius. Next base: position 96,925 of record OY751322.1, read on the forward strand.
CTTATTTTCATTTCCTCAGCTGAGAATATATTTTCATCGATTCTAATAGCCAAAGAGCGGCACAATTGTCAGTCAAGCAAAAAAAAAATCGTTCATCTCTGTCTCGCTAGTCATTTCATCGGGAGAATCTTATCGCGAGAAACTCGATCATCCACCCAGCTGTTTCTTCATTCGTGCGTGTGGGTCAAGATCGAAGAGCTCTGTTCTCACCTCCTCCTCCAAGATTATTTTATTCGACATTTAAAGAGCTAGCTGAAGAGCGACACAATTATCGTTCAAAAGAAAAAACAATGGTTCATGCATTTCTCTCGAACAGCGACACAGTTATCGACCAAATGAAAGAAAACAATCGCGAGAAACTCGATCCTCCGCCCGGCTGTGATGCAAGACGATCAAAAGGCGTGTAAAGCGTATATGATGATTTTTCTACATTTCGATCGATATGATGGCACATTTTTTACTTCGAAATTTTTTATACGTAATAAACTCTATTGTAAAACGATCGTCATTCATAAAATGCGTGTAAAGTGAATATATAAGGCAAGATGATTTTCATTCTCAACATTTCAATTGATATCATGGCACATTTTTTACTTCGGAGGTTTTTTATGCGTAATAAATTCTACTGTAATTAATTTCTATATTTCGATTGTCGGAAAGATTTTCACTTCGAACGTTCTCGATATTTCTTTCTACGTTATCCTTGAAAATTCCCCCTCCTTACATTCTAGAGTATTGTTGAATGTTCCAGAAGTTTCGTGATTGCATCATCATCACTTTGAAATTTTGAGGATTTCTTAGAATTATTATTATTATCTTATCACTGTGGAATTATTATTATTATTATTGTCATCGAGCTCTGAAATCCAATACTATTGTCAGCATTGACCTTCGACTGATTTAAATGAGGTTTTCATTACTTTTTTTATTCTTTTTTTTTCATACTTCCTTTTGGAACTTTAAGAATATATTATTATTATTATTATTATTATTAATATTGAGCTGTGAAATCCGATACTATTGTCGGCATTGACCTTCGACTGGTTTAATTGCGATGTTTTTTTCATACTCGGATTTATTATTATTATTGATGACGTCATCCGCTTGGAATTTCTCTGAATTATCATTATTATTATTGAGGGGCGGGGTTTGTCCTGTGCTTGCACATGCGCAGGTTTGAATTTATGCGCAGGTTTGAATTTCCCGCGCTCGCGCATGCGCAGAAGCGTTTTAGTGGTCCAGAACTCTCATTGTATATCTACTTAGGTTGGTTGAGATAATGCTTCAAATCGGTCGGCATTTCTCTTCGCGAAAATATCTCTTCCTCGTTGATTGTTTGACGCTTATTGAGGATTTGGTGATGAGACCAAAGACGATTTGCGTTGGGGAAAACTTTTTCGGGAGCTGTGTTTTCTTTTTGAGTCTCGGGCGATTCTTTCGATATCTCTTGCATGTCTGTAATAATTTTTTGTATTGCCTGTGATTGAGCGAGTGGAGTGTTAAAATGTAATTTTTTGAATCTCGGATCTAAGATTGTCGATACAGCGCAAAGAGTCATGAATTCCACTTTTCCGAATTTTTTATCAAAATTAATCAGAAGTAGTTCTCTCAACTTGATTCCCGCGCTCGTGATCAAATTTGAGTCCATACATTCAATTTCTTTCTTCAAACAGTTCGTTAATGGAATGACTTTGCTCGCCGTGACATAAGTTTGTCCACACGCTTCTCTTGATGCAGCCTCGACGGGTTGTAATACTTGTATCGTTTCTCTCGCGAGTTGTAATTCACTTGCAGACAGCATGGGTGGAGATTTTGGATATCTGAGGAGTACTGTGCTGATGCTTTCAGATAGCTCGATAAAGCCATCGAGCATAAAATAAGTCGAATTCCATCTCGTCGGAACGCTTTGAATAAGTTTTTTTTCGGTATGTTTTCTAAGATCGTCTGAAGCTGCCACTGAGTGTTTGAAAAACGTAATGAGAGTTTTCACCTTAGTGCACATTCCACAAACTGTCGGTTCTCCATCGATTAACTTGGATGCAACGAGATTTAATGTGTGTGCGAAGCACGGATGGTGCTTCTGTTTTCCAAACGTATCGACAAATGCCTTTAATATATTTGCTCCGCTGTCTGTTACGACGGTCATGACTTGCTCTTTCGTGATTCTTCATTCAGTGCAGATTTCCATGAGCCATTGGCTCAAGTTCTCCGACGTGTGTCGATCTTCGAGTAACATAACGCCCAGCGTCACAGATTCCAATTTGTCTTCCATTGCAAAGTGTGCAGTCATGCCTAAGTAGCTGCGTGTATTCAATGTATCGGTCCAGACATCCGTTGTCAAAGTTATGGCATCTGTAGCCGAAAGCTTCAATTTAACCATCATGGATAACAACTCGTATTTCTCTTTCATGAGACTCGTCATCGTTTTTCGACCAGGAACTTTATACAAAGGAGTTACCATCTTCATGAGATTCTGGAAGCCTTCGTTTTCTACTGTTCGAAAAGGTAAATTGTCTTTTGCTATCATAAAGAGGATAGCGTTCGTAATTTTACCAGCTTTAGAACCTCCACCTGAAAGAAATTAATGATATCTATAATTTTAAGTTAAAACTAAGGGGTAAACGATTGTAAGACAAACAACAAAAAATATAGCAAACAAAACGTTAAGTAACAAATAAAGAGAGGAGTGGAAAATTCATAGGAATCTCTCAAAGTAATAGTGAAATATTTCTTAGTCAAAAGTTCAATACAAATCACAATAGAGATCGCAGTTTTATAAGTAACGATCGACGTACTACTAGATGTTACGTGAGCGATTGAAACAAAATAAGAGACTCAATAAGCATTAAGCAATAATTCGTTTGACAGTCGAGAGGGAACGAAATTTTTCAAAGGGCAAGAAGTCGCTGTTTACATTAATACTACTTCAATTTTTAAATACCTCCAAAAGATTTCAATTCTTGAAAAGTTTCATCGATTTTCGGCTGAAGATATTTTGATTGTGATGGCGGCAGCGATGAACTTCGAGCTGGCGGCGTTGTGTTACATCGAGATGAGGATCTCGATATTGTTGAGATAATTGACGGAGCTAGTGACAGGAGCTCGACAATCTCCTCACATTCTGCTTCTTCAGTTTGAATTTCTCTGTCCAAATCATCAGGTTCGGCCTGTATCAAGAACAATTTACCAATTTTAGCCCATTTTTACCTTTAAAAAATTCAGTAACGCCCCACAGTGGGGAATTCTCACGAATTCCTGGCCATAAATCAGGGGATGATCGGAACTTCACCAAATTTGGTATACTTATGTTTTCGGGGTCGCTGATTACGAATCCGAAATCAAAATTTCAAAAAACAAAATGGCGGCTCAGATACGGCTGGTTCGAACCAAAATTCTTCAAAAAATCCAACGGAAAATCTACTTTCCCAATGTTTTCGGGGTCCCTAATTTCGAATCCAAAATCAAAATTTCAAAAAACAAAATGGCGGCTCAGATACGGCTGGTTCGAACCAAAATTCTTCAAAAAATCCAACGAAAAATCTACTTTCCCAATGTTTTCGGGGTCCCTGATTTCGAATCCAAAATCAAAATTTCAAAAAACAAAATGGCGGCTCAGATACGGCTGGTTTGAACCAAAATTCTTCAATAAATCCAGCGGAAAATTTACTTTCCCCATGTTTTCGGGGTCCCTGATTTCGAATCCAAAATCAAAATTTCAAAAAACAAAATGGCGGCTCAGATACGGCTGGTTCGAACCAAAATTCTTCAATAAATCCAGCGGAAAATTTACTTTCCCCATGTTTTCGGGGTCCCTGATTTCGAATCCAAAATCAAAATTTCAAAAAACAAAATGGCGACTCAAATATGGCTGGTTCGAACCAAAATTCTTTAATAAATCCGATGAAAAATCTATTTTCCCGATGTTTTCGGGTTCCCTGATTGCGAATACATCAAAATTTCGAAAAATAAAACACAGAGCCTGAACTATGTTTGTCGAGTGGCTACAATAATAGATTATACAGTAGGTTCGGGAATGTACGGAAAATAATTGTTATCTCGTAATACGGTAAACAAAGTTTTTATTATTGAAAAATACAAAGAGTATCTCAATCCTAATCCTTATTCCAATCCATATTCAATCCATATTTGGCTCAGCAAGTAGCCTCATAGCCTCTGCAGACAATTGCTGTGACTTTTTTTGAGGCAGTTTCCTTAGGTTTGTTATGAATGGATCAGATGACACTAGTAGCCAATTCAAAACATCCTGCATAGTATTCTCGCGTGATGATTTACGAGAAAATCCGTCTCGAAATTTTTTCACGTCTTTGTTTCGCGCTTCTTGAGCCTCCTCTGACAATTGTCCGATGGGTAAAATAGCCGAAGCTATTATCAAATTTCCATGGATCAATATTTTGTGCACGGTTGTTGGCATATAATACCATGGATAATCGCGCACGTACAGTTGCGCAGTTTCCAACGCGTATTCTTTGAAGTTTTCCACGTTGATATCGTACCCACTCGAGATAACTTGTAAAATGACGTGAAATCTTTTTATAAGTTCTTCGTTCAAGCCAGTTATCATTGCTGTTATTTCGTGGTTTTCAAAAAATCGCCGTGCTGTATTGCCATCGTTGGTGCTCCCATACCCAGGCTTTGGACGATCCACTATCAACCCCAATTCAGATTTCAAAGATTTTTGTATCTGTGCTTTTCGATCGCTAACCATCTTTTTTTCATTTTCGGATCGTGCCTGCCATTTTTTCAAATCGAGTTTGTAAGATAGATGCAAGAGGGACTCAAAAAAACGGATCCATGCGTGTAACGTGGACATTCCAAATTTCAAGTTATCTTCATTCACTTCTTTTTTCAGGATTGCATCAAGATCGTTAAATTCTTTTGAAGTAGCTTGACATAAATAGCATCTTTGTGCGGATTTCGTAGATGTAACAGCATTGCAGACTTTCCCATCTATCATAGTAAACAGCATTTTATACCTAACTGTTACTTCTCTGCCATCAACTCCAATTTTCAATGGTTTTAATGATGAGATTTGTTCTTCAATATACGCTGTTTCATTCTTCGTGGATTCCGTACTTTCATGTAGAAATTGCATTCTTATAGGCCGGCAATAGCGAGGCGATGATGGCCTCGGATTTTTCCATAAAAGTTTACAACCGGAGTCCATAGATTCACTCTCAAAAAATGCGAGTTGTAACGGGACAAGGGACGTTAGGAATATATTTGCGTCGGAATTACTGTCATCCTCAAATTTCTGTTTGTATACACCTTGGCCAGAACTTCCGTCACACCCCCATCTACAGATTAATTCCGCATTTGCCAAGTTTTCCATATGCACTGATTTCACAACTTCTCTCTGACTAAGAAGAAGACGCTTGCATGTGTGGTCCAGTAAGTCTTGTAATTTAATATCGGCACAATTTTCAGTAATAGTTATACTAGACCGCGGTGGATAACATAATGCTTTGGCCTCTCTAACTGCTTCGTAATTTGGATATGCCGGACAGTTGATACCTTTCAGCGATGCTCTTACAATATTATATTGATGTCTGGTGAGTTTGGCTTCGACCATAACCGAAAGAGCTTCATCTGTTGATAGTGTATTTTGCACTGCCTTTGACGATGTTGGTGCAGGTGCGTGCGTTTCAACTGCAATGTCCTTGACCGTTTTCCTTGATCCTTGACCAACATCGAGATGAGGATCTCGATATTGTTGAGATAATTGACGGAGCTAGTGACAGGAGCTCGACAATCTCCTCACATTCTGCTTCTTCAGTTTGAATTTCTCTGTCCAAATCATCAGGTTCGGCCTGTATCAAGAACAATTTACCAATTTTAGCCCATTTTTACCTTTAAAAAATTCAGTAACGCCCCGCCCTGAGCAGATAAAATGTCATTATGGTGTATTCTTTTCCAGTCTATATTAACATATGAGATAGTAGCGTGGGGCGGTGCCTACGAAAATGTCACGAGAACATTAAACACGTTGCAGACGAGCGCACTGAAAGCGATTTTTAAAAAGATACTCTATCCTTCGGAACGGCTTTTTCGAGGAAGGCGAACTCTCTCACAATCAGTACAAAAAATTTTCGAGGTCACGGAAATCATGCAGCTAGTAAAACACAAAGATTTAAGCTTTTATGAGGGAACAAAGAACTACCAGAAGGGCAAATAACTACAGTGCAAAGTAAGGAAAAAAGAAATAGGACGAAAGGCGTACTATTATATTGGAATTAAATGCTTTAATGGACTGCCTGTAAACCTCAGAGAAAGATGGGGACACAAGAACTTTAAAAAACTGCTGACATATTACTACTTGCTTTCGTAAACAAGATTAAAAAAGTAAATATATATAATACTAACAATGATATATATATATATGCTGTCGCTGCTAAATTCTTATAACTTGATACAGCAATCTCTGCTTTTATTACAATAAGAAGATTACAATATAATAAATAAGGATGGTATCGTAGGGTATAAGTAGTTTTAAGTAAGCTATAAGGATATAGATCGCGCGCAAGCTCTACAAGGGCTTATGCTACCCACAAAGGTCCTAGAGGAGAACTGAGAAACAAAGATTAAAAATTAGATAAGACTATTCTTAAAAAAAATGTATGATGAAGCTGAATGTAAACCTGTATGGCAAAAGCATCTATTAAATAAATAAATTAAAAATTCAATTAAGAAACTGGAAGTGTTGAAGTCACGAATATTTTTTAAATGAATGTTCGTTATTATGATCTAAACGTTCTGCAAAATATTACACCAGTCAAGTAGTATGTAAATGAGATTTATAAGATTATAGTAAATTTGTATTAAATAATAATTTTTCATTGAATGAACAAATTTGGAAAATTAATTTCGAAGAACTATTAATTTTTTTAAATACATTTGGACACAAAAAGCAAAAGTGTCTAACTATCGGAAAAAAGTTTATCATTACATCTATGTATTTAAAAAAAGGTATCTGCACAAAAGATTTTGAATAATTGCCACTACTCATAAAAATACATAATAGAATAAGTCATATCGTACATTCGATTCTGCTGACTCCAGTCGCATTGTTTTGGCTGTTGGCGCTGTTGAATCATTTCTCATCACTTCTGGGTGAGAACGCTTCAAATGATTCGTCAAGTTTGTAGTATTGCCACTTGTTTTTACATCAATTTGACAAATTTTACATTTGTCACTGCCATTGCCATTTACGAAGAATTTCCATACAAAACTCTTTTTCTTTGGTTTAGAAGGCACTGAAAATTGGAAGGATGATCAAATTTCAAAGTGTAAAAGAATCTTAGCAACGCTAGGGTATCTTATCAAACGAATGAGTGCTCCAAGAGTCAAAGCAATGTCGGGCAGTTCATTCTATTCGAGCAATATGGAGTAGATAATTCAACTCGAGCAATATCCAGAAGATTTTTGTTTTTGCACTGTAGAGAAAACCATTCTATTCAAAATTGTTTGGAAAAGGATGTTTTTTTGCTCATTGGTATAGGAAAAGACGTCACAAGTACTTTTTACATCCAAGATTGTAGCACACGCATACGCCGTCGAGCTTCAGACACAGCAAATTGGGCGAGGATGAGGAAGAGGGGAGATTCGAGATCCCTCTTAGGAAAAACTCAGTTTCGTGCAAATCTGCACAAGACATGCAAATCTTCAGTCGCACAAATCCTGAAAAAAGCAAAACCCGTTCACCCGCCATCCACCAAGGTTCACTATTATTAATGTAAAGAGAATCGCGACAGTCGTATCCTCGTGTCGTCGTTTCTCTTACGGTAGAAATCTACGTTACCGACGTTAGATGGAGAGAGTGAGAAGAATTGGAAAGAACGTGACAGATACAGAGAAAAAACCTGTGGCGATTGAAAGTATAAGAGGAATAACATTCATTGGAATATAAGCTTCAAATGTTGTTTCTTTTTGTTCTACAGGTAGGAGTTAAGGAAATTAAACATTTTGTACATAGTGTAAATAAATCTTTTTGTTCTACAGAGAAAACGCAATTGGGCTTTATTCTAACCTCCAATTGGGATAAACATAACCTATTACAAAACAACATTTTTGCAAATATTTCGAGAGATGGACAAACTAAGGTTTTATTTCAAGATGAGAGCGTCGACAGATGGAAAATCGACAATATTATGTCTGACCTCAATAGCCACAACAGATGGTCGCACCTTTGACGTACCAGATGAATACCAGCCAACGAATTTACACAAGGAACTAACAGCGACACAAGTATTTGTTAAGGTAAAGAAGACAGTAACAAAGAGAAACCAATATAGAAGAGTCTGGGTTACCCTAACAGAAGAATTAAGAAAAATATACTTGGATGAAGAGGAAAACCTACAATTTGGAGATTACTATTTAGAAGAAATCACCGAAAAAACGGTCGAAACTACACAAAGTACCACGGATGAGACGATAAAAAAACTGTTGGAAAAAGTACTCGAGGAAAAACAACAAAAATCTGAGGTTCAGAACTTAGCAAAAATAGCAAAGGACTTCATGATTGAAAAATTCGATGGGAAAAATTCGAACGCCTACCAATGGGTACAGGAATTTGAAAAAGAGTGTGAACGATGCATGGTGGTACAGGACAGCAAAATAATTGAAATTCTAAGATTTTTCCTGGAGAAAGCTGGTGCAGATTGGTACAGCTGTATGACTTTGAAACTCACGGTGGAATCAGAATGGAGCAAGTGGAAAAGTAACTTCCGCGATACCTTTGCCAATAAAGGGTGGTCTCCAATTCGATACGCTTTTGCTTTTAAATATCAAGCGGGTCCCTTGCTGGACTACGCTCTGAAGAAAGAAAAACTGCTACTAGAGATCAGAAAATCGATGGACACCGAAACACTAATAGATCTCATAGCGGTCGGCTTACCAACCTACGTATCCGACAAAATAGACAGAGAAACTTTAGAAGGAACGGAAGATCTCTACAACGAAATTGGAAAATTAGAACATCTGCCCAGCAAACACAACTTGGATGATTTTCAGAATTTTTACGTAACAAAAAATATAACCAATATATCATATAATAGTCATCACAGAGTCGGAACTTTGCTGTTCAGCACATAAATGTGATGGAGATGATATGCCCGAGCGTTATGTATTAAATACGTTCATGAAAAATGTAAATTTGATGCAACCAATAACCCTCTATGTTACCTCTGTTTGTGTGATGAAAAAAATACAGAAATTATGGACGTAACAAATACGTAACATCGACAGGTAAAATTTTCATCACGCAAGTACGAAATTGTTATGTGCACCCATGATACATACAAATGTTATGGATTGGCTTTGTAACATTTACAGAACATTGGTATATCACTGTTTAGTAGGATTTACAACGCAACAATTACGTATGATTTAGCACATCAATGTTACAAGGTACTTTTAGGTAACAAGCTATACGTATTTGTTATGTTTTCAATCCTCCTAAACAGTAATATACCGATGTATTGTAATCGTTACCGGGCCAATTCGTAACATGTTTACAAGTCTTGGGTACATATAAATATCTCGTGCTCGTGTGACGAGTTTTTTACGTATTACTGTTATATACTTGTGATGTCGATAATTTTCTATATTTTTTCCACATACATTTTTAGGTTATGTGCTTAAATCATACACGCGTACGTGCGAGTGAAAATATAATTATTGATACACAAATATATATATATTTAATATATTTAGTAAGTGTAGTATATTTCGTGTACAGTGAACATTTTCGGAGGTAAGTTTCAACAAAACACTAGTTAAAATGATATAAATATATACGAGTATATGCCAGGAAAAATACGCATGTATATATCCCAGAATATTTTTCTAACCTCTTTGGTTACTTAGCAAAAAAATTATTTTCAGCTGAACGGACGATACTCTAGCAAAAGCCGGCAATAATTCAAGTTTTATTTATTGCAGTCATTTAATTTGCTTCTGTTTTGTTTTTCATAAATCGTAATAATGATGTAAATTTTATTTTGTTTGCTTGGTTTTGTTGCTTAACGAATATTTTATTTTGCTCAATCGTTTACGCGGTTATTGAAAAATTATTAAATCCTTAAAATGGCTTAATTTTTATTGTGTTTCATTTTTAATTTTTATTTGTACAATGAATATTTTATTTTATTACGTGTTTTTTTTTTTTTTAATTTATATTTTAGAATGCCGAAAGCAAAATCGAAGGATTTTGGGTGCATAACAAGAAGGCATTGGAAACGACTCTATAGAGAAGAAATCAAAACAGCTAAAAATGAGTTTATTTCAAGATCTTCAGCGCCTTCAGCGTCAGTGGAAAAAAAGCAAACTGCCAGCCCTCAACTTGAAAAAACAACTGAAAGACATACCGCAGACGAATTTTCTATAAATTTGCCATTAGAAAACCACCTGGAACCAGGGACTGATTTTCGCCGTCCGCAGATTTTCACACACGATGTAACAAATAATATTACATCTGCACTCGATGATGTTAGTGTTTCCACAGATATTGTTGGTAAAAAAGACGAAACCGGTCTCAGTCTATCTACTGAGTTGCGGCAATGGGTCGTTGAATCCGGTTGTGGAAAAACATGGGTGAACAAATTGTTAAAAATTTTGCGGCAATGTGGTCATAATGAATTACCGGCTGATTATCGAACATTTCTTTTCACGCCAAGAACGATCCCATGTATCGATATACCACCTGGAAAGTATTATCATTTTGGAATAACGTCAGGTTTGGAAAAGTCAATTGATCGTTACTTTTCAAAAGATAAAATCCCTAACCAAATTTTGTTTAACGTAAACATAGACGGATTGCCATTAGCAAAGAGCAGCAGCGATCAAATTTGGCCAATTTTAGGCTGCATATGTACAAATTTTTACACTGAACCGTTCGTTATTGGGATTTATGGTGGAAAGGCAAAACCGTATAATTGTAACGAATTTTTAAGAAATTTTGTTGACGATGTGGACGCAATCCAGCATAATGGCATTACCGTAAATCAAAAATTAATTTCTTGTAAGTTAAATGTTATTACATGCGACGCCCCGGCAAGAGCATTTATAACAGGGACAAAAGGTCATAATGCGTACCATGGCTGCAGTAAATGTATTCAAGAGGGAAAATTTGTTTCGAGACGCGTTACATATCCTGACACAAAAGCAGCGTTGAGGTCTGATGAGTCATTTTTGAAAAAAAGTGACGAAAACTATCATAAAAAGACGTCAATTCTTGAAAAAGTTGAAAGCATCGGAATGGTTAGCCAATTTCCGCTTGACATCATGCACCTTGCATATCTAGGTGTTTTAAAAAGGATGATTTCCTTTTTTGTAAAAGGAAAAAAAAATATTCGGATGTCAGATAAGAATATCGCTACATCCAATGAGCGTTTATTATCATTAAAATCTTTTATACCTAAAGAGTTTGCAAGGTATCCCAGAACTTTGTATGAATTCGATCGATTCAAGGCAACAGAATTTCGTCAAATCTTGTTATATACAGGACCACTAATTTTTTTTAACCACTTAGATCGTACGAAATACACACACTTTTTGTGCTTGAGCATTGCAATCAGGATATTGTCACGAAAAGAAACGATTACTCGTTATTTGGAATACGCAAGAGTACTATTGACGTATTTCACTGACAATTATGGCAAAATTTATGGGTATGAATTTATATCATATAATGTGCATAATTTAATACATATATGTGATGATGTAGAACGCTTGGGTCCATTGGAGTCTTACAGCTGTTTTAAGTTTGAAAATTACTTGCAAAAACTCAAAAACAAAGTAAAAAACAGTGGACGATCTTTGTCCCAAATTATAAATCGACTGGCAGAAGAATCTGTTATTATAAATAACCAATATAAAATTATAAATTGGCCAGTCATTGTATTTTTTAAGCAACGTGATGAGCAAGCCGAAATTAAACCCGTTAAATCGTTACAATACGAAAATTTTTATCTCAGTTGCAAAATAGGTGACAATTGCATTTGTACAGTTTCCAATACGGTGATACTGATCGAAACTATCACCTGCGATATAAATAAATCGATTATTTTATGTGGCAAGGAGTTCACAGTGGAGCGACCATTTTTTGAAAGCCCGTGTAACTCTACAATTTTTGGCATAAAAATTGTAAAACATGCAAAATACAAAAATGTCACAATTAATCCCAAACAAATCGCACAAAAATGCATACGAATTCCCATTAGCCACTGGGAAAGTCTTATTTTGCCTCTAGTTCATGATATGTAGCTGAATATTCACCGAGCTTTGTATCCAATTTTAAAAAAGAAATTGAACAGATAACGGTTACATGCTTGTTCCTGCTTTTTTAAACGTTTTCATTATTAATTACAATATTTTTAATTTTCGAGATGTAACGCGTCGGTATTATAAGTTCTGAAGTATTGTTTTTTGTGTATGTTTACTGTAATAATTACCGAATAATTCTAAATAACTTTATTTTGAAAAATAAAAATGAAAGGGTACAAAAAATCGTCATTCAATCATTATTTTCAACACAATACCTATATCGCGTTAATAATTCAAGGTAAAAAAAAACAATTTTCAAATTTTCAAATTATTGCGCAATCGTCGGTGCGATCGAAGGTGCTAGAAACTTTGCGGGCCCCGGCGTCGTTTCTAACCTAACCCATATCCGTATAACCAATAAAAAAGCGCGTAATGGCGCGTAAAACACCGGCAATCACACGTGGCATAGCTGCACGCGGTGTATACTCGACTCGATACAAATTTGGTAAGAACATTAACAATTTATTAATTAATAATCATTAACACTATAATTCATTTCTATCGTTGCTTTTCTTGTTTTCTTTATCTTTTGGAATTTTTTTTTAACAAATCATATCTTTCAGATTACAGCTAGAAAAAATCTTAACCTATATCTTTCAATGTTTTGGAGACATGCGGCAATAGGTGGTCGATAATAAAAAATTATGAAGTTTTTTTTAACGTTTCGACCCTGATTAGGGTCCTCCTCAGAAATATCTTTATTTTTCCTATAAAAATGATATAAAACGTCTTAATATACAATTTTTTGTAAAATGTATGTAATTTCATATAAACTGTTAAAAAAAAAAACAGTTTTTGAAAAAAAAACAGTTTATATAAAATTACATACATGTTACAAAAAATTGTATATTAAGACGTTTTAAATCATTTTTATAGGAAAAATAAAGATATTTCTGAGGAGGACCCGAATCAGGGCCGAAACGTTAAAAAAAATGCATAGTTTTTGATTATCGACCACCTATTGCTGCATCTCTCCAAACTATCTTCTACGTGGTCACAACACCTTACATCATATATCTTTTAATAACAAAGCGATCTCATTCATTTTAGAAAAGCAAAGTGAAATGATGATGCCGCTATACGCTGTCGTTAGTTTTTTAAACGAAGATGGAAAGGAAGGAGAGTCTGCATCTGAAGTACCATCATGTTGGCTGTCGCACAACGGGAAAAAGTGTTGGTGGCCGAACGCAAAAAATGTAGGGCCACACATTGTAAAGAGAACAACTCCCGACGAGACCGACAAAAAATGGCAATTACATGATGTTAAATGCTTAGGGTTTTACGGTAAACTGGCCTCTTTTTTCTTAATTTTCCTTTCCTTTTTGAATGATTATTAATTGGGTCATGATATTTTTTTTCAACAGACAACATCTTAAACGCACGGCAAAAGGCGGATGGTTTGTCTAGTGCTGACGAAGCCCCTGTCGACGTAAAAACGCAAAAAACAAGTACGCTGGCGACGATCAAGGAAGAAAAAATGAAGTGTCAAGTCGGGAAAGGAAAACGAAAGAACTCCCGATTGAAAAAAAAAGAACGAGCAGGTATGAAAAATTTGTTGATTCACTGTTTGCCGAATGTATGCAGCTTTTAAGAAAAAATCTTTTAACCAGCTTCATTTTTTTATCGAGATCAGCTTTAATATTACCAAACGTTTATAGCATCAGAATTCCATAATTTCAGGATTAGACAAAAATTTGAAAAAAATCAGCGCTTTTTGAAACATTACGAACGTTGATTTTCAAAAATATTAATTAAATAGTTAATATGAATATTGTTAAAACAGGGTATTCTTCGGCAAATAATCAATTTTTTCCATTACAAGGATTGAGATTTGTGATTTTTCTAAGTAAACCATCACATTTTTTTCGTATGACGAAAAAATAATCATGTACTTATTTGTTGAACAATTTTTTAAAGGATGATTTGTTAAGAAGTAGTGGTAATTTTTTTCTGCATATACTGAGAACAAAAATTTAGTTGAAATTAATAAAATTTAGTAGAGACGAAGCTGCGGCAGTAGACGGTCGTAGTAGCAGGAAAAGAATTATATTTTTCCCATTTATTTCTTTTACGTTTCAACCCTGATCAGGGTCCTCTTCAGAAATTTTATTCTAATTATTCGTTTTTTTACTTTCGTTTGATAGTTTTGTGATGTTATCACCAGTTTGCGATTTTTCTATGTCGGCGTGTTCAATTTCACCTTTTTTTTTTTTTTTTTTTTAGGTTAGTCATACGGTGTCAAAGAAAACTTTTTTTGGTGGAAATTTATGAACATTTTGTGAATATCGATGGCTGTGTATGTTGTTTATCTTTTGTTGTTTTTTATATTTGTTAATTGTTGATTTTTTTGTTGAGATAGTGGTGGATTTTTAGATAATGACAATCTTAAAATTTTTCCTCAGCCACGATGCGATAGAAGTTTTCTTTTTATAAAAAGAACGATGCGATAGAAGTTTTCTTTTTATAAAAAGAAACGATGCGATAAAAGACGAGAAAAGAACGATGCGAAGTTTTCTTTTTATAAAAAGAACGATGCGATAGAAGTTTTCTTTTTATAAAAAGAACGGTGCGATAGAAGTTTTCTTTTTATAAAAAGAAAACTTCTATCGCATCGTGGCTGAGGAAAAATTTTAAGATTGTCATTATCTAAAAATCCACCACTATCTCAACAAAAAAATCAACAATTAACAAATATAAAAACAACAAAAGATAAACAACATACACAGCCATCGATATTCACAAAATGTTCATAAATTTCCACCAAAAAAAGTTTTCTTTGACACCGTATGACTAACCTAAATAAAAAAAAAAAAAAGGTGAAATTGAACACGCCGACATAGAAAAATCGCAAACTGGTGATAACATCACAAAACTATCAAACGAAAGTAAAAAAACGAATAATTAGAATAAAATTTCTGAAGAGGACCCTGATCAGGGTTGAAACGTAAAAGAAATAAATGGGAAAAATATAATTCTTTTCCCGCTACTACGACCGTCTACTGCTGCAGCTTCGTCTCTACCATTTCCACGCGGTCACAGCCTACACAATCAATATTAATAAAATTTAGTTGAATACGTCCAAACGAATATTTGTTGATATTGAATAAAATTTTGTCATCTCAAAAGTATATTTTCGGATTTCAACAAACGCATACTGTTGGAATACCAAACATACTATTAGAATGACAAAATTTTAGTCAATATAAAAAAAGTATTCGTTTGGACGTATTCAACTAAATTTGATTAATTTCAACCAAATTTTTTTCGCAGTGTATAAATGTTTGTAACATTTTAAAAATAGCTACATTTTTCGAGATTTTTTGGGAACTCAGTACTGAATTTTGTATAGAAAAAAATTATTGGGATGGATATATGTGTGATAATGTTTTTCAGATGATTACTCAGCTTCAGATGAATCTGGAATTGATGATGATACCAATGATATTCCGTGTCCACCAAAATTGAAAGAAACAATCGCCGAGTTTGGAAAATGTCAAGATGCAACGTCAAACGATAAAAGCAGTGGCGTAACAGTGATCAGCGATGTCCCGGTTGTATTCAACTTGAATCATATAAAAAATACGCCGTCAAGTGTTCTCCAGAACCAAGGTTTTTGAAAATACGAATTCATCCTTTAGTTTTATTAAAGGGGGCGAGTCAGCTAAATGGCGGTTATTTTGGAGGTTAAATATCATTATTTATAATTGTTTGGAAAATCTAAAAAATTTCCTGTGTTTTAGGGTACAGATTTACAAACTTTTTGGTTAGTCACCCAACCAATCCAGTCCATATGTTTCCTTGTATAGTGTACTGCTCTAAACTTGAACTTTTTCAGTCTGTGCATGATGCAGAACAAACCGCTGGATGGACTGCGCATTGATAAATCTCTCTTTTTTTGTAACATAATGTTTGAATAATTAAGCGCAGGGTTTTTTTTTAAGGTCCCCAAATTTTATCTATGGCCATTTTTTTTTTAATTTAAGAATAAAAAAAGTTAAATTTTTTACATAAATATAGCGGTAGATAAAATTTGGGGACCTTAAAAAAAAAACCCTGCGCTTAATTATTCAAACATTATGTTACAAAAAAAAAAGAGATTTATCAATGCGCAGTCCATCCAGCGGTTTGTTCTGCATCATGCACAGACTGAAAAAGTTCAAGTTTAGAGCCTTCG
This sequence comes from Rhorus exstirpatorius, assembly GCA_963564615.1. Taxonomy (NCBI): domain Eukaryota; kingdom Metazoa; phylum Arthropoda; class Insecta; order Hymenoptera; family Ichneumonidae; genus Rhorus; species Rhorus exstirpatorius. Next base: position 113,438 of record OY751322.1, read on the forward strand.
GTCTCCGTCTGGAGTCTCGATGCTTGGAATCCTCGCCTTAAGTTTCAAAAAATAAAAAGTCGCCAAAAGTTTGGGTTCTGGCGATAGAGATCCTCGCATCAAGATTAAACGTATAGCCATCGGTCTCCGCTCGAGTCACAATGCAAGACGGAGACCGAAGGCTCTCGGCTGAAACTTGAGACGAGGATTGGAATCCGCGCCAAAAGTTTGGGTTCTGGCGATAGCGATCCTCGCCTCAAGATTAAACGTATAGCCATCGGTCTCCGCTCGAGTCACAATGCAAGACGGAGACCGAAGGCTCTCGGCTGAAACTTGAGACGAGGATTGGAATCCCCGCCAAAAGTTTGGGTTCTGGCGATAGAGATCCTCGCCTCAAGATTAAACGTATAGCCATCGGTCTCCGCTCGAGTCACAATGCAAGACGGAGACCGAAGGCTCTCGGCTGAAACTTGAGACGAGGATTGGAATCCGCGCCAAAAGTTTGGGTTCTGGCGATAGAGATCCTCGCCTCAAGATTAAACGTATAGCCATCGGTCTCCGCTCGAGTCACAATGCAAGACGGAGACCGAAGGCTCTCGGCTGAAACTTGAGACGAGGATTGGAATCCCCGCCAAAAGTTTGGGTTCTGGCGATAGAGATCCTCGCCTCAAGATTAAACGTATAGCCATCGGTCTCCGCTCGAGTCACAATGCAAGACGGAGACCGAAGGCTCTCGGCTGAAACTTGAGACGAGGATTGGAATCCGCGCCAAAAGTTTGGGTTCTGGCGATAGAGATCCTCGCCTCAAGATTAAACGTATAGCCATCGGTCTCCGCTCGAGTCACAATGCAAGACGGAGACCGAAGGCTCTCGGCTGAAACTTGAGACGAGGATTGGAATCCGCGCCAAAAGTTTGGGTTCTGGCGATAGAGATCCTCGCCTCAAGATTAAACGTATAGCCATCGGTCTCCGCTCGAGTCACAATGCAAGACGGAGACCGAAGGCTCTCGGCTGAAACTTGAGACGAGGATTGGAATCCCCGCCAAAAGTTTGGGTTCTGGCGATAGAGATCCTCGCCTCAAGATTAAACGTATAGCCATCGGTCTCCGCTCGAGTCACAATGCAAGACGGAGACCGAAGGCTCTCGGCGGTACAAGGAAACCTATTGACTGGATTGGTTGGGTGACTAACCAAAAAGTTTGTAAATCTATACCCTAAAACACAGAAAATTTTTTAGATTTTCCAAACAATTATAAATAATGATATTTAACCTCCAAAATAACCGGAATTTAGCTGACGCCCCCCTTAAATAATGTAATTTGCGGAGATTGATTAGTTTTGTCTATCTTAGAAGACGAGCCCAGCTGCAGTCATGTTGGAAATGATTTCAATGAAAGTAACGGCCATTTCATGTCTTTACCCTTAATCGATACATCGATGAAAGATTTTTTCATTGGTATGAATTTATTTATTGTTAATCTAAACAAGTGTAATCTTATATTAATACAATAATTACTGCCATTATAATTTACGCTGTTTCAGATAACAAATCGATATCGTTGCAGCTTGAGAACCTCACGACTCTTGTAAAAGGTACACATTTTAATCACTCTCTATCAGAGATGTCCATAGCTCGATACTTTTGTATCGAGATACAAAAAAAATACCCGATACTTCTGTATCGAAGTATCGAGTAGCGAAATTTTTCTCGATACTCGATACAAATGTATCGAGCAGCGAAATTTCATTTGATACTGAATTCAACATCATCAAATGCTTTATCACATGATACAGAATCGTATAGCCAATACGTTTTTTTTTTAATTACAGCGACGATATTGGCTATTCGATTCTGTATCATTTGATAAAGCATTTGATGATGTTGAATTCAGTATCAAATGAAATTTCGCTGCTCGATACATTTGTATCGAGTATCGAGACAAATTTCGCTACTCGATACTTCAGTATCGAGAAAAATTTCGCTACTCGATACTTCTGTATCGAGTATCGAGTATCGGTCGATACAGATTTTGGACATCTCTGCTCTGTATCATGTTGACCTGAATTTTGCTAATGTGATAACACTAACGCTTGGCATGTTTTACAGATTTCTTCGAGAAAATAGGGGGAAAAGTGGGCGAACTAACATTTTCTATATGCCGTATAGAGAGTAGATTGGACGCCATTGAAAGAGTGGTCAATATGAACCAATTGCCGATACACGAGAATGCATATGAAGATTTGGCGCTGCTTTTACCTTTCAAAACGATCGAACAGGTAAAAGAGTTCGAAAATCACCTAACGTCGGGTGAAGTTAAAACTCGCTTGGTACGTACCATTTCTTTTTCATTTGATAATGTTAATTATATTTAAATATATAAATATTCATAAAGCAATATTTATTCTTTAGATTTCATATTTGGCACAAATTGGAGGCAACTCTGCAAAAGAATGCATAGCCCGCACTTTCAAAAAAGTTTTCAGCCCTGAAGTTGCCAAAAAATCTTCATGGTGTGGTTTTCGAGGCAATTTTAAAGTTGGAGAGTTGGTTCTCATTGGCATTATCAAAGGTATATTTATTTACAACAATAAGAAAACAATTGCCGAATGTAATAAATATTGGGTTTTGCTAAAGAAATATTGTTTTCTTTTTTTTTTTTTCATTTTCAGAAGCTGTGAAGAGATCGTATACTTGTACGGATAAGTTCTTTGAAAACGAAGGAAAAGAATGGTTTCGCCAAGGCTCACAAAAATTTGCCAGATTGCAAAAAAAAAATGAGCTATTGATCCAAGAAGACCAGTGAAATTCATTTTTTTATATAAAAAAAACATTGTGATAATAAGTATATTCCAAAGAAATATATTCCTAAGAAATACATTCCAAAGAAGTATATATTCCAAAGAAAAATATCCCAAAAATGTATGTATGAAAAGTAATAAAAAATTCGAGTTAAATACTGTAAATATTTTATAATTCATTTATAAAACAAATCCTCTTTATGACGTCTTTGTGTAAGTAAATTACGTGTAATAATGGCGTAACATTGAACATCATTGCTACGAATATGACGCATTAAAGTTACTTGTTCTGTTTCTGAATAGTTACATCGATGTGCTGAGAATGCTATGTATTAAGTTTCAGATTAGTTACATCGATGTGCTGAGAATGTTATGTATTAAGTTTCAGATTAGTTACATCGATGTGCTGAGAATGCTATGTATTAAGTTTCAGATTAGTTACATTTTTGTGCTGAGTATGTTACATGTTGCGTTCTGTAACAGTTACATCTATGTGCTGAATATTTTCCATAATTATTACTTATAACTGTTTCGTAACGAAGACTTTCCAAGAGGATGACAAATTTGAAAACAAGCACTGCTTCATTTACGGCGCCTGTGATATAAATGTTACATCCAATATAACATCTGTTACAGAACATTTTCGTAACTGTACTGAAACTGTGTTTGCTGGGTGGTGGATAAAACAAGAAAAGAAAAGTATTCCGATAGAAAACCCGCAAAAGCTGAAGAAAAGAAACCATGCCAAATCTGCGAAAACGAAAAAAAAGGTAAGCGTTACCATCCGGAATCGACCTGCTGGTTTAGAGAAAAAAATGAAAAAAGTAAAAGGACGGAACAAATAAAAAGTGTCAACAATTCAGAATTAGAAATAGAACTGAATGGAAAAGACCCAAAAAACTAGAGATAACACCATTAATAAAAATCGATTTACTACTGAATGACACACTGGTAGTTTCGGGGGTTTATGACTCGGGCTCGAATGTGTCGCTAATTAATGCAAAATTGCTGAAGATAAAACAAAAAAATTCAGATACGACACAAATAGTAAATTTGAAAACTATTAATGGTGTAAAGAAAACAAAAGGTATGGTAACACTAAAAATAAAAATCTATGATATTGAAAAAAGTATGGATGTCTTTATTGTGGATAATGAAAATTTTAATTATGAGTTTCTGATCGGTCTGGATTGCATCAAGAATTTCAAGTTGACCCAAGATGAAGATCTAAGGATCATACAAGGCAACAACAAAAAAGTAAATGAAGATGCTTCAAAGAAAGAAGATATAGAGAAGAAAAAAGTCGAAATTCCTGAGATACTAGGTAAAGAAAAAAAAAAAAAAACGAACCCGTGGACAAACACGAGGTAAATTTCAATAGATCACCTAAGCTTACAACAACAACTTAAGATTGAAAAACTGATAGAAAAATACAAATCGGTATTCGCAAAGGACAAATACGACATTGGCACAGTAAAAGACTATGAAGCTCATATTGATCTCATGGTTGATAAATACTGTTGCAAACGCCCATATAGATGCACGGTAGAAGATAGAAGAGAAATAGAAAACCAAATAACAAAGCTGTTGGAGAAAGATCTGATCGAGGAATCGTGTAGCCCATTTGCTGCTCCGGTTACTCTGGCATATAAAAAAGAAGAGGGGAGAAGATCAAGATTATGTATCGACTTTAGGGACTTGAACAAGATCATTGTTCCCCAATCACAGCCATTCCCACTAATCGAAGATCTCATGGGAAAAACGATAAATAGCAGATACTTTACAACGCTGGACATCAACTCCGCATTCTGGTCAATCCCTCTAAAATTCCAGGACAGAGAAAAAACCGCATTTGTTACACAGGAGGGCCACTACCAATGGACGTGCCTCCCGTTTGGACTAAAAACGGCACCGGCAATTTTCCAGCGAATATTAAGCAACATCATAAGGAAACACAAACTCTCTGGATTTGCTGTAAACTTCATAGACGACATCATAGTTTTCTCTAAGACCTTTGAAGAACACATCACACATTTGTCGAGACTATTGGAAGCGATATCAACTGAACGGTTTAGACTGAAATTTTTAAAATGCAATTTTGCAAAGAACCATGCAAATTACCTAGGTCACAGAATAGAGAATAATTCAGTCAAGCCTCTGAAGGATTATCTAACGGCCGTCAAGGATTTTCCAGCTCCGGAAACGAAGAAGAATATACGTCAATTCCTGGGAAAAATAAATTTCCACCATAAATTTATTCCACACAGTGCAATAATTCTGGACCCACTTCACAACCTACTGAGAAAAGAAACACCGTTCAACTGGTCAGAAGACTGTCAAGAAGCGTTCGACAAAATAAAGACATTAATGTGTTCAGAACCAGTTTTGAAAATTTTCGATCCAGATGGCCCTATTGACATCTACACAGACGCAAGCATTAAAGGAGTGGGAGCTGTGTTAAAACAAAACGATGAAAATGGAAACAGTAAGCCAGTGGCTTATTTCTCGAAAAAACTAACTGAAACCCAGAAGAAAAGGAAGGCGATATACCTAGAATGTTTGGCGATAAAAGAAGCCGTCAAGTACTGGCAACACTGGTTAATGGGAAAAGAGTTTACGATATACTCCGACCATAAACCCCTGGAACACATGAACATAAAAGCAAGGACGGATGAAGAACTGGGGGATTTAACATACTACTTATCGCAATATAATTTAAAAATTAAATATAACCCAGGAAAATTAAACAACGAAGCAGACTGCTTAAGCAGAAATCCGGTTCTGGAACCCTACGAAAATGCAGAAGACTTCTTGAAAGTGGTTAACTTAATTGATCTAGTAGATATAAAAAATGACCAACAAAAAAATCTAAATAAAGAAGGAAGAGATAAACTGACGAAGAAAAATGAAATCTACTACAAAAAAACAAAAAAAAGAGAGAAAATCATACTATCGGAAGAGTTAAGTAAAAACCTAATAGAGAAGATACACAAGACGTACTGCCACATTGGACGAACCCAGATGCTGAACAAAATAACACCGTTCTATACAGCGAAAAACCTCATAGCAAACATAAAAAAAACCTGTGATATTTGCGAAATTTGTATCAAGAACAAATCAAGAAGAAAACCCAAATACGGTTTAATGTCACACTTGGGACCAGCGAAATACCCTTTTGAAATTGTATCTATTGACACAATTGGAGGTTTTGGCAGCTCTCGGTCAACAAAGAAATACTTGCATCTTTTGGTGGACCACTTCACAAGGTACGCTTACATCTTAACATCAAGGAACCAAAATTCCAAGGATTTTATAAAATTAACCGAGATGGTAACACAGAGTTACAATATCAACATGATACTAACGGATCAATATCCGGGCATAAATTCAAAGGAATTTAAGGAATTTCTGAACGAGAAAAACATCAAAATGGTCTTCACAGCTGTGGATGCACCGTTTTCAAATGGTCTCAATGAAAGGTTAAACCAAACTTTAATAAATAAAATACGTTGCGAAATAAACAAAAGTAAAAAGAAAATTGCATGGACAACCATCGCACAAAGGTGTGTAGAAACGTATAACAAAACGGATCACACAATAACGAAATTCGCGCCAAAATACCTACTGGAGGGTGAAAATGTAAATATTCTACCAGAGGAATTAAAATCAAAAGGTACAGATGACGACCTACAAAGAGACAGAAAACTAGCATTAAGAACCACGATTAAGTCTCACAACTACAATAAAAGGAACTTTGATCTACATCGAAAAGAATTACAGTTGAAAATGGGAGATCGAGTCTACGTGGAGAATGGAAACCGACTAAATCGGAAGAAATTAGACGAATTGAGAGTCGGACCGTATAAAATACTAAAGAAGATTTCCAATTCAATCTACGAAATCGACACTGGACACAAGAAATCCGAATCAAACCTCTTCCACATTACAAAACTAACTCCAGTGTTAGAGGAACACCGAACAACCGCTTTAAATATCACGCGGAATTGTTCTCCATCAGGGGGGGAGATGTAAAGAGAATCGCGACAGTCGTATCCTCGTGTCGTCGTTTCTCTTACGGTAGAAATCTACGTTACCGACGTTAGGTGGAGAGAGTGAGAAGAATTGGAAAGAACGTGACAGATACAGAGAAAAAACCTGTGGCGATTGAAAGTATAAGAGGAATAACATTCATTGGAATATAAGCTTCAAATGTTGTTTCTTTTTGTTCTACAGGTAGGAGTTAAGGAAATTAAACATTTTGTACATAGTGTAAATAAATCTTTTTGTTCTACAGAGAAAACGCAATTGGGCTTTATTCTAACCTCCAATTGGGATAAACATAACCTATTACATTAATTAGTAATACAGAAAATAAAACATAAAATTCTACATCGCGTATCTAAAAGCATAAGAGCATATGCGCTGTGTATAAGCATGGAATATACGCCCTTACGCTTTTAGTCACGCAATATATGGCAATTTTTAGGTTAATGGCGTAATTCGAATTTTAGTATATATATGCGAATCTTGCAACGCAGTACTTACCGAATACCGAATCTCGCTAGACTACCAATTACTACAATAACGATGATAAATGAAGTACGGTCCTACAGTACACGATCCACTATGAAACTCGATGATTGAACAAGACGCTGATAAGTACGCAATAGGATTCGATGATTCAGGTGTCACTCTCGGGCTCTTGGTATAATTGTATAATAAATTTTTTTACCTCAGAACCCGGAAGCCGCAACCCGCAAGCACGAAAAAGAATCGATTCCAGCCTATGAAAATCGATTCTCTCGAAAATCGAATGTTGGATAATCGATACAAAAGATCGATTTTTCTCGCCTAAAAGATCGATTCTCTTGAAGATCGATTCAGAATCGAACATTCCTAGTAGATAGCGAATTCTATTTGTTGCATTGGTCCCTGCTAAAACACACAAAATCCACACAGCAATGTAACGTCCCTTGAACGTCGCGGTGAGATCAAAAACTTTTTTGCGAGCTTCCGCGAATCTTGTTACGTAAGTTTCGAGAACGTCTCTAGGACTTCTTATGTCCCGATTTTATTCGAGCTCTCCGGAACGTCGCATGAATGTCTCATGGAACGCTCGATGGAGCTTCTACAGACTTCTATACGACGTTCGAATTTTTTATTTTTGATAATGATATGTATATAGGATATATGTATGTAAGAATCAGAGTGCTCCAGCTGTAATTTTGAAATAATTTTTTTTTCTTTAATTTTTATGTGAAAAATTTTCATGTAATTTTACTTTTTGAAAATTTTCAGTATCCGTAGTTCCATCCATTTCATTTTGTCCCTGATATTGGTAATCTTATTCCAACGAGCAAGGTGCGGAAGAAAAATCTTTAGTGAAACCGAGGTCGAACATGAGATTACCAATGTCGGGGACAAAAATGAAATTGATGGAACTGCGGGAATCGAAGAATTTCAAAAAGGCACCTGAGCCAGTGCTGATTCGTGGCTCCGATATTGTTTAAAATTCTTCAGTTCCCGCATTTCCATTCATTTCATTTTTGTCCTCGATATTTATATTCTCATTCCAATGATCAAGGTGCGGAAGAAAAATCTTGATTGAAGAAAAATCTTTAGTGAAACCCTGGTTGAACATGAGATTACCAATGTCGGGGACAAAAATGAAATGGATGGAACTGCGGGAACCATCAAATGGAGGGAACGCAGTTCCATCCATTTCATCTTTGTCCTTGACATTGGTAATCTCATGCTCAACCGCGGTTTCACTGAAGATTTTTCTTCCGTACCTTGCTCGGGTTGATGGTATGGTTTTATAGCATTGCACTCTTCCAACAACTAATATGAGCCAATATGAGCTGAGTTTTCGAAATGCTCGATGTTGTGAACTACAGCTCTCCCCCTCATCGCTAACAATGACATGGCGTCTATTTTGTTGTGCATCTTTGTTGTTTTTTTTTTTTTGAAATATTGTTATCGGAAACACCTTTCATGGAAGCAGTATCCTTCGGAGGAACATGTTTTTGCTTCCATCTATCTCACGCTACTATATATCATACAATATAACTACATATCATCGATGATTTTTGTAAATCGCTCTGTGTCGTCGCCGTACTAACTTTTTCGCCGAGAGTAGTACCAGGGAAATTTCGGAAAAAAATGTTTTAGTCCATTTCGTTTACTAAACATATATATGATCGTTATTCATGCAGATTATACCGATAGTTCCATATAATATGCAGGCAAAAGCTAAAACACGTCAATTTCGTTTCAATTAAGTAATTGACACATACCGATAAACAATGCCTACTACAATATGACAATAAATATACTATATATGTATCTACGATAATTTGATAAATCTTCGTGTCTCTGAATTGAAGAGTCTTTTTCCTTCCAGTCCATGAATAATCTCGCGCTAAGTTGTCATCGATTATTGTACTCAATATATTGGCGACGAATTGAGCTGGTCCCCCAATCTGGTTGATTAGATGTTTTTAAAAAAGTAAAAAAATATGAATATTTCATTGCAATATTTAAAATAGCAATGCTCAATAGTTGTCAATAACGTTTAAACATTGCGAAATTTTGAGGCTTACAAATTGACGTACGACAGCATCATCAACCAATAATTGATCATTGATTTTGTCCAGCATCTTTTTCGTTATCAAAGGGAATTCAGGCAACACATTCGTGGCCCTACTTTCATTTATGTCGTGTTCTTTTGATACATTTTCATACTCATCCTCAATTAATTGAGTCAAGTATGTGACTTTTCTCACCAACGCAGCGTGGAGCGTTCCCACGTTTCTTGAAATTATAATCTCAGTCAAAAATCTGCACGTCCATTCTAAATCTGGGACGTCCTAGATTTAGAATGGACGTAATATGGACGTCCATATTACGTCCTAGGGGATCCAGATTTTTGACTGGGATTTGATTAAACGTGTGATTCTTAACGTTTTCTTATACTTTTACGTGTGAAAAATGATTTGTATATAGCTGGATGAAAATAGTCAAATTAAATTCTATATTTTTATATTATAAAATTCTGCTCTTTGTGTTCTTTCGGATAACGTCGATGGCGTCATTATTGTTTGCTCGCCTCGTAGAACAGAAACTCTTATTAAATTCTTGCAGTTTATTTGAATAGACTGTTCAATTGGATTTTCTTTAATGCAATGTAGTAATAATTTGTACAATTCCTATGACCATTTTTACAAAGTCAAGGTGTATGAATGGCAAAGAAACCGCGTGCAAGCAATAAACGAGTATAATTTCATGTTACACAAGAAACGAGTGGCCGCAAGTATCACCGCATTCTTTTGTCACTTGTTGCACTATCCCTATTTTTGCTGTTCGAAGTCGAAATAATCGTACTTTCTACAGCGTTGTTTTTGCTCCATACATCAGAAGCTCCCACATCACGTACGTAGCCAATAGGCAATGAGAGCATTTTGCTGTTGCTGCATGCAGTTGTTTGTTGCACATGAAAAAGCTAGAGCCAAATAGTAATAAAGCCACCCTTGACATAGTTTAGAACCATTGCGAACTCCGGTCTGGGAAGCAGTGTCCACGAGGGTGGAATTTATTTTTTTTTGCGACTTATGGCCGAGTTATTCACCAGATAACCCATGCTAAAAGCATATAGGATATCTGGTGGATAACTGTAACTGTAACATAACCAGAGGTGAAGAAACCGGTCCTTATATTTTTCAGCAACTTATAGAACTCAATATTGAGTACGTTTACACGACGCTCTTATTCCGGTGTTGCGAAAACCGGCGTAGATAAATCAGGCGTTGAAGTGCGTGTAAACGGGTCCTAACACCTGGTTTAACTAAACCGGTTTTCGTAACACCGGATTTGGAGCGGTGTGTAAACGTACTCATTGTGACATAATAATTATATCGTGGAAATTCGTTTCAGATGTGTCGTCGTTTAACCCATTATGGACCAAATGGACGTTCTTTTTTGTCTGTATTCAGTGGCTCGATTTAATATTAAATGGATCCGAAAGAAAATCGAGATAAGTTATTTCTGATGTAAAATTGTCTGAACTTTCGATATATCCAGTCAGAATTTAAAAAAAATACATATTGAAAAAGTTACAATTGGTTATTTAACATAAAACATGAAATTTTGAAAAATTTTTTGGCTTTATCGAGCACTTTGGGATCGAAATTGGTTTAGGATTTTAAAGGTTACGCAAATCTTTGCGTCCATGGACCCTAACCTTCAAAATGCACTACAGGGTTCTTGAAAATTCAACATGGCGGCACCCAATATGGCGGCCTAAAGATACAATTTTTTGCTTATTCTAGTATTTTTGAATAAAACAACTTGTTCATGATGTATGATTGCGAAAATTAATGGTTGGGGATTTTTTAGTCGCTGATAATTAATCTGCTATTAATTTTTCAAAATTCAAAATGGCGGATTTAATATTGCTGCCGAAATTTTTCAAAATTGTTTAAATGTTATGAAAATTGATATACTGGTGTTTTCAGGGTCGCTAATTTTGAATCTGGTATTAATTTTTCAAAATTCAAAATGGCGGATCCAATATGTCTGCCGAACTTTTTAAAAATTGTTCAAATGTTATGAAAATTGGTATACGGGGGTTTTCGGGATCGCTAATTATAAATCTGCTAATAATTATTCAAGATTGAAAATAGCAGATCCAATATAGCTGTCGAAATTGTTCAAAATTGTTCACATTTCATGAATAATGGTACTTGGTTTTTTTTTTTGTCGTTGATGATGAATTTGCTACTCGTTTATATCAAATTTGAGATTACAGCTTTAAGTCGATGACAAAATCGTTTTTATGTTATAAAATTTATAATATAGGAGTTTGTACGATTATCTTCCATATCTTCAACCTCATCTTCAACTTCAGCGTCTCTCCTAATCTCACTTTCGTGGGAGTCAGTTATATTTACCGCCTCAATCTGTACCACGGAGAGGCTAGGTTAGTCCGGAATAAAAATCATATAGCGATTCAAGGGGGGCCAAACAATATCCATATGGATTTCAATATTACAAGTATAACCGGTTCAAAAAATGATCTCTAACCAGAGCCTCAGAACCACATGTCAACTTTTACATAACCTCCAAATTTCATTGTTTACAATGTTTACGATTCTTGATTTCTTTTTCTGGGGAATAATTAAGGTTGTTCTGTATTGAGACGTTCTATAATCACGGGTCAATGTGAAGGAACGTATAGAAAAAATAAAAAATAAATAAAAAAAAATAAAAAAAATTCTAAAACAAAAAAAAACAAAGTTTTTTGAATTAAAAAATTACGTGAAAGAAGCATTGAATGTGCTGATACAATTCATTCTCCTTGAATTCCCACCTCTAACATTCAATCAAGAGTTTTGCAACCTAAAGTCATTGAAACGCCATGTCGTTGCACATGGTTGGACGCGTTTTGTTGTCAGCTTTCTCGTATTGAGGAAGCAAAAAGGTAGTCCGATTTGAAAAAACAGCGCGATCACCTAAATCTTAGAAGATATAACCTTTAGATTACATTCACTCCCAAAACTCATTTTACCCCTTGAAGTTCAACCTTTTTTTCAAACAATATTTTTCTGTACAATCGATAATAATCAAGTTATTCGGGGTGGCAGAAATAAATGGGCCGCCTTGTATATTTATTTATTCGTTGATCTCTCTCATATCGTCATACGCGTCCAAATGCCTTGGTCAAGATGGTGCCCAACAGCAGACACGCAGTGTTCTCGCGATAATGGCGGCAGGGAACGCGGGAAGGGTTACCGTCAAGTCATCCTTCAGCCTTTTCAAGGTTTCGTTTACTCTTGTCAGGTCTACTTCGGTAGTAGCTCTGGTGCTTGCCTTTCGGTCCTGCCCTTCCTTTCGCAGAGCTGTTACCGTCTTGACCAGTTGCGGCAGTTCTTTGATTCTCAACCTGCACTGTCAACAGTGAACTATCAGGGAGCGGTTCTTAAGTTGTAGGCAGCGAATGTCCATAGAGGATATGTTGCTGCATCCATTACAATAGTCCAGATTGCACATATCATAGATCCTGATTGGGGTCTTAGGGCCCTCTATCAACCCACATGTTGAGCAGGACACCGCATCTTCCATATCTTCAACCTCATCATCAACTTCAGCGTCTCTCCTAACCTCACTTTCCTGGGAGTCAGATATATTTACCACCGCAATCTCTACCACGGAGGGGCTAGGTTATGCAGAAATAAAAATCATATACCGATTCAAGGGGGGCCAAAACAATATCCACACGAGATCGCAAAATTACAAGTATAACCGGTTCAAAAAACGATGTGTTAGTACAGCCTCAGAACCACATGTTTTATGTAACCTGTGATGAAGGTTACATAAATGTGACATTTATGTAACCTTCAAATGTCACTGTTCACAATGTTTGTGTTACGTCCTGGGTGAGAACGATAGGGTATATATAGAAATAAGGGTGCCTCTTGTTGGGACCGGAATGCGCCGGTCGGGGATAGAGGCAAGAGTGCGGTGATCGTGTGACGCTACTTACGTGAAACGTAGATTTTTCTTGCTTTCTTTGGTAAAACGTGGTGTTTTACCGTGGTTTTTGTTAGATGATTTTTGTTTGGACGTAGCGGGTGTTTAGTTGATGAAGTCGACGTTGTCGGTTGAGGTGTCGCTCGAATTGTTGTTGCTGTGCTCGTACATTAAACAATTCTCCCCTGGAGCGAGTCGTTATTATTTTCGTATTTACCGCTTCGGCATTTGCTCGTAAAAGTCTGAATAAAAAAGTTATCCTTCGAGTGTGTCCTATTTTCGGGTGAGACTCCCACACGATAGGGTTGAAACCTCCACCACAGTGCGTGCGTCTAGCGCACGGAGTTGTGGTTGGCTGGTTAGAGTACAGAACGTGCGTCTGGCGCACGGGACTGTACTCGGAGGGAGGAATAAATAATTACTTAAGCACGTGCGTCTAGCGCACAGTGCTGTAGTCAGAGAAGGTGAGAAAAGTAACTGCTTAAGTACGTGCGTCTAGCGCACAGTACTGTACCACTTAAGAACGTGCGTCTAGCGCACAGTACTGTAGTCAGAGATTTTAATTACTTAAGCACGTGCGTCGAGCGCACAGTACTGTACTACTTAAGAACGTACGTCTAGCGCACAGTACTGTAGTCAGAGATTTTAATTACTTAAGTACGTGCGTCGAGCGCACAGTACTGTACCACTTAAGAACGTGAGTCTAGCGCACAGTACTATAGTCAGAGAAGGTGAGAAAATTAAGTGAAGTAACTGCGTGAGCACGTGCGTCTAGCGCACGGTACTGCAGTTATGAAAAGGTGTTGGGAACACGTGAATTTTTGTGGGTGTCCCAATCGAAACTGAACAACTTGAAGTATGTTCGTACGTTTTATCTATTATTTTCCCGTATTTACCGGCCGAATCTATCCTCGTTGGATGAGCGGATGCAGGCGTAGCGGGTTATTTAAATGAGTTTGTCGAATCACTTTTTAATTTCAACAATAAATTTCGGCGTTTATTCAAATAGTCCTCGACCAATCCCGTTGGGGAAATCGGACAGGAAGTTTTCACAATTTTCACATCTTTTTAAGTTTTAAGCTGTTTTACACGCGGTCGGGTCCCCGAGGTAGACCCGCCGATTTTTCCGATGGTTATTCGTTAACCTACTCAAGTGACTGAGTACTCTGACTCTTAAGCACTTGACTGTTGATTACCCTCTACTCACTGCTCACAGACCGACTTATAGACTGCTCACAGACTGACTTATAGACTGACTGACGGGCTTCTTGCCGGTCATTATATAGGCCCTTATTCTATTGTCGCATAAGGTGGGAGATGTCGGCGCGTGAGGGAAGAGTTTCTCTCACACCTCGACATTTTGCTGACGATAATCGCCAGACGGATTTCCAGTTATTATGGCTGGCGATTTTCCTGTCAGCTTTGTGTAATCGACATTGTCCAGACTGATTTCTGACTACTGCCAGTGCAGGGATATCGATACTCACGAAGTGCACTTGTTGTTTATGTTGAGGCTCATCCCTAAGCGATAAGCGCGGCTACCGTGTGCGAACCAGCAAGGCGTTGATTTTCACCAACTTCCAGCATTTTGCGGGAGCTTGGTGATAACGCGCAACATACGCCGGTTCGTCACTCAGCGCCTTCCCCCGTGGCGAGTCTCGTTCGTAAAAGATTCAAGTTTTTGTGCGTTTAGGTGGTGAACTCCGGCAATGAGGGTCACCTCTTTTCGTTCCTGTTTTCTCGTAATTTGAGTATTAAAAGAACGTATATGAAAAATTTCAAATTTAGGTGGGTATTTCGACCCAGGACGTTACAGTTTGCGATTCTTGATTTCTTTTTCTGGGGAATAATTCAGGATATTCTGTATCGAGACGTTCCAAAATCATGGGTCAATGTGAAGGAACGTATAGAAAAAAAAAAAATAAATAAAAAAAAATAAAAAAAATTCTAAAAAAAAAAAAAAAAAGTTTTTTTAATTTAAAAGTTACGTGAAAGAAGCATTTAATGTGCTGATACAATTCATTCTCCTTGAATTCCCACCTCTAACATTCAATCACGAGTTTTGCAACCGAAAGTCATTGGCACGCCATGTTGTTGCACATGGTTGGACGCGTTTTGTTGTCAGCTTTCTCGTATTGAGGAAGCAAACAGGTAGTCCGATTTGAAAAAACAGTGTGATCACCTAAATCTTAGAAGATATAACCTTTAGATTACATTCACTCCCAAAACTCATTTTACCCCTTGAAGTTCAACCTTTTTTTCAAACAATATGTTTCTGTACAATCGATAATAACCAAGTTATTCAGGGTGGCAGAGTTAAATGGGCCGCCTTGTATATTTATTTATTCGTTGATCTCTCTCATATCGTCATACGCGTCCAAATGCCTTGGTCAAGATGGTGGCCAACAGCAGATACGCAGTGTTCTCGCGATCATGGCGGTAGGGAACGCGGGAAGGGTTACTGTCAAGTCATCCTTCAGCCTTTTCAAGGTTTCGTTTACTCTTGCCAGGTCTACTTCGGTAGTAGCTCTGGCGCTTGCCTTTCGGTCCTGCCCTTCCTTTCGCAGAGCTGTTACCGTCTTGACCAGTTGCGGCAGTTCTTTCATGCTCAACCTGCACTGTTAACGGTGAACTATCAGGGTGCGGTTCTTAAGTTGTAGGCAGCGAATGTCCATAGAGGATATGTTGCTGCATCCATTACAATAGTCCAGATTGCACATATCATAGATCCTGATTGGGGTCTTAGGGCCCTCTATCAACCCACATGTTGAGCAGGACACCGCATTTTTTATATCTTCAACCTCATCATCAATTTCAGCGTCTCTCCTAACCTCACTTTCCTGGGAGTCAGGTATATTTACCGCCGCAATCTCTACCACGGAGGGGCTAGGTTAGGCAGGAATAAAAATAATATAGCTCTTCAAGGTGGGCCAAACAATATCCACACGAGATTGCAAAATTACAAGTATAACCGGTTCAAAAAACGATGTCCTAGTACAGCCTCAGAACCACATGTCAACATTTATGTAAACTTCAAATGTCACTGTTTACAATGTTTACGATTCTTGATTTCTTTTTCTGGGGAATGATTCAGGATATTCTGTATCGAGACGTTCCAAAATCATGGGTCAATGTGAAGGAACGTATAGAAAAAAAAATAAAAATTTGAAAAAAATTTTAAAAAAAATTCTAAAAAAAAAAAACAAAGTTTTTTTAATTAAAAAATTACGTGAAAGAAGCATTGAATGTGCTGATACAATTCATTCTCCTTGAATTCCCACCACTAACATTCAATCAAGAGTTTTGCAACCGAAAGTCATTGAAACGCCATGTTGTTGCACATGGTTGGACGCGTTTTGTTGTCAGCTTTCTCGTATTGAGGAAGCAAACAGGTAGTCCGATTTGAAAAAACAGTGCGATCACCTAAATCTTAGAAGATATAACCTTTAGATTACATTCACTCCCAAAACTCATTTTACCCCTTGAAGTTCAACCTTTTTTTCAAACAATATGTTTCTGTACAATCGATAATAACCAAGTTATTCGGAGTGGCAGAGTTAAATGGGTCGCCTTGTATATTTATTTATTCGTTGATCTCTCTCATATCGTCATACGCGTCCAAATGCCTTGGTCAAGATGGTGGCCAACAGCAGATACGCAGTGTTCTCGCTATAATGGCGGCAGGGAACGCGGGAAGGGTTACCGTCAAGTCATCCTTCAGCCTTTTCAAGGTTTCGTTTACTCTTGTCAGGTCTACTTCGGTAGTAGCTCTGGCGCTTGCCTTCCGGTCCTGCCCTTCCTTTCGCAGAGCTGTTACCGTCTTGACCAGTTGCGGCAGTTCTTTCATGCTCAACCTGCACTGTTAACGGTGAACTATCAGGGTGCGGTTCTTAAGTTGTAGGCAGCGAATGTCCATAGAGGATATGTTGCTGCATCCATTACAATAGTCCAGATTGCACTATGAAGAATTTTTCAATTCTTCGACTCAGACAACTGAGCTCAATATTTCCCAACTTACACAAACGATAATGTCCCGAATACGATATCCCAATCTAACCAAAAATACGTAACCTCCGACTATTCGAGAGTTAGGCGCCAGGTAACGAACGAATCTCACTCGTTACCACCATCCATGAACGAATGGCTCATTTATTTTTCACTCCCAATAGCCGGCAACTCGATAGATAAAAATTGAGTCAGTACAGAATGCCGGCTACGCTCACCAAAAACGGTACGATTATGGTAGAGGGGCGGGATCCTTAGGTGAAAGAGAACAACGCGATGCTTCGGGAAACTAATTTATTTTTAATCGATCCCGGTGATCACCCGCACGTATTGCGACGGGGATGTACAGTAGGTTCGGCGCTGTACAATAAAATCGTGCTTAACTTAGATTTACAAATTAACAAAACGAATGCGAGCTCCCGAGAGCCAACGATACGAAATACTCAACTGTGGGCGATTTACAAAGGTAACCTTACTAAATTAGAACAAATCCGGCGGATTCACCGATTTAAGATGCCCTGACTTACAATATTACACTAAATTCAACGATAACGCGTCTCTTTCAACGCGACTTAACGATAACGGGTTGAACAAATCAAAATTCACGCGTATCTTCCACAATAAATTACAGGCTTACTGAATCTATTAGGCTCGAGAAAACACAACGAAATATAACCGCAATTCACAGGAAAAATTAAGACGCAAGTTATGAGTTCGTTACCGTCGTCCTGAGTTACCGAAATCCGAATGGTCGAATTCCGAATTTAGGCCAAATAACGTAAGCTCAATCTGACGCGCGAATATCGTACCAACTCCAGATAACCGTAGCTTCTCAGATCTTCACAGATCACGCAGGTAACCCAAGATAACCGTAGATAACCGAGATACAAGATCTCAACGATAGCCAAAAGGTAACCAAGATAACCGAGATACCAGATCTCAACGATAGCCCAAAGATAACCGAGATAACCGGGTACGATATTCGACGCTCAGGACCGCCACGAGAGAACCAGATATTTAATCGCACACGAGGCGAATTCGTAACGACACTCAACAAAATGTGTGATGCGACAATCACGAATAAATAGATGATATTAAATTACCGGCATAAGTCGCGAGAGCCAAAATAATTACGCAAAATATAAGACGAACTCGATGCCAGAATGACACGATAGTACGAAAGGATAATCCAAAAGAATAATACCCGAAGAATAATACGAACAGAACAAAAAGAGTGACTTGATAATGAGGCGATAATCTCATTCGCGGGCACACACCCACTCGTATACTACAAAATTAAGCAAATATCGACATTCGATAAACCAAAACCAAATAAAAGAGACAAAGAGCCACACGGCTACCACGAGTGAATGAGTTTATCGCCTGTACAATAAATAGGGAGCTGGGCCTCACCAAGTATCTCGCTGTTAGGTGACGAGTCCGAATCTCACGTCTTCCAGGCCGTTTGCGCGGAGCACTTGAGACGACGCACTTACTCTAGCTTATTTGACAAACGTCTCTACTGTTCGATGGGTCGGGAAGAAGTAATTTTCGATGTTCGATCGTCGCTCTCTCGGGTCGATGCTCTCCCCTCTTTTCGGCCCTTGGCGCTCTAGTTGTCCCTCCTAGCGTCAACGCTGCCCCTCGATGTTCCTCTATGCTAATTGGCCGTTCCGTTCCTCTCCCACTTCGCCGTAGTCCCTCGCGTCCGAGAGCTTTGGCGATTTGGCCGAGGACGTGCTAAGGGCGCGTAATTTGAACGGTGTACCCGAACTATTTGGCTGAAATCTCCCAAACCCTCTTTGCTCTGCCGGCAGTAATTACGTTGCCTCGCGGGTATCTTCCCCGGGGATCCGGTTACTGACTTGGATGGGGTCAGGGTCCTGCCCGTGGATGGCGGTGGCCACCGACACTGTCCACGCGGGCCCCAGAAACCTAAAGACATCATTGTCACCTCACCCATCTTCGCCAGTCCCATAAACCCCAACATAAAGAGGCGCCGGGGACGATCCGGTCCGCGATACCCGCAATAACAACAGGCTGGTCCAGCGCCAGGCTGGGAAGTCGTGGGAGGAGGGTGACACAGTAATATTTCGGCCCATTTTCCAGCTCGCTCCCTGGCATCCAGTACCCGCGGGCGCAGATGTTATGCGACCCGCCTGCATTAATCGGCAAAACTCCGAGTCAAACCATACTTACCAAAAATAACCTAAATTGGCGAGGTCATCAGCCTCCCGACAACACCAAAAATAGATAGCCAGCCAAATTTCAGATAACCGAGAGCCTTAATAGACGCTAGGTAACCATTAATTGCCGAACTTCAGGTAACCATCACGTGAGCGACTAAATACCAGACTGAGCCCCAAAACATAATCTTTATAGAATAAAACAAACTAAAATCTTTTATAAATGACGAATTCTATATTTTACTGGAAGTTATACGGAGATTCTTTACCGACGTGAACAATTATATTTTATTAAAACCAACGACTCGACTCCGTGACAAAACAATGACAAAACAATAAAATGGTGACCAATTCCCGACCATAAGGTAACCGATCTTATTTTACCTTAGCGTAAGAGTCGAACGTGCGCCGTCCCAAGGTCGTAAATCCGACCTCCTGGCCGCACACAGTTCGCGCATGTGACGGGGCGCAAAATGTCACGTCACAGCACATATCATAGATCCTGATTGGAATCTTAGGACCCTCTGTCAACCCACATGTAGAGCAGGACACCGCATCTTCCATATCTTCAACCTCATCATCAATTTCAGCGTCTCTCCTAACCTCACTTTCCTGGGAGTCAGATATATTGTCACGGCACTCTGCAAGTTGCCGGACGTTATTCCCGGGCGAACCCGGGGTACTAGCAAAAAAAAGGAACAAAAAAGAAGGGGGAGTCTATCTACAAAAAAAAATAAGTAGGCAAAGAAAAGTATACCGAAATTTATTGCGGGAACTCAGGCGACTCGCCCACGCGACAATTTCGAGCGTGGCGAGGACGTGTGTTTAACAAGAATCGAAACAAAAAAAAAAATGAACGCAAAAAGGAAAAAATGGTACTAGTGATTTTTGGGCGCCAGTCGATATTGATCGACGAATTTTATTACTCGACTGATTCTACCGCAACAAGAAAGAAAAAAAACGGGGGGGTTACAATATCTCAAGGTCACTGGTGTTCCCAGCGCGCGGGCCTCTTAATAATTACCCACGTCGGGTTTTCAATAATAGTGAAAATTAATCAAACTCGCAATCGAACAGGGGAAATTACAACAAATGAAAATAAAATAAAATGGGGACGACGGGCTTGAAAAATCGCGGAAGTGTACAGGGGAGGGTCGCGCTGCGTCACCACACGCTCACGGGTGGATACAAAAAAAAGGGTATTTTTGTCGCCAAAAATGTTCGAAAGGGCAGCAGAAAAAAAGGTAATGGAAAGGGCTTACTTTATCGCTGGAAGGATTTCCACACGCTTCAATTATCGCTCGCGATGCTACTCGTGGCCCTCGATGCCGACAATTGCGGTTACGACCACGTGTCCTGTCTTTCTCGCTCTACAATTCTCTCACGCAATGGCTCTGTTACGTCCTGACCCTCGATTTTTCTCATCTCGGCCAAGAAAAGCGCGGCTTTCCCTTTAACACGTTATTCAAGATAAAATCGGAATTGGCCAGGTTATTGCCCTGTTTTGAGCCTAACCTTGCGGAAAATTGCTCAGGATGGGCGGAGAGTGCATAATTTGGTAACAATGGCAAAGTAAAATAAAATCTCACGAACAAAACTCTTTAATTTTCGCGAGATACATCGGAAAAGACTAATAAATTGTAATTCGGCAAAGTCGGACAAAAGAACTCGAAATATAAAGGGACAAAAATTGTATGATCACAATTAAATAAATTCTGAATAAAACGGGAACTAAACTGTCACTGACGCGGAAGAAAATAAACTACAGGGCCATCCTTAAGATAAGCCTCCTGGGGTTTATCCGCGCAAACTACAAGGACAAACGAAATTATCGCGAGTATTAAAATGACCGCCACTACAACGATAGCTATTTTTAATTGGAAAAGGTCCATGGTCAATTGACAACCCTCACAAAAACAAAAATCAACACAGAATTTACTCAACCACGACTCGATTAAATTTTAATTACTCAAAGAAATTCAAAAATCTCCGAAAATGAATTTAACCACGGATAATACACAAAAAACAAACTATTGATCCATTAGTTTCCGGAACAAAACGTGAATGACTCAAATGAATTTAACTCGCACATATTTCACTGAATTTACCAACATGAGCACTTCCTAGGAGAAAATAAATTCACACGAAAAATAATCCTACAATCGATTGAATCACGAACGGGTTTTTCGGAATAATTTACTGGGAACATTGAAATAATCGAATTGCACAAACAAAAAAAAAAAAAATTAAAAAAAAATAATTTTTAAACGACGCGAAATAAATTGGACAAAGAATTGAACTTAAGCATGAGGAAGATAAAATTGAGAAAATAATTTTGGTCAGACACTTTTCGCAAAACTGAAGTTAAATTGACATAACTCTTCACAAAACTGAATTTAACACAAAAATCTGAATTTCCATAAAACACAAAAAAATCTGAATCTCCATAAAACTGAATTTAACACAAGAATCTGAATCTAAAACGACAAAATAACGCGAAAAGGGAAAACAACGACGAAAATTTTTCATAGACCTTCAACGGTGAGTAAGCCGGTAGTTTCGGTTACGGGACTCGAGCCGTCATGGGGTGTCGACCGGGGTCGGAGACACCGCGCAACACGAACAAAGATATACTGACACATGCGAGAAAACATTTTGAGATACTTACTACTTTGGTGATCGAACCTGAGTGAAAGTAATCCGCGAAGGAGATGAATAACCAAAAGGCGAATAACGACTGAGGCGATGATGAAACGATGAACGTAATTACAAATCGGCCGCTGGGGAAAAACACGACACAGAACGAAAACCGTGCCCACCACAAAAAGGAGAATGTTCACACGAAAGGAGAAAAAATGTATTGTTCTTCAAAAGACAATGTTCACATGAAAATAGAATATATTGGTCTTCAAAAGATAATGTTCACACGTAAAGAAAATAAATGTTCGTTCGCAACAAAAATAGAGATAAACATAAAAAAAATACAAATACTCGGGTCGCCACGGCTACTTAAACGGTCGAATGAAAATACAAATATAAAAGTGGAAATGCTGTGACAGAAAATATAAAAAGAAAATCTATAACGAAAAGAAAATGGACCCGACGGACAGCGGTTTAGCTTTTAGAAAATTCCTCCGGACTCTAACATGCCGCGGGCTCATTACCCGGTCTTATATAGGGTCCTCTAGGATGGCTCAGTTTCGGCGGTGGGGAGGTATGCCCTTAAACGCCTTAGACGCTGCAGGCTCCTCCGCCGCCTCCACCTCGCATCCTCGATGATCCCCCGGAATCTATATAATCGAAAATGTATTAGCACAAATTTACCCTTATAATATAATTTCACTCCTGCATTTCTATATAATTATTATTCCATTATTACCTCATAATCAGCAAATGAATTTCTCGTACATACGCCATCTTTTCATAAAGATGCTCACTCGGTCTCTCTCATACTTACATCCACACAGCGGAGGAGACAACCCCTCCTCTTCATTCCGGTCACTCTCTCCTTCTCATCCCTCCATACTTGGGTTGGACTTATCCTATCGGCCACGAGCTGACCGGTCATAGGCTCTTGATGTCAAACACCCGCACACGTACATACACATACATTTCCATTCGTCTCTTCTCATTCGTACTCTCATTCGGTGACAAATTCTCCTCTGTTTCTCTGTATCTTTCTCGCTCTGGATTTCGTTCGATCTTTCCTCTCATTCTATTCATTCCTATTTCTTTATAATTATTTACCATGCGGAGGTTCGGATGCAATGGTGTATGTCATGCTATTTCTTTTGGATTATAATTAATTCTTTCCAATAATTATACGAAGGGAAATTATTTTAGCATATCCAAACTACTCAAAATTCTCATAATTATTAACCAGTTATTCAGATTCTACATTTGTTATAACAATCGAAAATTCTACTTATATACTTCGGATCTTGCGTAATTTTATGATTCTGGCTTTATTATTTCTTTTACTTGTCGTTACAGGAAAGATCTATTTCCGTGCTCACGCAACTATCACTCATACATTCATTCATCCAACTCGTACTTATTATAGGAAAAGGATTCGTTCACAGTTTTCATTTCCATATAAACCTTTACCCATGCATTACGAAATCTCCTGAAATCTTTGAATTTGGTCGTTGTTAACTAAAAAGGAAAACGTAAATTAAATAATGCGCTTGCTACGCTTTTGGGGTCTTTGTTGGATTCGATGCCGAATTTTGGTGTCGCCCCTCCTTCATAGGCGAGACCTTGGATTCGTATGCCGATGGGACATACGCCTTCCGAATCCCAGGACTTGGGACAAAGCGCTGCTTGCTCTCTTTCTTTGGCTATAGACTCGGCGTCCTCTTCGTGCAGCATAAACATTCAGTGCTCATTAAATTGGAGTCCAATAACAGTCCAAGCATAAACAGATGTTCTCAAAAGTTTGTTTAATTTTGGTCGTCGATGATTGGGTGCTTCGTCGAAATCTTTCTTCCATCGAGTCTCCTCGACTCGACCACTGCGTTAATTTATCGATCACGTGCAGAGCTCATGTAGACCGCCCATGAGAATTATCCGATGACTTTTTCTAGACGCCGTTCCAAAAAAGTCGTAACAAGGCTAAAACCTCCCATAATTTCGGAGCAAGAAAAAAAAAGAAAAACAACAAAGATTCAAAGAAGAATTCTCTTCTCTTCGACCAATTTCGATTCATGGAAATTCCGAACTAGTTTAAAATAAAATTAAACATTTAAATGCAATAATCTATAATCTAACGCCACCTTTACCATCACCGATGACCTGACCCAGGTACCCATGCTCATTCTTGATTTTACATTTTTACATCCGTTCACTCACTTACTTTCGGGAATTTAGTTCATAAAGTCTTCATTCGGGGATAAGGAAAAAGAGGATCACCGGTCACTTAGCTTTAGATGAGGCATACACGCTCTGTCTCTCCTGCTTTCCTTCTCACACACACCCAAAGAGACCGCCTGTGGTTCTCACGAAGGCAAAGACTTTGCACTCAGCCTGTATTAGTGTCCCATGCACATTGCTTTTCGTTGTGCACAAAGGCCCACCACTTCTGAGTAATCTGATGCCATGGCCAAAGTTTTCTTCAGCATCAACGGATGTTTTTCTTCACGCCCGACGATGGAAGTTTTGTTATAAAGAGCTGTGATATCGACGCCGCCATGGCGTCACCTCTCGATAATTTATGCTCACTTGAGACCATATTCGTGTCGACGGCTTGATTTGAAGACAGCTCGAACTATCCGAGTTCTCCAGAGAAAAAAAATGTTTCTCTCGTATGACCGGGTCCCTTTCCTCGTATTGAATTTTATTGAGAATTACAAGATATAAGTAATCTCAAATCGATGCAAAAGTCCCGAAAGTCGCGGGACGTAACAGCTCGATACAATGGTAATTCGCCGTGGCTCTGTACTCTTTGCTCTACGCTCGCTCTCGCCGAAGTGACGAGCTCGTTCTCTTCTTCACCGGGACAGCTTGGGGTGGAAGGGTAGGGGGGATCTAGGAATGATTTGGGGATCAAGGGCTTGCGCAATGTAAAGGTAGGTCATGGAGGGATCAATAATCGATGGCTTATTGGGTCACCGAAGTCGCCGTCGCTGGCGCACGTGCCTTCGATGATGGATGGCCCGGCAGGTGCTGCCGACGATGACACGCGACGATCGACTCGGTGACAAAGATCGTAGGGGGAAGGGGTGAGGGCTCCCTGTGGACACTGGCTCTCTCGATGGCGTAAGACTTGACGTTGCGCGCTTTATGCTGATTTTTCCAATAATCCCACTCACTCGATATACCGACCGGGCCCTTGCAGATGTTCGGCTTTTCTCGGTGTTCTATCCGTGTGAGGGCCTCGGCGCGGCGGTGTGAGTGGGACTCTCGGCGAAGACTGGGATAACATGCGGCGTTGTCCTTGTAGCTGATTCTTTTTCGCCGTCCACAGGGTTTCTTTTAATACTCTTTCTTGGGGATTTGTAGGGTGACGGGATCATTGGGGACATTATCGGGTTGAGATGGGACTACGGGGATGGTGAAAGAAGAGCGACGAGGGACGACGGGGTTTCGATAATTGTTCGAGGCTTGGTGGCTCTTATTCTAATTTACATTCTTTGGTGTTTTTGGCGTGTGGTGACGGACTTCGGCGAGGCGTATGCCTCGCCTGTGACGCAGTGTCACAATATTTATATACCGCCGCAATCTCTACCACGGAGGGGCTAGGTTAGGCAGGAATAAAAACCATATAGCTATTCAAGGTGGGCCAAACAATATCCACACGAGATTGCAAAATTACAAGTATAACCGGTTCAAAAAACGATGTCCTAGTACAGCCTCAGAACCACATGTCAACATTTATGTAACCTTCAAATGTCACTGTTTACAATGTTTACGATTCTTGATTTGTTTTTCTGGGGAATCATTCAGGATATTCTGTATTGAGACGTTTCAATAACACGCCAGTGCCGCACTGTGCGACACAGTGCGCTTTAATCGGAAAGCCCACATTGACAGCTATATCTGTTGATCTGACCGATGTGCGGCGCCACTATAACAAAGTTCATCTTGGTAGAGTTTTTTTGTTGGCACGCCATTGGTAAGATAGTCAAACCAACCACGTGTATCTTTGTAGGCATTAATCGTTTACTTGACCAGGCTACCTTTGTTAAATCAACGAAGGTAGAGCTGTACAGTGCCTTATGGACTGATATTCGTGCCTCGTGCGCATGCGCGCAGCGAGAACTATATCCAACGGCGCGATACTTTGGGAGCTTTCCAGCAACGACACAGAGCGACACAGAGTGACACAGTGTCGAACCCGGTGCTTTCCAACAACGACACAGACCGACACAGCCGGACACAGCTACAGAGCATGGTTGGACACTGTGTCGACTCATTGCTGCCAATTTTTTAGTTGTAGATTTGATTTTCGAGGCGTGGTATTGGGCCCACCACCGGCGTCGGAGCGTTTCTTGAGGCAAAGATCAAGTTCGCTTAACAAACATTGCTTAACAAATTTTTAGGGAAAGTTTTTTTTAACACGTAAAATGAATTCGTTGATTTTTCTGACTACACGTGAATAAAAAAAAAAAATTCTTATCTTTTTGGAATTTCTGTTTTCAAAACATTTTTAATTTTGAAAAATGAAGGAAAATTTGTAAGTTTTGGACATGCTTTCATGAAAACGTTGTATAATACAATTAAGAAGTTTGTAGTGCATTGAACGAATAGTTTCGTAAATACAACCTTTACAAATTACCGAAAACCGAAATTTCATAATGGTAGGAAAATTTAAAAAAAATTCATGTGTAGTCAGAAAAATCAACGAATTAATTTCACATGACAAAAAAAAAACATTCCCTAAAATTTGTTAAGCAATGTTTTGTTTAAAAAATGTATTGCTAACTTTTGGCCATTATTATTATTATTAAAAAGTAATCTTATCGTCTTTATTGTGGTTGAATATTCAGTGAATATTTAATAAATGTCACGAAACTCACCGTTATATCGCTTTCGAAATTGCAATTTTCATTATGAATTGATTGTTTATTTTTTATTTATTATATAGATGCAATGATACAATTTGTACGCGCTTGACAAATTTTTTGTTCTTCATTTTCCTGCAGTGCTCTCAGTATCCCTAGATTTTTCGTAACTGCATGAGCGGGCTCTAGTGACTGAATTTAAAGCCTTAACGCGTTCCAACAAGCACCAAAGCACTGTGTTCGACCGTGTAACACTGTGTCACTCTGTGTCTCCTAGCTGGAAAGCTCCCTTTGTTAAATCAACAAAGGTACTATATGGAAGTGACTGAAGTGCCCCGACGTTGGCAGCATTTGTCAGAACTACAAACCAGTTTTCCCCGTGTAAAGTATATATTCATCTGTGGTGTGAGCTCGGCTTACACGCCCCACTCATCACCATACCTTCTCATAGATATACACAAACATTGTATACACATATCTTTCACATATACTACCAGTTTCTTATCTATGCAGATTTCTAGGTCTTGGTGAATTATATAAGCATATGTTACGATCTATTACGGTAATCAGGGACGTTATTTATTCTATCGTACATGTAGTTTTGCGAAATGATGAAATTTAAAAAATTGGATAAAAAAGTTAGGCTTGGAACGTGTATACTAAGTAGATGAAATCGGGTCTGTCGGTTTAGGATTTTCAGGAATCGCAAAAATGTACAGGCACGTGGATACGATGCAACCGGTAGAGATGCCGCGGCTCGACGATATCGATCAGATCCACGGAGATATCGACTCAACAACGATCATCGCGCACAAACTGAAGGCGTTCCGATGCAACCCCACCGAGCCGTTTAAAATGAAAGCGGACAATACGGTAAGTACATGCGAAAATACTAAAATACTGTGGGCTCTCGCCATTAGGCAGTGGCACGCGGTAAAGGAGTTTTACATAGGAGGAACGGGCAACTATAGAACGTACGCGATCTGCCTGTATTCGGTGAATTCAAGTAATGTCTCCAATATTTACACCGACGAGAGCGGCATATCAACGACAATATTGAACGATCGAGTCTACTTCTTGAATATGGTCTCAAAAGCCATTCAACGTATGGATCCGGATTGCCAAACGATCCTTCAAAATGAACACGAAAAAACGGCCACGAGTTCGACCCCATTTACGATTCAACCGGATGATTGGGAAAATTTTTTGGAACAATTCGAAGCAGTCACAAGTGGATCGCGTAACAACCCGCTTGTATGCTCGAAAATACCGAGATGGATTTATTATCGAGCCTCGCATAATCTTAAATTGAGAAACGTCGAGGTGGTAATGCCGATGCTAAAAGAACATATACTCTATCCGATTGACGTATACAAGATGCAAATTCACTTCGCCGTCACACTGACGCCCAAGAACGACGAGGCAATCATGCTAAATCTCAAACGCATCGAAAAGATAATCAATCCAACCGGAACAATGGTAAAAGAATACGTTCATTATCAAAATTACGGATTTTTTTCAGGGGCTACAATTTCACCCATCAACCGACGAATCACGTACGTCACGTCATACATACCGCCCCATCGTATTATGGAGCCACGAACAAGGCCGGGACTGTACATCAGTGCCATTACGGGAAAAAGTACAGGAACCAAGGTTCATCCCACGAAATCGTTCGGACTCGACGATACGAGCTTCGTGAATGCGTACGAGGATAAAATCAAGCGGTATAAACAATATTACAAAGCGGTCAGAACGAAGTCCCAATGCAGAATTGAGTTCGTTATAGAGGACAGTTTTGAAGTGATGACGGAAGAAAAAATGCACCCAATGAGATTGAATGCAACGACTCGGACAGGCAATATTGCAAGATCGAAAGACTGCCCAACGTAATCGGACAGATAGCGAAAAAAATACGGCGCACATTATTCGGCACATGTTCGCCTCTCGCAATACTACGGAATTACGGGCAATGGATATCAGAATTGCATCGTTTGACCGAATACGTGGAAAGATTGATGGAATCTCAACCCAAGCCAACAGACCAAACATTCGTAACAACCGTTTACGATGCAGAGATGATGATGCGTTTCTACGTCGAAGGATACCACGTGGCTCGCTTGGACACGCAACGACTGGAAACAATTGTAAATCACGACAATATCAAACGTCCAGTGACGGTGGATACGCTTCAAATTCTGGATAAAGAAATATCCGTCTTGGGTCATATTAAAGATATAATGTTGATGAACGAAACATTCCCATTTCCACGGATGGGGCATGAAATACAATGGATTTACGAAAAGATACCACAATATATCGACCCTTGCAGGAAGGAACGCGTGGAATTCCGAGTAAAGTACATGTTTCGACTCGTCACAGCGTATGCGATCGAATTCTGCGGATGTACCCAAAGAGGAAATAATTTCAAACCGAATCCCATCCGACACCTACGAATAAGTGCCATAGACTCGATGAAAGGAGAGAAATTTGCATGGCACCGTATCTACACTCTCGAGGAAGTAGCATTGTCAATGTTCAAAAGCAAAACAACCATCGGACAAATGATAAATTCAGCGGCATTCACGAAAATTGACATGACCGACAACGACGTGAGACTCGCGATCGCGAACTTCATACTCAACCACGTGGAATGCATTCCTTGTTTGCTCGTGGAAGGAAGCGCCAAGGTCGATCACACATATTATTGGGGGCAAATCGAAAAACCGAATGGTCCGCCGATTCGACCGCTTTTGCGCCAAACCGAGTACGAGGAGGATCCGATACCTATGTACAAAACACACACGGCACGGAGCAGCATAAATCAGGCGAGATTGTTTATGTCGGGCCAAGTACAAAACATACAAAACATGGAAGGTATAAATATTCGTCGAGAAATTCGACAGAAACGTGCACAGTCAATGAGGATGGAAAAATAAAGAATCGATGACGAAGACACCACCGTTGCCAGAAAGAAAAAAACAGCGTCTGATCCCGTGCAGAAATTGAAGATCGGCAAAAGGCCGGACCAATATTGGACGCCGATCATACTAAGACGGCCCATACTTGGAGGCGATTGCTGGGACAACGTTGGCATGTAAGCCCGGGCGTTATGGGCCAGCACTGAAAACCTATAGAGGGCCGATGTTCAATACGAGAACGGTCCGATGTTGATGCCAAGCTTGGGCCGGTCGTGATTTACAATACCGACCCAGCATTGGTCAACAGTACTGTGCCTGAACTGGCTAGTAGTACTGGGACTACCCTGGCTAACCAATTTCCGAATGAAAAGCGCGGGTTAAATTGGCATAATTTATAAATTAGCCATTAGGAATGATCGATGAGCGAATTTAAAACTGTTATTCCATTATTTTTGACAACCCTGTAAATTTTGCAAAAAAAAAAAAAGTCATCGACCGGGATTTGAACCCGCGATCCTCCGCAGTCAACGAATTCAGCACTTTCGATCCTTAAATACTCATTAGAAAAAAAAATTAAAGATTTGGAGATTATTTTTTTTTACGAGTGTTTCCGGCTTCGTAGCCCGGACGTTTTTCCGTCGAAATTAATTTTGTACCTACCTGATATTTTATCTGAAACCTACCTAACGACCTACCTAGCGACCGACACTCTACCACTACGCTATTGATCCCTTATGAATTTCTTGTATTTAAATGATATACGAGTTCTAATGAAAAAGCATTGTCTCACCGGGCTGGATAGAACAGTGCGATATTCAGTAAAAAGGTGACATACACTGACAAAATTTATTCAATTGTTAATTAACAAATGGGTTGCATAAGAACTAGCAGCATTCAAATTATAAAATTTATGTGTAGTATAAAGTTTGAACAGAACAGGATGATGCAGAAAAATACAATATTCATGTAATCAATTTACTTAGTGAACCTTAGTTAACAATTACATTTCTCAAGATCCATGTATAGTTCAAAAGTGAAAATTGTTATATGGGCTTGTGAGACTATGTGCAAGACGATAGTAAGTGAAAATGTTATTCAACTGTTAATTAACAATTGAATTTTAAATAACTATACACAATTAAAGTTCGAAAATGCTTCAGTCTTAAGAGTGTCAACAGAACAGGATGATAGATAACAAAATTATTATTCATATAATTAATTTACCCTTCGTACCTCAATTAACAATTATATATCTCAAGAACCAGGTCTAGCTTCAACATGAAAATTGTTATATAGGCTTGTAAGACTGCGAACAAGTTAAATTACAAGTGAACATGTAATTTAACTGTTAATTAACCATTGAGTTTAATAATAATTATATAAGCGACTTGGCACGCCGTTGGCAAACCGAGGCATCGGTTCCAAATTCAGAGCCAACGTTGGATCGATTTGGCAATCCGATGACTAACCGATGCATCGGCCACAAGCTTGGAGCCAACGTTGGATCGACTTCGTACGCCGATGGCAAGCCGATGCATCGGTGCCAGCCTCAGAGCCGACGTTGGACCGACTTAGCAAGTCGATGCTAAGCCGATGCATCGGTTTCAAATTCAGAGCCAATGATGGATTGACTTGGCAATACGATGACTGACCGATGCATCGGCTACAAGCTCGGAGCCAAGGTTGGATCGACTTCGCACGCTGATGGCAGACCGATGCATCGGTACCAGGCTCAGAGCCAACGTTGGACCGACTTAGCAAGTCGTTGCCAAACCGATGCATCGGTTTCAAGTTGACAGCCAACTTTAGATCGACTTGGCAATCCGTTGACTAACCGATGCATTGGCTACAAGCTCGAAGCCAATGTTGGATCGACTTCGCACGCTGATGGCAAACCGATGCATCGGTGCCAGGCTCAGAGCCAACGTTGGATCGACGTCGCACGCTGATGGCAAACCGATGCATAGGTTCCAAGTTCAGAGCCAACGTTGGATCGACTTATCAAACCGTCGGCATACCGATGCATCGAATCCACGCTTAGAACCAACGTTGGATCGAATTGGCAAGCCGTTGGCAAACCGATGCATTGGTTTCAAGATCAGAGCCAACGTTGGATCGACATGGTATGCCAATGGCTCACTGTTTCTAACGGTTGCTGGGCTGAAACCAACGTTGGACTAACGCAAAAGGCCAATGGCTGGCCATTGTACTGGTAGCCAATATTCGACCAGAGCGAGACCGATATGAATTCGGATGTTGAGCCATGCCACGGGTAACCAATATCGGGCCGACGCCTACTTGTTTGGGAAGAACGGCAGAAAATCTGCGATTTCTGCACGGGATCCGAACACTGCGGATGTTGACAAGCAGCTGGAAACATTGACAACCGCCGAAATTTATGACAGAGAACACGGCATTGAATCGCAAGCATCGGGCTCAACCAATCAACCCCGAAAGACGTATGAAGACACCGTAACGCAAACGAATTCAACGAACGCTATCGGTTCGAGCCCGTTACGTCAGAAGGCTAGATCCGATAGAAGCCCATCTATCGAGTATCTCGAATCTGTGAATACGGGAAGAAAGTTGTCGCGGGCTATAGTTATAAAATCTGAAAGCGAATCAGAATCTGAGCCCATGTCACACGGAGACACGACGAAACGATCGAATCTTTCCGAAAAAAAAAAAAGAAATCACGGAAATAACGACCGATCATCAAGCTACGGAAAGCTATTCTATGAAAGAAAATGAAACCGTAGTAAAAACCATCATGGCGCTGTTGGTGTCGGGCGAACAGCTGAGCCACGAGACAATGTTTCAACGGGTTGCTGACAAATTAAAGCAAACGAAGCGTACGGCCAAAAGCGTCAGAGCGGCTGTGCGACGTTTAATAAATAACCAGCACGGTCGTTGGTTCGTTAGAGAGTGGTTGACCGATACGCAACGCAAAAAATTTATTAGGGCGTTTCAAAAATTATAAACTGTTCCCAATGACGAAATCATGATAATTTGTTGTCAGTACTGTTGCTACTATAAAATGTATGATATACGTGACTTGTACTATAAATTTTCTTGTACCAATAGTAATGTCAGCCAATTTCCGAACGGACCCTTAATGATAATAAGAAAGTTTACAATTTTGCAGGGTTGACTGAACCTTAATCGTAGTTTCCTATCTCTTCTCTGAGGTGATTCGAGTTGAACAATGGAAAACGCGATTCGATACTCATGGGAATCCACCGAAAGATCGCAGTTTCGGATCTCTTTATCGACATTATTCTTGCCGAACGACGAAAAACAGTTCGCGACTCTCAAAAGTCGACCGAACAGTCGCAGTTTCGCATCTCTTTATCGAGGTGATTCGAGCTGATGAACGACGAAAAACAGTTCGCGACTCTCAAAAGTCGACCGAACAGTCGCAGTTTCGCATCTCTTTAACCGAGGTGATTCGAGCTGAACGACGGAAAACAGTTTGCGACTCTCAGGAGTCGACCGAACGGTCGCAGTTTCGCATCTCTTTACCGAGGTGATTCGAGCTGAACGACGAAAAACGGTTCGTGACACAAGAGGAGTCGGTCAGGTGTAGACTCTCGTTTTTGCACAACTTTGTGAAATTTTAGTTCATGGGTATAAATATTTAAACTGTTGGAACACACTTGTTTTGCCAAATTGTCAGTATGTCGCGGAGAAAAATTTTCGTTGCATTTTTTTTCTTGTCTACAACGGTACCCGGGAAATTTTTCGCTTCAGATTTTATTAAATTCTTTGAAATCTTTCAATTACAGACTCATTGTGTTGTATCCTTCATCATCCCGCTTATCTTTATTTCGAATGAACGACAGATTCAAATTTAAAAAATAATTAAGTGCATTATTTTGATAGATGGAAAAAATGGACTCGACGAGGTAAGCTTCGACGAGTATCACACTGCTGATCTTCGATCGATACGTGGACTAGGCCTACCGGGGATACCACGTTTAAAAAAACGCGCCTTGAACTCTACCCCCCTGGGTGGTGCGGAAAAGGGTTTAATGTCGAAAATTGTTTAGAATATGGCGGCTACTCCTAAAAGTCAGCGTAAGTTGAAGAGGCCAAATCCCACTGGAGTTTCAGGAGAATTTTGTAAGTTCATATCGGTTTATTGAGATAATTACACAATACATGTAACAATATTGTACTCTACGTTGTATATTCTGCAGCTAATCCGAAGCTAATGCACCTCCCGCCCAACAATTTCAAAGGTATATAAACATAATATATATAGTGTATTGAATATGAATAATTTTATGCGCCCTGAGTTTTATGTAAAAATCTACATCATTCTTCATTTATGTTTGTTGTAGAGAAAGTCAGCATGTCGTGCTACTTGATTTCTATCAATCAAAATTAGTCACCGTTTACGTGTGAACTTTGGTACAAAAAACAAGTGAGAGATCAACTAATATCCGTTGCTGTTGACCAGTTGAATCTGTCGCAAGCCCCCGAGTCATGACCGCTCGTCATTTGAATCTCGCGCTATTCGATTGTTTAGCGAGTATCGATTTCAACGCGCAATCGGTGCATCAATTATTTTACTAGAATTATGTTCACCGCCGTCTACGTGATCTATTATTACTGGTTTATTACCTTAAATCTGGCAAGTTAATATATTTAACTCAAATATTTCTGTTAGCTAATACTTGAATTACACCCGTTTACGTTTTGTCAAATAGCGTAACTTGAGAAAAGTAGTAGCTAATAATATGTAATTTCGTGCACGTAAACGTGGTGAATGACATTCATTTTTTAAATGTTGGTGTTTAACATCACTTTAAATCAAACCTGAAATCGGAACGAACATACAAAAACCGTTTGAGATATAATTTTAAAAATAAACGAGAAAATACGTCAACGCGATTTTACAGTCCATTTGTTTGACCAAGAACTACACCATTTCGAATTGAAAAATTATAGCCCCTATAGACATAAAAAAGTAATTTAAAAAAAATTTTTCCATCATTTAGTGGTTAGATTATTTTGGTAAATCAAATTGTCAATTGAAAACAATTTTTTTCCATTCATACATAAGGTATACAAGGCTAAAAGTATGTGTCGCCGCAGCGTGGTTATGTACCGAAATATTATGAATGAAAATAAAATTATTTTAACACGATGGAAAATCTGGTAGATTGCGACAATTATTACGATATACGTATATAGTAGTTCTCAGAGAAAGTTCGTGTTTTGAGAGGGGGTTCACCGAAATATCTAGTCATCGGCAATAATGTTAAGTAATGTTTAACTGGTCCATGAAATTAACACGCAAATACGATGCTTAGAAGTAGACAAAATGAATACTCGTATGTGATCGACGGAACTCGCTTGTTATTCTCATCAGATGAAAGAATAGTGAGAGGGAAAGAGGAAAGTTTGACATGCATAAAAACACGAAATGACAGGATTGTCTTTATTTCACACTGTTCTATGCGTTGTATATATGAGTTTACAGCTGAATTTACTGTGTCTTAGTACCTCGTCTTGACGGTGACATTACACATTTTATTTGTATAGAGGGGGGGGGGGGGGGGGGGATTGATAGGGTGAGCAAAGAAGTAGGAATTAATAATAGATATGTAATCAATTTTATTTGTGCACATAAGTATTTGTCTCTGTAAGTAAAAAATTGTGATAAATTAATTCTGTTCTCTTATTCTATACTATTTTCATTGCTCTCATGTCTATTATTTATAGAATCGTCTAATTCTACAATACCAACAATGGGATTATGATAACTCAAATATGACATAAAATGCTTCAGAGCTATTCTATATTTTTTGCAAATACGGCATCTATCGTTGTACCACCTTTAGTGGTCGGATCATTCTTGCCGTTGATCATTTTTAACGAGAAATATTTTTCTAAAAATTAAAGGAGTGATTTAGCCTGTGGCAATAAAAAATTGACGTTAAAACTCCTGCGAGAATTACCGATTCATTACGGTAATGCACAGGGTCTCCTAGCATATCGGCTAAAACTTGAGAACCACCTATTGTTAAGGGCAATCACGCTTTAGCGATGATCTTTAATCGATGTAATGGGCGAAATATAAATTGCTATTAAAGTAATTTTCTGATCCGAACTATCTTCCATTTTGCATTCAATTGCACATAGGTCTCCTATTCTTCCAGAACTCGACACGGTGACCTCTCCATCACTGGAGTAAGGGGCCTGAACTTGCAAGTGAGACGTTACAACGTAACATTCGTCGTGTTAATGGTGGTAAATGGCGACTATACAATTGCTTTTCTCTTCGCGTTGAAATCGTACAATAAAATCAAAATTCGGGACCGATGATGGCTCGTTTCCTTTCATAAACGTTGTGATGGGAATCTCGCGATTCGCATCACCTTCGGCCCATCTCACCATCCTCGACGCCGGGAGAGCCGTTGAGCGCCAGGTAATCTTTTTAATTGAACGGTGGGAATTACCAAACCCGCAAAACTTAACCGGAACTTGATAAAGACGTAAACGAAACACGAAAAAGGGACGCCGGCGTGTTGGATGGCGAGATCGGTGACGGTATACCCGATTCGCTCAGTGTGTAGGTTGTGGAGAGAGGGCGTGAAAGGCTGGCTAACTCTCGAGTGCCTTCACGATCTGATATAACTGAACTCAATAACAGAAAATTTATGGGGCCTTGGTTCAGGCTAGTTTATTGATTCCTCTCACGATAGCTCATAATTTCGATAACTGATAGGAAAACGAACAGCAAGCACGGTAACGGAGGCGATAACGAATAGAAAAATTCGGTAACGACGGTAACTTCGAAACTTAACTAAATTCGATAACGACAATCAATTCGATGCTTAACTAAATTCGATAACGACGATAACCTCGATACTTAAATAAATTCGACAACGACGGTAAATGCAGTAACGCAAGATAACTGCGGTAACGTCGATAAATTCGATGCTTAACTTAATTCGATAACGACGATAGCCTCGATACTTAAATAAATGCGATAACGACGGTAAATGCAGTAACGGAAGATAACTGCGGTAACGTCGATAAATTCGATACTTAACTTAATTCGATAACGACGATAGACTCGGAACCGGGAACGTGGACAGAGAACTCGAAAGTACGATAACGTGACGACACGACAAAATAATTTCGGTAACTCGAGAACAGAAATTCCTCGCAATCGAGATCACAAAAAGGTAGTTCGAGGCAACGGTAGCATAACGGGAACGAAACGAGAGTAAATTCGGTAGCAAACAATAACGGAGAAGGCGAGAACGTTAAAAAAATAGCTCGAGAGAAACGATAGCGTAGCGATACGAGAGCAAAAGCGGTAACATGACGGGAGCTTCCCGAGCAGCGAAGCGCTCGGGTCGAGAGCAGCGCAGAAAGAGAGAGCTCCGAGCGGCGAACCACTCGGATCGAGAGCTATGCAGAAAGAGAGAGCTCCGAGCGGCGAACCACTCGGATCGAGAGCTACGCAGAAAGAGAGAGCTCCGAGCGGCGAACCACTCGGATCGAGAGCTACGCAGAAAGAGAGAGCTCCGAGCGGCGAACCACTCGGATCGAGAGCTACGCAGAAAGAGAGAGCTCCGAGCGGCGAACCATTCGGATCGAGAGCTACGCAGAAAGAGAGAGCTCCGAGCGGCGAACCACTTGGATCGAGAGCTATGCAGAAAGAGAACGAATCGAACAGGTAAATTGATCGAGACGATAACGAGGATGGAGGGGGACGAGTACGCGCACGCGTAACGAGAACTCGCGATCCCCCTCGTCTCCTGACGTCACAACGACTCGAGCGCCTTATCCCGAAACGTAACTGACCGGCAAATTCAAACGATAACGCGAAACTCAATTGAACGAGAACGCTAAACTCGATAAACAAATATTCGTTAAACGAATAACCTAGACACGCCGGGATGTTGTGGCGGGTGGATCCTGTTGCTCGTGGTTATCGTCCTTCGCGGGGTCCTCTTCTGGTATGGTAAATCGGAGGCCAACTGTAACTAATACTACGATAACGGTGCGATTGGGCAATCCGTTGCGGATGGGGAATCGCGGGCCCATACGCCAACGGCCTTCCTTACAGAAACGTAACTCAACCTGCCCTTCTTTACCCATACCTTTTCGCGAAGCATCGAGAGTCGCACTCGAACCTTTAGACTCCCACGAATTACTTCCTTCGAAACCGAGTATACCGGGTGGCTCGTTGTTTCGGCCCCTATCCACGGCAACTCGGTGTCTTATTTCGCGTTGATCCGATAACTACGGGACGAGAGCTTTCGATAACGCAAAACCGAAAAAAGAACTTACACGCTAATTGCTAAAATTACGATAACTTATTCGAAATCGTAGAAAACCCTGGTCGGGACGAACTGTGACGCCAAAAACCAGAAAATTGCGTCACAACGTTTCTGACAGCATTATAATCTTTGTATGTTCAAACACTCTATCCATGAGATCATTTGAGTGGGCGTTCAAGCTTTGACAATTGAATAAAACTATTCATAAGCCCCTTCTTGAGCTGACAAAATAAAAAAACTGTTGGTCCAGTGTGATATATGGATTCTGACGCAGTCTGGTCATTTTGTGTCAGGATTAATAAAGGTGTTCACTTAAGAGAATAACTCTTTTCATATATACACACCAAAAAACATCTTTATTGGTATAAATCAACGGATAACAGCTATGAGAAAATTACTGACGGTACAACATGTTGAAAGAAATATTAATGTTGATAGATAGGTAAAATATGGAGGTATTTTCAGGTAGTTAAAATAATATCGTACGATCGAACGGAGGAAAACTCCGGAGAGCGTATTTCTCCGTGGAAGCACATTTTTTAATACCTGAAAATACCTCCACATTCTACCTATAAATCAACCTTAATATTTCTTCCAACATTCTGTACCGTCAGTAATTTTCTCATAGTTGTTATCCGTTGATTGGAACTAATAAATACGTTTTTTGGGGTTATTCATAAACGCCTCTCCGATACCAACTACCTGCTTTCCAGTAAAACGAAAGTTCTAACAAATGGTGGTGAACATTGTCTTGATGCCGCACGAAGCGCAGTGAGCTCACACATAGGGTGGACTCACGCTTTCAACGGATAGAACGGCATAGAGTCCAGTCAAATGTATCGAAAGTGAGAAATTTTTTCCGTAGAATTTGCATTTTTGACTGAAGCTAGATGGTTGGATACTAAAAGTAACCCCAATGAAATTTTGTTCCTCAACCCGCCCTTACCCCCCGAAATGGGGGTTGAAAACTTAAAAATCGCTATATCTCGAAAACTAATAGCCTGATCGAAAAATATTTCAAATGAAAATTGTTCATGATAATAAAATACATATAAAGTTTTCCAACGTCGAATTCCCTATCTTTGATAATAAGGGCAGAAAAACGATTTGAAGATTTCGGTTTGACGCGCAAATGATAAAACTTTAGAAAATCGTGAAAAATATTTAATCTTATATTTTTCAATTTTTTTCAATTCATATCGAATCAGGGAGTTCCTCTAGATTTTTTGATATTTTTTTTTTTTTTACTTTTGATTTATTACTGTTTATTTAGCGTCTTGAAGTTACACAATTTACTGTTTGAGCGCCACTGAAGAGAGAGACATTCATATGTCCGTACGGCTCGCACACCGGGCTCGCAGGCAGCCACACTTCCCCTACTTTGCTGCGCGTGTATATATATACATGTATATATATATAAACCGAAGCGTCGAGTGTGTCTCAACCGTCTTTGGGAGAGGAGGAGAGACAGTGCTATATAAAGTACTGTGCAGAAAGAGACAGGCTATATATATAAAACAGCGTACGATATTATACTGCGGCGCGCAAATACGAATTTTATGAAAACCGTGATGAATGGGGAAAAATGGTATGAAAAAAAAGTAGTAGGGAATAAAATTTTGTTCAAAAAAGTCCCCGATGGCACACATTTAGATATCATAGTTTAACCACGAAACGCAATTAAGGATGTATCGGACGTACCTTCTCAACCAAAGTGACTTTCGTCGACAATATTGCATACTTTATGATAAGATAAAAATCGGAAAAAAATGAACCACAATCAGTACGATAAGAAGATAAATTTTGAATAATAATAATGCCAAAAAGTTATAAATGAATTGTTTAAGGCGGCTCATCAGTGACAACACTAGTCAAAAATCGTGACGTGAAAAAAAATCATAAACCTATCATAATATTTTCTAAATACTCTGTCTAAATAAAATGTATGAATTTCGATGACGTTTCCCGTGATATTTTATCCATAATTTATTATAAATAACATTATAAATAAAGTCTCAACTGACAAAAGTATTTAACGCTGTCAGAGCGATCAAGTCAAAAACGATAGCTGATATTCATATGTTTCCTCGCGTGCAGAATGACAGACATATATTGTATCCGAGATTTGCACACACGATGACTTTCGCGATTAAATTTCTCGGGAAAATCCCTGGCAAGACACAATTTTTTAAATACCATTGGAAAGTTCACGATTTCATCTTTCAATACTCAAAATTTGAATAAGAACTCTCGTCTTTATCAAAAGGTATCATGTCACTTCCGGTGAAAATGGAATCAACTGCCATAAGACCCATGCTAAAATAGGTAATTTTAAATTACTCGTTCGCAATAATTTGCCTGGCAACATACCCTGAAATTTTAAGAGAGCGTTCATTGCATCTTAGATAACACTTTCCCGAAGTTTCATTCGTATCGCCGGTTTTTTAATTCACTGATGAGCCACCTTAAACAAAACATTGTTTAACAAATTTGTAGGGAAAGTTTTTTTTTACACGTGAAATGAATTCGTTGATTTTTCTGACTGCACATGAATTTTTTTAAAAATTTCTCATCATTTTGAAATTTCGGTTTTCGAAAATTTTTTTATTTTGAAATTTCGGTTTTCGAAAATTTTTTTATTTTGAAAAATGAAGGAAAAATCGTGAATTTTGTACATGTTTTTGTAAAAACGTTATATATTACAATTAAGAAGTTTCCAGGACATTGAACGAATAGTTTCGTAAATACAACCTTAACAAATTTCCGACAAACGGCATTTCAAAAATGATAAGAAAATTAAAAAAAAATTCATGTGTAGTCAGAAAAATCAAAGAATTCATTTCACATAACAAAAAAACATCCCCTAAAAATTCGTTAATTAATGTTATGTTTAAACAATGTATTCATAACTTTTGGGCATTATTATTATTAAAAAGTAATCTTCTTATCGTGTCTTTATTGTAGTTAAATTTTTTCCGATTTTTATCTTCTCATGAAGTATGCAATATTGTCGACGAAAGTCACTTATGGTTCAGAAGGTACGTTCGATACATCCTTAAAGTAGCGATCGTACGATTTCCCATCTAAATGGTTACATTTACTTATATCTATGCATTTACTATCAAAAGTAGTTAAAGTTACCAATCGTATAATTAGCTACACAGTAAAGATAAACACTGAATTTAATAAGGTAATTTTCTAGATTGACTACTTTTCCGAATTTTATTGTTTTTTTTTTTTTTTTTCGACAAAATCCTTCATTTAGGCACTAACAATGATAATCAGGTGGGGGAGCATGAAAAAGTTAAATAAATAAATAAATAAATGAATAAAATCAGTTTTTCCATTTTATTTTGAAAAGTGTTGATCTCAGAGGAAAATGTTTGCAACAAAAGTTGTAGCTTATGGAAAAATTGATCTTTTATGTTGTATACTTTTTTTGTCTAAAACCATTTTTTTTTTGAGAAAAATGGGAAAATGCTTCACCTATCGCGCTATGTTCGTTAGATGATGCTTTATGATTGAAAATCTTTTGTTACTATATACGGGAACGCGTATTTTCATGAATTCGCAAAAAAAAAAAATAATTGTCTAACGAACATAGCGCGATAGATGGAGCATCCGTTTTAAAGCGGACAGCTAAGCGATGTCCAGTGTAACACGAGCACGAATACATCACGTTACTTACAAGGAAGGTAGCTCAGGTCGATCTCTCCGATTTTGATCCAACTCATATATGTTGTAGTACATCGAAAACTAAGTGACACGTATTTTTTTTTAATCTGCCATTAAACACTTTAAGGGGGTGAAACCACCCTCCAAAGTAAGGCATGTCAAGGGGCCATTTTGCAGTTTCACCCACAAGGACATAATATTTTTTAACCAATCCGACTGCAAAAGTTTTCTCACAATGAGAAACGAAAAATGTAATTTTCTCGATTAAAAAAAAAAAAAAACAAGGGGTGAGCCACCCCTAAATATTATTACATTAATGCCAAAAATGGGCAAATTCAAGTTAAAAAATCTGAAAAAATATATATTATGTATGAACACAAAATAAAATTTACGTGTTTTTGGATTTTCCCGAAAAAAAAATTGTCCGGATTAACTACTCCTGAATGCTATTTATCTTGCGTGTATGCGAAAAATCGTCAAATTCGTGTTTAAAAATCTGAAAAAATGTATATTGCGTATCAACACGGAAGAATATTGCCTTGTTTTTGGATCTTCCCGAAAAAAAATATTGACCGGGGTAACTACCCCTGAACGCTGTTTATCTTGCGTGTATGCGAAAAATGGTCAAATTGAAGTCTAACAATTTTTTTTTCAGATATTTAGAGTTGATTTGACCATTTTTTGCATACACGCAAGATAAACAGCGTTCGGGGGTAGTTACTCCGGACAATTTTTTTTTCGGGAAAATCCAAAAACACGTAAATTTTATTTTGTGTTCATACGTAATATATATTTTTTTCAGATTTTTTTACTTGCATTTGCCCATTTTTGGCATTAATGTAATAATATTTAGGGGTTACTCGCCCGCTTGTTTTTTTTTTTTATCGAGAAAAGTACATTTTTCGTTTCTCATTATGAGAAAACTTTTGCAGTTGGATTGGTTAAAAAATATTATGTCCTTGTGGGTAAAACTGCAAAATAGCCCCTTGACATGCCTTACTTTGGAGGGTGGTTTCACCCCCTTAAAGTGTTTAATGGCAGATAAAAAAAATCGTGTCGCTTAGTTTTCGATGTACTACAACATATATCAGTTGGATCAAAATCGGAGAGATCGACCTGGGCTACCTTCCTTGTAAGTAACGTGATGTATTCGTGCTCGTGTTACACTGGACATCGCTTAGCTGTCCGCTTTAGAACGGATTGCTCCATCTATCGCGCTATGTTCGTTAGACGATTATTTTTTTTTTTTTGCGAATTCATTTTTTGTTTTCTCGCTCTAGTGCTGTGCTAGAGTAAGGACAGGAGCGCGCGCAAAATAAAATGGAAAAACTGATTTTATTTATTTATCCCATTTTTCTCGAAAAAAAAAAAATGGTTTTAGACAAAAAATATATAGCATATAAAAGATTAATTTTTCCATAAGCTACAACTTTTGTTGCAAACATTTTTCTCTGAGATCAACACTTTTCAAAAAAAAATGGAAAAACTGATTTTATTTATTTATTCATTTATTTATTTAACTTTTTCATGCTCCCCCGCCTGATTATCATTATTAGTGCCTAAATGAAGGGTTTTGTAAAAAAAAACAATAAAATTCGACATTTTTTTTATTTTTATTTTTTTATTTTATTAATTTATTTATTTATTTAACTTTTTTATGCTCCCCCGCCTGATGATCATTATTAGTGCCTAAATGAAGGGTTTTGTCAAAAAAAAAAACAATAAAATTCGGAAAAGTAGTGAATCTAGACAATTACCATTGAAACTATGCTGATTTTATGCGACACAAAACATAAAGCACTTGCATTTCTCCAATTTCCCAATAAACAGCGTGGTTGACGGATTAGGAGTTTGCGTTGTAGACGAAACGTTGAAACTACGATAGAAAAGAACGCGTCAGAATTTCAGAGAGAAAAAAGAAGGACGACGCGTAGTGCGCGCCTGCGCACTACGCACGCTGCCAGGTCCGCGGAGAGTATCGCCCCGTCTCACTTGTGTCAGAGGTGCCCAAACAGCCACGAGGATACATTTTCAGTTAAACCGAAATCTTCAAATCGTTTTT
The DNA here is from genome assembly GCA_963564615.1 of Rhorus exstirpatorius. Lineage (NCBI taxonomy): Eukaryota > Metazoa > Arthropoda > Insecta > Hymenoptera > Ichneumonidae > Rhorus > Rhorus exstirpatorius. Next base: position 157,397 of record OY751322.1, read on the forward strand.
CTGCCCTTATTATCAAAGATAGGGAATTCGACGTCAGAAAACTTTATATGTATTTTATTATCCTGAACAATTTTCATTTGAAATATTTTTCGATCAGGCTATTAGTTTTCGAGATATAGCGATTTTTAAGTTTTCAACCCCTATTTCGGGAGGTAAGGGTGGGTTGAGGAACAAAATTTCATTGGGGTTACTTTTAGTATCCAACCATCTAGCTTCAGTCAAAAATGCAAATTCTACGGAAAAAATTTCTCACTTTCGATACATTTGACTGGACTAATGCGTACCCGCCGCTGTTTACTAAACACGTATACCCAGGTTGACTATATGGATAACGAAGCTAAGGGGAATGCCTCAATCCTACACATTCTTTCCTACACAAAATGGTCCTACACATGATTCGAGCCACACATATTCGAGCTACACAAAATTCAAGCTACACAATTACGAGCTACACAAAATTTGAGCCACACAACTCCGAGCTACACATAATCAGAGACAGAGATCTTCGACCTGCACGTACGCATCGCCGAGCTACACAAATGACCTACACAAATGTGACCTAGACAAATTCGAGCTACAGATATGCGACCTAGACAAATTCGAGCTACACATATGCGACCGACACAAATTTGAAAAATTCGAGCTACGTAAAATTTGAGCCACACAACTCCGAGCTACACATAATGAGAGACAGAGATCTTCAACCTACACGCACGCATCACCGAGCTACACAAATCGACCTACACAAATGTGACCTAAAGAAATTCGAGCTACACATATGCGACCGACACAAATTCGAGAGAATGATTCCGTTGTTCTATCATTTAACTGAGGCCCCTCTCATACCCGCGAGGTTTTAAATTTATATTGCTATTGAATTTCAAACCTCGCAGATATAAGAGTGGCCTCGGCTGAAATGGTGCAACAACGGAATCATTTTAGATCGAATCTGTGTCGGTCGCATATTATGTGTAGCTAGAATGTATGTATGTCACATTTGTGTAGGTCGATTTGTGTAGCTCAATGATGCGTACGTGTAAGTCGGAGATCTCTGCCTCTGATTATGTGTAGCTTGGAGTTGTGTGGCTCAAATTTTGTGTAGCTCGTAATTGTGTAGCTCGAATTTTATGTAGCTCGAATATGTGTGGCTCGAATCATGTGTAGGACCATTTTGTGTAGGAAAGAATGTGTAGGATCGGTGCCCTCTCCAAGACACGACTCTCTATCCTTGTTTCTCCTATACGGTACTCAAAAGCCGAATATCGTTGTTAGTCCAGTCAACGTGTATGTGATGGTATATACCAGGTTTGGGCCCTGCAGAAAGTGTTACCATTTTTCATATACCTGGTTTTTGACGACCTGAATGTAATGGTACAAAAATCTTGCGGTAGTTTTGGGTTTGGGTTGAAACAAATTTTTGAAAATTTAAATTCGAATAATCGAAAACGACGAAGAAATTTTAAAAAGTTTCAGACAAAAATTGTAGAGAAAAAAATCGAGTAAAAAAGAATTAAACTTTTTTTCTCTAAAATCGATAGGTGAGCCAGTGGAATTAATTTGAGATTTTTAGTGTATATCAATACTCAAAAATGATGGAATGGGGCAACGGGCAAACAAGGAGAAAGCAGCGGGGTAAGTTACCGCTCCTCTCTAGGAACGTCAATGTGCCTGCTCGATTTTTTTGCCTAAACTGCCCTAAACTACCTTTGGCTCTCAAGCACTCATGAACATACTCTGTCGCCCGCTCTCAACCATACGCCTTTCGCTCTTTATATCATTCACGGTTTTTGCAGTCATTTCTTTCCACTTGCACTCGTGTCTTATTTTCTCTAACTTTCTTTTATTCATTCTCACATTTCATTCTCACCGAAGTGAGAATGTGTGGTCATATATATACATTAGGGCGGTTCAAGAAAGGTCCCTTTTTTAGATTTTGCTCTTCTCTTAGATTCTTGCACTTTTTCACTTAAAAATAGCTCATGCGAAAGGGCTGGGCTAAATTTTTTTTTTTACTACTGCCTCAACGACGTTGAAATTTCGAATAAGACAAGATCAGAATAAGATAAGATCATTCGAAAATATTGAAAACTGTGTTACGTCCCGTGACTTTCGGGACTTTTGCATCGATTTGAGATTACTTATATCTTGTAATTCTCAATCAAATTCAATACGAGGAAAGGGACCCGGTCATACGAGAGAAACGTTTTTTTTCTCTGGAGAACTCGGATAGTTCGGGCTGTCTTCAAATCAAGCCGTCGACACGAATATGGTCTCAAGTGAGCATAAATTATCGAGAGGTGACGCCATGGCGGCGTCGATATCGCAGCTCTTTATAACAAAACGTCCATCGTCAGGCGTGAAGAAAAACATCCGTCGATGCTAAAGAAATCTTTGACCATGGCATCAGATTACTCAGAAGTGGTGGGCCTTTGTGCACAACGAAAAGCAATGTGCATGGGACACTAATACAGGCTGAGTGCAAAGTCTTTGCCTTCGTGAGAACCACAGGCGGTATCTTTGGGTGTGTGTGTGAGAAGGAAAGCAGGAGAGACAGAGCGTGTATGCCTCATCTAAAGCTAAGTGACCGGTGATCCTCTTTTTCCTTATCCTCGAATGAAGACTTTATGAATTGAATTCCCGAAAGTACGTGAGTGAACGGATGTAAAAATGTAAAATCAAGAATGAGCACGGGTACCTGGGTCAGGTCATCGGTGATGGTAAAGGTGGCGTTAGATTATAGATTATTGCATTTAAATGTTCAATTTTATTTTAAACTAGGTCGGGATTTCCATGAATCGAAATTGGTCGAAGAGAAGAGAATTCTTCTTTGAATCTTTGTTGTTTTTCTTTTTTTCCTTGCTCTGAAATTATGGGAGATTTTAGCCTTGTTACGACTTTTTGGGAACGGCGTCTGGAAAAAGTCATTGGATAATTCTCATGGGCGGTCTACAAGAGCTCTGCACGTGATCGATAAATTAACGCAGTGGTCGAGTCGAGGAGACTCGATGGAAGAAAGATTTCGACGAAGCACCCAATCATCGACGACCAAAATTAAACAAACTTTTGAGAATATCTGTTTATGCTTGGACTGTTATTGGACTCCAATTTAATGAACACTGAATGTTTATGCTGCACGAAGAGAACGCCGAGTCTATAGCCAAAGAAAAAGAGCAAGCAGCGCTTTGTCCCAAGTCCTGGGATTCGGAAGGCGTATGTCCCATCAACATACGAATCCAAGCTCTCGCCTACGAAGGAGGGGCGACACGAAAATTCGGCATCGAATCCAACAAAGACCCCAAAAGCGTAGCAAGCGCATTATTTAATTAACGTTTTTCTTTTAATTAAAAATGACCAAATTCAAAGATTTCAGGAGATTTCGTAATGCATGGATAAAGGTTTATGTGGAAATGAAAATTGTGAACGAATCCTTTTTCCTAAAATAATAATTACAAGATTGATGAGCAAATGTTTGTGTGATAGTTGCGGGAGCATGAGATAGATCTTTCCTGTAATGACAAGTAGGAGAAATGATATAGCCGGAATCATAAAATTGCACAAGATCCGGAGTACATAGATGGAATTTTCAATTGTTGTAACAAATGTAGAATCTGAATAACTGGTTAATAATTATGAGAATTTTGAGTAGTTTGGATACGCTAAAATAATTATCTTTCGTATAATTATTGGAAATAATTAATTCCAATCCAAAAGAAATAGCATGACATACACCATTGCATCCGAACCTCCGCATGGTAAATGATTAAAAAGAAATAGGAATGAATGGAATGAGAGAAAAGATCGAACGAAATCGAGAGCGAGAAAGATACAGAGAAACAGAGGAGAAGTTGTCACCGAACGAGAGGACGAATGAGAAAAGACGAATGGAAATGTACGTGTATGTATGTGTGTGTGTGTGTGTGACATCGAGAGCCTATGACGGGTCAACGCGTGGCCCATAGGAGAAGTCAAATGCAAGCATGGAGGGATGAGAAGGAGAGAGTGACCAGAATGAAGAAGAGGGGTTTACTCCTCCGCTGTGTGGAACCTCCAAAACGAGCGATAGAGTGAGTGAGAAAGTAAATACGAAATATGTAAGCATGAGAGAGACAGAGTGAGCGTCTTCATGAAAAGACGGCGCATGTGCGAGAAATTCGTTTTCTGATCATTAGGTAATAATGGAATAATTATTATAAAGTAATGCAGGAGTGAATATTATATTATAAGGATGAATTCGTGTTAATCATAAATATAAATTTTCGATTATATAGATTCTAGGGGATCATTGGGGATGCGAGGTGGAGGCGGCGGAGGAGCCTGGAGCGTCTAAGGCGTCTAAGGGCGTACCTCCCCACCGCCGAAACTAAGCCATCCTAGAGGACCCTATATAAGACCGGGTAATGAGCCCGCGGGTTGTTCGTTAGAATCGGGAGAAATCTTAAGTAGGCGGTATGTTCGTCAGAGTCGGAAGAAAATTTTAAGTAACGAATCGCTGGCAGTCGGAGGCCAGAGTAGATCTTAGTTTGAAGTCGCGGTATGTCAGAACGTCCAGAAAGTCCGGAGAAATTTCTAAGCCGAATCGCTGTTCGTCGCGTCAATTATTTTTCTTTATATACTTTTCATCATTTTTGACACAGTATCTCAAGTTTATTTTATTTTATTTTATTCAACCGATTTCAATATCGAACAACTTTATTTTTGCGAAAAATTTTATTTTTGCGAACAATTTTATTTTTGTGAACCATTTTATTTTTGCGAACAATTTTATTTTTACGAACCATTTTATTTTTTGCGAACCATTTTATTTTTGCGAACAATTTTATTTTTGCGAACCATTTTATTTTTGCGGAAAATATTTTTATTCCTATTTTGTTGTGAACAGACTTTTCATTTTCTTTTCGTGTGGACATTGTGTTTTAAAGAGCAATATATATTTTTTTCGTGTGAACATTTTGTTTTGTTGGACATTGTTTGCCCTGCCACAAATCTACCATTACGTTCAACCTCGTGGTAAATCGTTTCCGTTGGCGTCATCGTCCAATTTTCGCCGGCCTATTACCTCACTTTGTTTCCATAATCATCGAAGTAGTAAGTATCTCAAAATGTTTTCTCGCATGTGTCAGTATATCTTCGTTCGTGTTGCGCGGTGTCTCCGACCCCGGTCGACACCCCATGACGGCTCGAGTCCCGTAACCGAAACTACCGGGTTACTCACCGTTGAAGGTCTATGAAATATTTTCGTCGTTGTTTTCCCTTTTCGCGTTATTTTGTCGTTTTAGATTCAGATTCTTGTATTAAATTCAGTTTTATGGAAGTTCAGATTTTTGTGTTTTATGGAAATTCAGATTTTTGTGTTAAATTCAGTTTTATGGAGATTCAGATTGTTGTGTTAAATTCAGTTTTGTGAAAAGTCATGTCAATTTAACTTCAGTTTTGCGAAAAGTGTCTGATTAAAATTATTTTCCCAATCTTATCTTCCTCATGTTTGAGTTCAATTCTTTGTCCAATTTATTTTGCGTCCTTTAAAATTATTTTTATTTTTGGTTTTGTGCAATTAGATTATTTCAATGTTCCGAGTAAATCATTCCGAAAAACCTGTTCGTGTTTCAATCAATTGTAGGATTATTTTTCGTGTGAATTTATTTTCTCCTAGGAAGTGCTCATGTTTGTAAATTCAGTGAAATATGTGCGAGTTAAATTCATTTGAGTCATTCATGTTTTGTTCCGGAAAATAATGGATCAATAGTGTTTTTTTTTTTGTGTTTATCATTTGATATTCATTTCCAATATAAATGTATACATTATCCGTGGTTAAATTAATTTTCAAGTAATTTCGAATTTCTTTGAGTGATTAAATTCAATCGAGTCGTGATTGAGTAAATTCTGTGTCGTTTCTTTGCGTGAGTTGTCCTGTCCAATGACCATGGACCTTTTTCAGCTAAAATTAGCTATCGTTGTAGTAGTGGTCATTTTAATACTCGCCATAATTTCGTTTGTCCTTGCAGTCTGCGCGGATAAACCCCAGGAGGCTTATCTTGAGGATGGCCCTGTAGTTTATTTTCTTCCGCGTCAGTAACAGTTTAGTTCCCGTTTTATTCAGAATTTATTTAATGCGATCATACAATTTTTGTCCCTTTATATTACGAGTTTATTTGTCCGATTTTGCCGAATTACAATTTATTAGTTTTTTTTTATGTATCTCGCGAAAATTAAAGAGTTTTGTTCGTGAGATTTTATTTTAATTTGCCATTGTTACCCAATTATGCACTCTCCGCCCATCCTGAGCAATTTTCCGCAAGGTTAGGCTCAAAACAGGGCAATAACCTGGCCAATTCCGATTTTATCTCGAATAACGTGTTAAAGGGAAAGCCGCGCTTTTCTTGGCCGAGATGAGAAAAATCGAGGGTCAGGACGTAACAACTGAATAATAGACATATTTTTTAAAATTAATTTTCAAATTTCATGATTTTTTTCGATTATTTTGTTACGAAAAAGAAAAACGGCTCTGAATTTTTGCATAATTTTAGTGTAATGTGCCGAATCTAGCATTAAAATTTCAAGGAAATCGGTCAAACCGTTTTTGAGATATCGTGGAGACCAGTTAGAAAAACGCAGTTTTAAGAAAAATGCGTTTAAAAGTTCAAATACGATTTAAACTACGAAATATTTACTCACCATTAATCTGCTATGCCTGGTCCATAGAGAATTTCTTGGAAAATCACTTTACCAGCATATTCTTCACATGTTTCGGAATCAATGTATGCAAAAAAAGAAATTCGATTTTTTCAACATATGACACGGGGTGGCTACCTTAAGGGTGAAATTTAATTATTAGAATATCTCGTTTATTTTTAACTTTACACTGAAAATGGTTAGAATCAAAATTGAAGGAAATTTTATTTTCTACAATTTTGGTGATTACCATTCTTTATGTAGGATAGATATTTTTCGATTTCGATTGGAAAAGGGGGGGGGGGGGGGGAATTACGTTATTGCATTATCTCATTTATTGTTGACTTTTAAGTATAAATGATAAGAAACTAACTTGTAGGGAATTTAGTTCCCTACACTTTGATTCTGATTATTTTTTCCCTAGGATCGATATTTTTCGACTAAGACCTGAAAAGGGGGGAATGGGCGATATTTAATAATTGCATTATGTATCTCGTTGATTGTGGACGTTTACGTAGAAACTATAGGGAATAAACTTGTAGGGAATTTAATTCCCTACAACTTTGGTGCTTATCATTTTTTCTAGAGTCAATATTATCTGGCGCACGCTTAGGGTAAAAAGAAAGAGGGGTAAAAATAAATCGCTTCTCGAACCATTTGCATTGATCCTAGCTAGGTACCCATTTTTCGAAAAGATGAATAACCACGTTTTATGCAATCTTGAATATCTCGAAGATCGTGCGGCTAAACATTTTCTACGACGTGCCGATTCGAAGAAAACATAAGTTGTCAAACGCTACCATACAGAATTCCGTCCGTTGTATAGAACAATTAGTATCTCCTTCCAACCGTTAGAATTGGATTTCTTACATGTTAATCAAATGGCGAATACAAAAACTCAATGCGTCACCACCTAAAAAAATTGCCCGGCGATTTCCTTTCACGAGGTTCAATGTTATGTTATCAGCTATGGTTTCTTGAAGTGGGAGATTGAAAAAAAGTAAGTTTTTTTTTAAATGGTCTAATATATAGTATATGTCGTGTTCCACGTCAACTCGGCCACCTTGTTTTTTCGTCTAGAAAAAATTATTCAATACGGGCATTTCGAAGGACAATAGATACATGACATTTCACCAAAATTTCTTCCCCCCACTATTGTTGGTTCTCGAGCTAACGATTAGTAAATTCTCAATTTTGTAAAAATTGTAACTTCGTAACGGCTGATCAGATTTAAATGATTAGAAAAAGAACATTTTGGATTTTTTTCGCCTTTTTCGAAAAAAAAAAATATGCCTTTATCGGAGAAAAGCTCATTATACAGTTTTCGGGAAAATTTTTTGTTTTTTTTTATACGAAAGGACCACCCGGAATTCTACTCACTATTTTTTTTCCTTATAGAGGGGGGCAATACGCAACTACACAGGATTTTTTTAAATTGAAGAGGGCATCAGTCAAGAGGGAAAAATTGTTTTTTGTCAATTTACCCTGAAAACTGTGTCATGAGCTTTATCCGATAACGGCATATTTTTTTTCGAAAAGGGCAAATAAAAATTAAAAAGATTATTTTTTTAATCGTTAAGTCCGATGAGCAGTTACGAAGTTAAGATTTTTACAACATTGAAAATTCATTAATCATTATCTCGAGAACCAACAATAGTGAGATTTGGGTTAGGTGTATTTTTTGTGTTTGGTTTGGGTGTATTTTTTGAGCTCCTCCGCCTGGATATCATTGTTAGTGCTGAAATAAAGGGTGTCGAACAAAAAAAAAAACGCGAAAATTCGGAAGAGTAGCCAAAATAGACGAATGTACCTAAAATTTGATTTAACCAATCAAGATTTATTTTCAATGTATATTTTATTAAAAAAAATATTACATGTAAAGTATTGCATCCGTCCGAGACGCAACATATTTTATGCAAAATCGGATTTTTGCAAGCAATTGGAACTACGAGAAAAGCAGCAGTGGTCGAGGGAAACCTTTTTGCGCTGTACCATACGTGTGAGCTTATATGTATGGGTAAACGAAACAGAGAGCTTGGTAGCGGAGCAGATAAGCTCTCTATTAGTCTGGCTCTACTAGTCTGTCCAAGGCTTTTCGCTCCGTGGATTCTCTCGCCGAGACTGTGTATATAGTAACGACCACTTCGGGTCGTCACCGTGCTTCCTTCGTAGCGACAGCATGAAGCAATGTCATGTACTGCGTGTCGCCACTGTGCAGACACTGTAGCGACACGCAGTAATACTAACCCACACCGAGCACCCATTGTGTCGTTAGGGTGTCGCCACAGGGTGTTCATCACGCATTGCCGGTACAAATCAGTTACATTCGGACACACATCGCTGCACTCTGCGCTCACCACTTACCGTGGTGGCATGCAATTTGGTGACGGCACGTTTGTCTGTCTGGGTAGTTTATTTGGGACTTGGTAACGATTGCGCATAGTTTCGGCCGGTAGAGAAAGTCAGTGCAATTGAAATAAAAAATAAAAAATTGAAAAAATTAATAAAAAATTACGCCAAACGTAAAAAAAAACTCGAAAAGTCAAAATCGCACGGTCAAATTCACAGTACTAAAAAATCTAGTCTTATTACTAGTAAATGTAAAAGATTCAAACTTACGTTTTACTGATATTGTTGTAAATCACCCGAGCCTTGCCATGGCCTTGCTCCATTTCTTTTTTGAGCGCGTCTTTAAAAATTTCTATCTGTCTTGATATCGGAAATGAATCAGCACAGATGTGCGATTGCGTTAGAGAAAACACGCCGTTTACAATCTTCTCCCTCTCTTTGCACATTCGAATCCGATTGTGCTTGTAACGTCGCTAGTTACATTCAAGAGGTCGTTGCGAATTAACGGGAGAAATTTGAGGCACGATATTCGGACATTTATATTTAGCTCTCATGGATCGATACATTTACATTTATTTACCCTTTTTATTGAAAATATATTTCGTTAGATGAATTCTATGGAGGCATTCATGCCTCCATAGAAGGGTCATAGAAATCGAAGGGTCATATGTTTAATATTTCCTGTGACGAAAATCGTGTTTCAGATTAAAGCGTGACCAAGTGGTTTAGAATATAACTCTTAGAATTTATGATTGGAATATATACATAAATACAGGGTTTCTTGAGGCGAAGATTTTATAGTTTCTTTGTAAGTGCGAAACACATGGACTGTTTTACGTCAAAGGGCCTCTTTGTGAGCTGGTCAATCCTCATGGAAGGGGGGCAAAAGGGGCTCATGCAATGATGAGGCCCCGTACGCATATACAACCCCCTCTCCGCGGGTCTAGGCTGGTGGCCCCTGTATGTCTGCATCCACGCGCACCCTTGGCGGGGTGCGCTCGACGATATATGTAACGGTGTGTATGCATGTGTATGTGTGTACGTGCGAGGGCGGACTTTTCCGAAGACCGAGTAGTCCGCGTTCGACTCTTCGTCACTTAAATTCAAGCCGTCTTATCCCAGATAGAAAGTCATGATTATCATGTCGTGCATACAATCGATGAAGGAAATTTCACAGCATATTGACGACATGTTGTGATGCAAAGCCATGGACTCATTTAGTATCGTGAATTTACAAAACATTTTGATCTCAATATGTCGTTTACAAATGCATCATACGCTTAGAGCACGTCGAATTCATATCGCTGTGCTCAAGTGTCCGCAAATAATATTCGCAGATTTTACGTCATATTGAAATCATGTGTAGACATTTTGGCGTGTATTCACTATGCTAGCATCAATTGTACTCATGAATTGTACTCAACATGAACGCAATTTCGTGTACGTTTATGAAGACATTTCATGAGCTCATATAGTATTACGAATTTGAGATACATCGTGACTTAAATTTGTAGTTTCAAAATGCATCATCCGCTGACTACAAGATGAACTCATGAGATGGCGAATTTGAATTCGACAATGAATATTTGCAGATTGACGTCATATAGAAGTCATGCAATGATTTTTATTGGTGTATTCACTGGGTTAGCACTAGTAGTAGACATGCTATGCAAGCAATATGACGGCGATATGCATGTTTCTCAGTGATACATTCGATGAGCGCAATATGACGGCGATATGCTTGTTTTTCAGTGATACATCCCATGAGCGCCATATGACGGCGATATGAGTTCTTTTGCAGTAGCCTTTTTCACCGTCTTACGTGTCGCCACGAGTCCACACGGTCCATTGTCCATAATAGATGGAATGGGTGGGAATAGACAGTGTCCATTCCCACCCATTATTGTCTTGCATCATCGCGTCCACGCATCGTCGCGGTAAACGCGATGAAATATATATATTTCCAAAAAAACAATTATTTGGCGAAAAAAAAGTGGACAAAGTACGCTGGTCAACACATTATTCGATTAACATAATAATAATGATAATAATAATAATCGTCGTCATCATCATCATATAGTAGCAACAATAACAAAATAAACACCAATAATAACAGTAATAACATTAACAATAATAACATCAATAATAATAGTAATAACAATAATAACAGTAATAATAATATTGTGACTTATTTTTACTATTGTTATTGTTATTATCATTATACATTTTGTGGTTCTTATTATTGTAATTATTATTGCTATTATTATTATGACGAGAACCTACACCACCTGAAAGATAAATTTTCTAGACACGATTTTCATTATAATTCACTATCTTTTCTTTTCTGGTGGTAGCTCCCCAACATACAACTGATCGAGTGTTCTCTGGCGTGTCAAATACATCATATGAATTTCCAAAGTTCACAAACAGTCGATAGCCGAGTGGGTAGCGTGTTAGGTAGATAGGTAGGATAGGTAGGTAGGTCGGTAGGTCGCAGGTTCGAGCCCACGTCGAGGAGAAAAAAATTCTCTAGAAAAAACCTTGAAATTTTTTTTTTTTTTTCAGTATAACTCTTCTATGATTTATAACAACGATAAAATATGGATATATTTCATTTTTGTTTATATTTTGCATTAAAAACTGGCCAGAAAAATGGAAAACGGACCAGGTTCTGGCCAACGCCTATTTTAGCGTCACGCCGTGACGCCAATATGAGCCCCATATGAGCACTACAATTTCCTCACGCCGTGACGTTCATATGAGCTCCATATGAGCACAACATATTACGTCACGCCGTGACGCTCATGTGAGCCTAATATGCACTCACTTATTGTTGGATATTGGTGAGCCGATTTTGCAAGTGCTCATGAATTCGCTGCATGCATACTTGAATGAGAACAACTTTGCTTCATTTGGATGTGTTATTGTGAATCATCATGTGATGCAAATATTACTTGAAGGTGAGCACTCATAAGCGACGCATATATAGCTGTGAGCCTTCCTGTGCCTCATAGATGATCTACATATGATGCCAATATGAGCTAAATGTTTCTATCTGGGTAGTGGCTAACGAGCCGTCCTCTCAGGTTCATTAATTTGAACTTACCGCTCGACAACTGGCGCTACCTGTGCGTTGGGACGTAACATGCTTGCAAACTAAAAATCTGTATACATAGAAAATGAGGTTGTGCAATTATTTGTTGAAATCCTTTTTATCCGTACATAGTAAATAAGTTCGTACAATTATTTGCTGAAATCCTTTTTGTATTTCATGGGCAGCAAAAGCAGCATCAGCAGCAGCTTAGTAACTTACTATATGTTACTAATATCTGTCTAGTGATTTTACGCTAGTGGTTGACAGAAGCCGTGGCGCATGCGCAATTGTGAAAGACCAGTCCAGCCATATGGCTTCTGCATTCTGGCCATGGCTTGTGGATTTTCAATCTATATAAAAAATCCATGAGGCATATTCCATGGCATAACAAACCAGAAGCGTCCGTGATTATACATTGTTCGATGCCTGCAATTCTAAAAAATAGGATGTACATATTGACATACAGGTAGGTACTTTTATTATCCAATAATTAATGTTTGTTAATATCTATATCCTATTTTTTTAATTGCAGGTAGTGAACAATGTACAATCACGCACGCTTCTGGAATGTTATGCCATGGAATATGCCGTATGGATTTTTATGTAGATTGAAAATCCACAAGCCATGGCCACAATGCAGAAGCCATATGGCTGGACTAGCCTTTCGCAATTGCGCATGCGCTACGGCTTCTGAATTCTGTCTATGGTCTCTAAATTCATGTGCCTCGGTGCGACGTCGTCTGCTAGCGTTTGCTGCTTTGCTATTCAGATAAATAGGCCAGTCATTAGAGACAATCAATTCAAAATAATTCCAAAAGTTTTCAAACTTTAATGTAAGGTCGGAAATGATATAAAAACAAACTATAAAATTTTTCAACCTTCTCCGAAGTCAGGAACATTGTTAACAATGCAATAAATGATATTTTGCTGTATACTCGTGAAAAAAATTCCAAAAGTTCTCCAAACTTGCAGTAGTATTAAATATATTATTTCATATCATGTATCAAGTTTGCAACCAATTGAAGGGTACGGAACATTTTTTTTTAATTATTGTTTTTCTACAATAAACTGACGAAAAAAATTCCAAAAGTTTGGCAAACTTGAAAGATAGATCGGAAAAATATATCGAACAGTTTTATAAATTTGCAACCTTTTACGTTGACCGGAACATGTTTATTCATCATTTTTTTTTATTCGTGGTCATTTTTTCGAGCAAGGTGGTCTCCTAATAATTACAAAAGTTTTGAAACTTGGTTGCAAACTTTGAAAACATCTATTCTGATGCATTTACAAATGTGCAACCTCATACGGGATCCGGAACTCAACGCAATTTGTAAAAATCTAATTTTTGGATTTTTTCACCCTTGAAAAAATTGCAAAAGTTCTGCAAATCGGGCAAATGACATAGTTTACTGATTAATAATGTAATTTCTATTTGCAACCAGATCCGAAATACGGAAATATTTTTTCATTACATTCACACAAAATATTATATTAGTTCCATATACGTCACGTAAAGTAGGGCCTAAAAGGTCTACTATACGATGCCGCTGTGCGTAGACTATAGAAATAAAGGCGACGATTACCACCTGCGTTGCTATGGTTACGCGGCCAAGGTTACTGTGCCACGCTGCTAACGTATAGTAACGGCAAGTAGGCTGAGATTTTTCGTGTGGAAAGTGTCTTGTGCTGTATTTGGGCTTTTTCGGTTGGAAAGCGTCTTGTTAGTCCAGTCAATCCGTGCTCAAAAAGGGGGTAACCGAGCATTTTGGAAACACAGCAATTTTTTTTTGTATCATAGGGGGTCAGCCATCAGTGTAAAACCAAGTTTTCGGGACGGGGGTGTTTTAATTTGGCCGCCATCTTGAAATTAAGGGTGTAATTCTTTTTTTGATTTATCTCCGTAACCGTGAGGCTGAAAAAAATTTTTAAGAGCATTTTTGTAGCTTATGCAATTATCTATAACTTTTCTTCAGAAATTTTTCGCCTAAGATCAATAATAAAACAGTTGTGAGCAGAAAAAGACGACAAATAAGGAGATAAAATACTTTAAGGTGAGATAACTCAGAAATTTCAGATTCTATGATAAAAATGCTTGTCAGCTTGTTATAGAGCATTTCTTAACAAAAAAGTTGACCCACTTACTTTTTTCATTCGGTTTGTTTTTATCGTAGAATCTGAAATTTCTGAGTTATCTCACCTTAAAGTATTTCATCTCCTTATTTGTCGTCTTTTTCTACTCATAACGTTTTTATTATTGATCTTAGGCGAAAAAGCTATGGAAGAAAGTTATAGATAATTATCTATAACTTTCTTGCACAAAAATGCTCTTTACAAAATTTTTGTCAGTATCAGGGTTACGGAGATGAATCAAAAAAAGATGTACACCCTTAATTTCAAGACGGCGGCCGAATGACAACACCCGCCCGTGCCGAAAACTCGGTTCTACACTCACGGCTGCCCCCCCCCCCCTACGATACAAAAACAAAAAAAATTGCTGGCTACCCAAAACGCACGATCCAATCACGGTGTTACGTCCCGATTGATATTTTACTCTATCTCGGTCAGAAAGAGATTCTCTTGCTTTACACGTTATTTGGAAGTAAAAGTTTAAATCGAGTTAGTGCCCTGTTTTGAGTCTAATCTTTAAGAAAAATACTCGGGAAAGGGCGAAGAGCGCAAATTACCATATTCCAAATAAATTTAAGTTTTTATTTTTCGTTGACACTGACGATTTCTTTTTACTTTCATTTAAAAAAAACACTGTTTATAATAAAATACGCCAAAAATTATATAGCCCGTTGATACGTTGGTAATTCACAAAATCAAATAAGAAGTAAAATTACTTTTGGTTGAGTTGATTTCAAAATTTAAATTTGAATAATCCTGGATCCTTGAAACTCTTTCCGAAAGAACGTAGGAAGCCCAAGAAAATTCCGAGGTCGATGGTTCACGATAAATAATTAGAGTTGATTTTAATTTCTTTTTTTTT